>KV417547.1:137314-177408 GCA_001630335.1 Athelia psychrophila | reverse complement strand
GATCGGTATGAGATGTTACGGGAAGTCCAGGGGCGGATGAGATCGTCGTGTCCGGTCCAGCAGCAAATGAAGCAGCTTTTTTTGCCTCGCGCCGATAGTGTGCATCTTCTTCCCTTGGCAATTCCACTGTGTCGTAGGAGGGGCACACTTTGTCTCTGAAACGACGCAGCTCATTACCCAACACAACAGTAGCTTTATCCAAGTGTGCAAGAGTTGGTTCCGTGTGCATGTGAAGTTTAGCGAGGGCGTGCCACTCCGCCAGCCGGTAAAGAAGGGTGAGTACAATTTTGTTTTCCCTGGGTGGTAGGAGGCCCTCGAAAACGGGAATTGCGCACTGTCGTGATAAATGAGCCAGATTCATATGTCCTCCTAAATTAGTAATTACGAACCTGAAGCAGGTCTTCATAGTTCCTCGCTGCAAGCTGCTTCATCTCTGACGCGTTTGCAGAGAACCTCTGAATGGTGCTGCGGCCAAAAGATGGCACTTGTCGATATCTAATTAATGAGGGTGGTTAGCGGAATCGCGTATGAATGATAAGCACAAGATGGGTCATACCTTCTGTCCAGCTCTGCCACTTGCGCACTGTTTGGAGCGGCCACGTGAAGGATGCGCATGAGATGTTGGAAGACGGCTTTCCAAACACCGAGTTCAAACTCGTGCAAGAAATCTACGGCCAACATTACGAAGGGTTCTAGGCCAAGAGGCTGCAGTTTCTTGGCGAATGTGTTCTGGTTGAGGGCATGTAAGCATGTAGCATATAAAATGATGACGAGGCTTACAATAGTGGGTGTCCATGATGAGCCTTTTAGCAGACGATCTACCGCTGCACTGCAAACGGGAAGTCCCAACTTGTAAATGAAATCACGGGCTTTCTCAACAAGATCAAGGGAGTAAGTTCGCAAGCTTGATATCCGATTCTTCATGTCGCTGACATAGCCTAACTTATCGACGTCTTCGAGTTTTACAAGACACCTAGGGCAGGGACATATTCCCAGGTCACGTATGGTGGCCAGTAGAATCCTATCAACGGCCATATAAGCGCAAATTTTGCAAGGGACAGGATCAAACTTACTTTTCCTTGTAGTCCGCCGAGTATGTAAAGATACGTGGATAGAAACGACGCCAGACACCGTCTAAGCACTCCATCTTGAAGCCATGTTTATAGGAAGCGACAAACTCTGGATCAAGCATCTTGTCCCATGAGCCCTGTAGCAACTCACGTCGGCAGTGAGTGAGTATCATGGCCTTTCGAGGGCCGGCAGGGATAGCATCACTGATCGAATCGGGAAGCTGTGCAATTGCATTGTCAATTAAATGAGATATTTGCATTCAAAGGTAGGCTCACCGAAGGAAGATATGCAATATGATGAGCGGCACCGGAATTTCGGTCCCAGCGAATGTACTTAGAGAGGTTTGCAAAATATAGATACACCGGCCATAATTTCGCGGTGCCAAAGTTGGTTAGATGTGTTGCATCCGACGAGAGCATAAGGCCAAGTACAACTTTTTCAAGTTGACAACCGGGCTCATTCGGCTGTTTCTGAAGCTTATCGTGGGCTTCAATCCATGCATCTGAGGTATAAGCCTCATCAAAGACGCGATGCTCGGTGCCCGACGGAGACTTCCAGAGCCGCTTGAACGGTGAGAAGTGAAACCAGCGTGCCGAAGCGTCAGCGAGAGCCGCTTTCATTACTGGTAGCAGGGGCCGATGCCACAATCCGGGAACCAAAAACAATTTGCCTGAGCCGTTAGGGTCAACAACGCCGGTGGGTATGCAGATAGAAACATTAGACTGCAACCACCCGTCGCCGTCTGCGGGATTCAGAGGCTGGTTGCCCTCCGAAGCGTCAAGAACCTTGTTTTCTCGCTTGGCGCTGAAACCAGCAAGGTCGGAAAGCCGGAAATCCGCGTGGGTGAGCACTGTCTTGGCCAAACGGTCCACTTCGCCAATAGATTTGCGGCTGCTTCCAGTAATCATCCATTCCATCATGAGATAGATGGACATGTTCTGGAAAGGCCAGGGCGGCGGCCGGGTAGACTCTTTGATCAGGGGGGGCTGAGGTGTGGTATGCGGCTCGGAGAGATCATCCTCATGCACGGCCGAGTCTGGGTCATAGGAAGGGCGATGCTTATATTCGCGCAAGAGACCGAACCGATTGTAGCCAGTACGGATGGTGTCGGAAACATGCAGAATGACGCTGCGTAATACCACAGAGGATCCTGGCGCAACTAGAGGAAGTGGAGCGGGAGCTTCCGGGAACAGGTCATTTGGATGTCTGAAAGCTCTGCGTTGGCGTGCAGGCCTACCGGATGGTGTGACTGTGATTGGAAAAGGCTCAGGGGGGTGGGGAGGGCTGATAATGTCGTCCACCACCTCATTGGACGTGGGTTCTTCCATAATGACATCTTCAACCTGTAGTAGGACTGAGAAAACCGAAGAAAGAAAGCTTCAGATTTTAGACTCACCTCAACAACCCGGTGTTTCTCTTTGATCCGATCCCTTGCATGCTGAAGAGCTTCTTTTCTTCTCTCGAGATGTTTTAGAGCCACTTTCTGTCGGGCCATAGCTGCCTTTGCTCGATCTAGAGCTTGCTGCCGATGGTATAGTACACAGTGTGTTCTGTGCCTTGCCAGGCCCCCCGAGTTGGAGAACCATTGAGTGCAGGCACCACCTTTGCAGTAATGCGGCATGTAGTTCGTAGGATATGAGTGAAAGACTGGAGTGGACGATGAAGGTGTAGGGAATTAGCTGTGATTGCCGAACAATTGGAAAGGGTCGAGCTTCAAGGCGAGTGATCACTTATGTGTCCATGTCGATCATGGAACAGGAGTCCATGATGTGAACGGCAAAAATGATTTCAAAATCATGATCATTGTTGGAAGACAAGCATCAATATCTGTGATTGTTGACCTGGCCGGTGATTTCGGTGCAGCGATTGCTGACCGGAGCCTGTCTGGTGCCTTGATCAACGATTACCATTGCCGACTTCTTCAATTTCTATCGTTGTGGAGTATTGTAGGACTGCAGAATCGTCAGGATTCAACCTCTTTCAAACACTATAAGACCTTCTCTATGCTCTGTGCCATGTCGCCTCCAAAAAAATTATGCTTTCTCCCGCTCTGATATTGCTTTTACCACATGTCTCTCATGCCGACTACAACTACACCCAACTTCCCTGGCCGAACGTAATTGACGACTGGCTGGCAACTCACAACATCGAGATGGAGAATGAAGTGATTCACTCAGGCCATTTGGATCTGCCAAGTCTTGACTCCCCTGATGTTTGCTGCGGTACCCGATTGCTAGATTGGACGGGAATCAGACCACGATGGATGGAAGGGGCCTCTACCACGAGTTGCAGCATTTCTTGCATCTTGCAGTTGAAAGTTGTACCAGTGAGTATTATTTGACTGCTTATCTTGACTACTCTCAGCTTACATGCATGTCAGTTTCTCGATCATAATGATGACGAGTGCTTTGAATTCTCTCTGTACTTATATGCTATTGCCCCGCATATTTCCTTCACGCATCTCAGAAGCCCCATTGCGGTACTTGGCCGATATGAAGGCCTGACCTGCAATTCCGCTGCCCCTCGTTGGACCAGGCTTCTCCCTGGTACGGCTTATGAGATTTGCCAACCGCATCACATAATTGCCAGGATCTTTCACCAGCTGGCGAGCTGGCCTGAGAATTCTAATCCGGTATGCATCTCTACCAGCATTCACTATTCCGATGTTGAGCAAACATCATTCCCATTTCTCTGCAGGAATGCCAATCTGCTATGTGTTCATGGGCTGCAGCTACGAAGGTGTGTTTATTGAACGTCTTCATTTGATTTACAAAATTCAGAACAAGCACAGACTTGCGGCCATCACATGAGATATGAGACATCTATTGTCGATGACACTGGTCCTAGACGGGGAGCTAGAGTACGGAGAATGGCAAAGAAGTTTACGGCTAATCAATAACCTGTAAAGCGATAAGCTTAATATTGTAACATGTAATGTAAACACCCGTACCGGCACGTGTTCTTGGAGAGCCCAGCTGCGAGTTGAGTGCCACGTCTAAATCTCAATGTCGGTATCAACAAGTACAGCCGGCAATGAATGGGTTGTAACTCACGTTGAGCAATGAGGAATCGGATGTCGATACGTGGCATGTAGAATCTATCAAGCCATGCCTGTACGTCAAGTCCGATATTTCGTGCGTTTTGGCTCCGCTTCCATTTTAGCACACCCTGCACGATGATGGTTACTGTGGGGTTGAACCGCTTCCTAATGAAGTCGAGCACCCTGGTGAACCCTGTGTTGTAGCCTCTCACATCGGGCGGCCAGCAGACCTCGATAGTGGCCGTGTGGTATCTAACATTTGGAACTAGTGAGGATTGGTGCAGGAACATAAGGCGCTGGTGGTACGGACCTTCGTTCCATGGGAACCCGCATCTTCATGGTGTTTCAGCCATTCCCGTTGCCGAGTCAGTTGGTGTTTGCAGCCCCGAATGTTGGTCGAGGATTTAGTCGGCGTCGGGTAGACGAGAGCGAAGATGATGCGGTAGTGGGTGATTACCGGATCCCAGCAGTCCAATCGTCGATGGCTGTGTTGGAGGCCACGGGCTCAAGATTGCAGTATTACCTCGCCCACTATCTGCATCATTGATAGATTGTACCAGTAACTTGTGTGATGCAGTAGCCCATATGAGTGCCTTTCCCCCAGGGTCATGGCGTTGACCCAATAGATTCCAGCACTCACGGGGATAACTGGATGGCTCACCGTGTGTACCTGGGCAGAAGGCGCTCGCTGTGGTGAAGGGTCCATGCGGGGCTCCCACAGTTCCTGCCACGTGTAAAGGTAGGGCAGGGCAGAAACGCAAGCTGCATACAAGAAGAATAGAGGCGGGAGACTCGAGAGGGTCCAGGAAGGGGAGATGGCAGAGACAGGGCGCGCTTTGGAGTGGAGCAATGGCAGGTACGTCCATGATGGGCAATCACGGTCCGTGTGTCACACTGTTTATATGTGTTTGGGAGTGGCAGCTCGCGACACCGACCAGTGTTTGGATTCTATCTCATTTTCTTTCGCGTTTTCAATCTATTTTGAGAGGCAAATACATGTATTAGATACTAATACATGTAGGGTTTTTGTATTGTGACGAGCAGCCAATAACTGAGCTCGCGCGATGATGTGCATAACTGGCTCGAGAGTAGAGCCTATCTGCATGCATAAACCACTGCTTGGCCTTCAGGATCAGGCCTCCTACGTCAAGTTAGTACGGATATGAGGATCATCATGAGATGGGAGATAGGAGGAGATAGGAGGAAAGACGATATGATGTCGATCTTCGTTCAAAAAGATTGCCGCCAAATCTGGATTGAAGTTCTGTAACTTCAATCCAGATTTGGCCCTGTCACTGCTTTTCACACCCTATCGACAACGGCCACCATGGGCGACAAAGCAACTCAATGTTCAATGCTCGCCTATTTCAGCAATTTGTGAGCGGACGCACCGGCTGGAATGAGGGTGGAATGCCGGATTTCCGGTCGTGGAAATGGGGGGTCGAGACCGCATGTTAACGACACCCCCCACTCCTGTCCGACGTTCGCGAATTGGGCCAGTAGCCGGAGCCCACTGCATGAAACATAATATAGGGGTATGTTTCATAAATAGCAACACATATTGTGCAGGGCTGCGACTCAGGGCGCGCAACTGCAATCCCCGCCGGGATTTAGTTATGCGCCCTTGCCTCCCTTGCCGATGTGCGCACAGCGCATCTGTAGTAGCTAATTACGCTATGCCCAGGACCTACGCTCGCACCCATGCACACAGCTCGACGCGCCCACCAACGCAGCAGCAAAGCGCGTACACCCCTGCCCTACATGCCCACTGATCTCCATTGTGCGTGCATCCCTGCAACATCTCGATTGCATATATGGCTAAGAACTAAGACTGCGCCGTCGACGAGCGCAAGTATCCGGTGTATATGTACGTGTTCCACTCTCAAACTGCCTTCCACCCATCTCCGCGTTCCACTCCGCCACACCTCAAGTCCTGCTCGAAGACGATTTGTGATCCCTCCCCGCCGGTCGAGGTCGACGAGCACCAGAAGATGATCTGCACCAGGCGTGAGATCCAGCGCAGCTGCTCGTGCTGTCGAAGCGGCAGAGCTTGATACACAGTCGGTGCAAGCACCTGCACACACCGTCGCTGCAGCAGTGCCTGCTCGTGCCTGCTGCCCTCCTCGCACGCATGATCACCCGCCTCCGCCCCCTATGCCCTGCCCCGTGGTCTGGGCCCTTCCACCCACCATTTTTCTCTTTGAGAGCGCTGCCTATCCGCCCTTATGGCCTGTACATATCAAATCACATCAACGCCGCTGACTTTATCTAGCCCGTCCTTCCTGAGCTTAGTCTCTAGGCCCGCAAGAAGCATCTGTGATTGCACATCTACCCCGCCTTGACGGCCGCCTGTCTCAGTCAAATCCCGCCCCGCTGGTCCTGCGAGCAAGTTCGCGCTGGAATATGCCGCACCGGTCATTTAGCGCTTCGGCGACGTGCAGAAAGGGGAAGGTTTGACGATGGGCCAATGATATTTTGCTACTGATGCACAGGAGAGAATGCAGGATGTCCTTACACGTCGCATATGTGCGTGTGTCGCTATCCCTGCCAGCCGACTCAACCTCACGAGTATCTCCCCACCCGGCGCTGCAGCGTGGAGGTACGCGCACAATTTCAAGGTGCTCTGGCGGTAGGACCCTTCCATCCCACAGCCAAGTCCCGCCTTTGCCGGTCCTGCGAGCAACTTCGCGCTGGAGTACACTGTGCCGGTCGTCGAGGGGGCTATTGCGGAAGGGCGATGTGTGCCTGCACTATGCCGGTACAGCGCGCGAGAGCTACTTGGGCATGGATCACCAGACGGCTTACTTACTACATAAATTTAAGAGCTTCGCAACATAAATTCAAATAATAATAAAGTACAAATAATACATAGACCGTGACTGGGCTCTTTGCTAGATTCATGTAGGACTGGTAGTTAAACTTGCTTGGCATAATAGCTCGACATAGAGCGAAAGTATCCTGCAACGGCATGGCGTATCTCAGGTATGCTACAATGAGGCTGGTAAACAATAATAAAACACAATAATTATCAGTTGACAGCGGCAAAATGCTATACAAAAAGACAGTTTACCTTGATTTTGCGAACAGCCTTGACAGCGGCGCAAACAAAAGGCTGGTTGCCGCGGAGCCCGGCACTCCAATCAGGGCGGAATAGCTGCTCGTGGTTCATACCAAATATTGCAGGCGCGCCAACGGGAGCAGGATTGGGAAGTCGATGCTTCCACACCCCACAAACAGCACCATTCGGCCGGACGACCTGTGAGCACGACCATGTTGCCCCAACGAGGTGCAATGATTCTGTTTTCACCACAAGCTGAAATGCAAACAGATTGATCAGTTTGCCACCAAGTTCAAAAATTGAAACAACTCACCGACAATGATTGTCGATCGACTCCAACATATCTTGATTTAGGGCCTCGGGCTTGTGAGCCGTTGATGCTGCTAGGTGTTGAGGAACTTATGGTATCTTCCCCCATGACCCGTTGCAAAGATTCCCGACTGACAATCGTAGCCTACAAGAAGCATCAGCTTCTAATTTAATTAAACAGTAATTGCAGGAAACTCACCAAGTCGGTCTCTGCTTCAAAAATTGTGAAATCATGATCCATGGATTCGTCAATGTCCTCAAATGCCATGGGACTGCTGCCAGATTCAGACTCGAAAGCAGGAGTCTGAGATGTATAGCCGACGGCTGCACGCTCCATTTCTTCTATAAGCTCGGCAATATCGTCATAATATATCACACTGTCAGAGAGAGAATTGTTGGATTTGTTGACAGGGTCTGGACTCGGTGGGAGTTCAAGATTCATCAAAATAAGCATGTCAAGCATGTTCTGGTGGTCGGTTGAATTGATAGATAAAAGTGCAGAGGCCATTTTGCGCTGAGAGGAAGGAAGAGATGTGGAGTGGCTGGGGAGAGGCTGATCTGAGCATGTGTATTTATGAAAGTGTTTCAGTTTCCATTTCACGACAGGGACGAATGCAAGAAATAATTGGCAAAGAGAATATACAAATTACAAACATCATAAAATGGATACAAATGAGCAGCTTTAAGATCTGGTTGTTAGTTCCTTGGAGCACCGTGAACGGTAAATTTACACATACCTTCTTTTTAACGGCATGTCAATTAATTGCGGAGGAGTAGTCAATATGGCGGATACCCTTGACACGGTCCTTGCCGTATTTGCACCTGCACTGGTGTTGTTTCAGAGCGCGGGCATTCTTGATCATGCGCGCACGGGTGGGGGTGACCGGCGGGCGGCGCTGAACTGATACACGATCGGACAACACTGGCTAAATTTGGGTTAGACAAGAAGGATAATTGAGATGGAATGTAATGTTTACCATGACTGAGCCCACCCATCGCATCATCCGGGAAGGGAGATCACCTTGACCCATATTTTCAGCCCAAGCTGACATATGTAGGTACAATGCCATGAATGTGTCGATGGGTTGCTGAAATTGCGCAGTGGGTGTCTTCATTCTCGTCCATATTGGTGCATTAAGTGCCAGATTATTTCCCGTAAATCGTTCGAGGACAATGCGGGGGCTGTCGCGTTGCAGACAGTGCGGGGCTGCAAATTCGCCCACATGTGCAGTAAGGTATAAAACATACAGTTGCAGACTCCCAGAAGCTGTGGCCTGCGAAGATCACTATGTCAGTGGTTGTTACTTGAGTGTGATTGATGGAAGGCTCACAGTACATTCCATTGTGACAGTGCATGTGACATGCTGTGATATCGGGCTCAGCAGCATCAAATATTCTCTAAGGAAGACGATGCTCGGGGTTCGCGAGTTGGAGCGAAGCCATCGATCGACTCTACCCGGTAGCCGACAAGTGTTGTAATAGTATTCTCGCCTTTGCACGAAGGTAGCATCTGTAGGGAGTGGCAAGCCAACAACTGAGAGTGCGTTCAGATCCAAAGGCTCATCCATGACGTGACAGAGCGGGTGGGTGACAATCAGACAGGTTTGTCCATTAGCAAGGCTCTTCATAGGCCTAAATAGCAATCAGCGCGCCCAAGCTTTCAGAAAAGAGCGAGAACTTGAGACCAATCTGTATGCCATGCAACCCTGCGCTACAATTCTTCCGTATTTTGAAATTTGAAAGTTGGGCCCACCAACACAATAGCAAGCTGCGAATATTTGACCTGCACATGGTTGAAACCGAGTCCGAAACCTTGAGAGTCTCTCGCTCACGGCAACATGAATGGACTTCGGAATCATTGATCCCTCCCAGACTGGTGGTAATCGCTGCTAAGATGATCGAGCGGCGAGCCTGATCGAGCCAAGGTTTGTCCCTGTATGCAATTGCGCTCTGTCACCTGCCCATCTGACCGCTCGGCCATCACCTCCTATTCTGTGCCGGTCAGCAATTGTGTGTTTGCGTGGGAGACTCTGGCATTGATTTCCTCCTCTGGTGGTATCCTACGGTCCTGGCTTGTCTTGTACTTGTGTCTTTCCATCTCCCCCAATTTGCAGGTGCTTCCCTTCAATTAAATATCTTGATTTCACAATGCCTTCTCTCCTACCATCCATCCAAACCATCCATCTATGTCATCCGTAGACACATCTCCACCTCCCGAGCCAGAACAGTCATGGAAGCAGAGGTATCAGGAGCTTGAAGCTCAAATGACCGTCACCAGGAACCTCGATCCCACTGCAGAAACGTGAGTCCAATGCAAGCTAACTCGAGGGCTACCTGATGTTTGAATTTCACAGTGCGAAAGCCGCACAAATCAAAAAAGGGCGTTTCTTTCGACGGATGGTTGACATGTTCGCTGTACCTGCAGATCTGATCACGGAGAACCATCGTCGTTTGGAGGCCGAGGTGTCTGATGAAGTCCTCTCCTCCACCACAGAGTGCGTGAAGCAGATATTTCATTTTATCATTGCTGAAATTACCGCCTGGCAGAGAGGATCGACTTTTCCGCTCATACAAGATTCTCATCCAACATGTCCCTCTTGTAGAGTCACTCGATGAATAAGGCTCCAACCATTTCATTTATTTACTGTTTAAAACTGTTTATACCATTTACATTTACTGTTTAAATACACCAGAGGCCAATAAATGGTTGTAAACATTTATAAATGGTAAATGGTTGTTGTAAACAGTTAATTCATTGAACCTCTCACAGAGGTGAGTCAGAGACTCAAAGCCTCACTTTGAACAGATATTTCATACCTATTATGATACATCTTTAATACCAGTCCCTACAGACTTTGAAAGTGTCGAAAAGCAAGGCTCCAACATTATTGACAATGATGATCTGGCTGCCGGAATCCGGCTTCCGACACTTCCGGTTGTCGGTGTCGCCTTGTGCAGGGGGACATACTGGACAGTAAGTCCAATTGTCTCCATGGCATTAATATTACTGACTATACAGAGCTGCCATTTAGGATTTGGAGTATCACACTATGTGACAGAAACCGGTCTGCTCTCTCTCGAGTCTCCAAGCCCATGCACATCCATGGGCCATCTGTCCCCAGCACCATTCCCATTAGCTCATAGCATCAATGTCTCCCTAGTCTCTTACACCTGAATCAAGCCCAAACATCTGGGTCAGTCTCTTGTGCTCATGTTGCTGTGCATATGTATGGTCTTACTTTCCACAGTCCTGTTTGCTCGCATGGTGGCGCCTTTGTTAAATACCGTTTACGGTAACCATTTACCATTTATAAACAGTTTACAACTATCTATTTACAGTTTCCGTTTAATTACGGATTTCCTGTAAACGGAAACTAAATGGTTGGAGCCTTATCGATGAATCTAGCCACGAAGATGCTCTGCAAGGGCTGTGCAAAAATGTGAGTTGGGTTTAACTGGATGCATTTTTTCGATAAATATCAACTAACAATTTCGCCAACTAGCTAGTAGCCGGTGGCGGCAACGCCAAGGGTGACGATGCTGGCAAATTGAAAGCCATTACAGTGACCTGGTTGAACGCACAGTATGGCCCATCAGATCCCCCCCTACGCCAGAACTCGAAGGACGAGCGAGGGCTCGCAAACAACTTCACAGGGAGTCTCTTGCGGCCGGCTGTGTATGACTGGGACGATGAGAGGTAAGTTAGGCTTTATATTCTCATCTACTTGTATGAGGCCTAACCGTTTCTAGCATCCGTACACTCATCCTTGACAGGAACGCCGACTATCCAGTTACGGCTCAAGACTGGCCGGCGTTTTGCTATGCTGGTAACACCTGCAATGCAGATGACATCCAGGACGGATTATTTCGGGGGCCGTTACTCGTCAAGGTAATTGCCACGCCATTTTACCGTGCATTGGTTACTTGCTCATCTATTTTACATAGACTTTCAAATTTTTGTTGACATCGCCATCATCGGTGAATCATGAAGAGACTGACACGTCTGAGAGCCCGCCACCTCCAAAACGCAAGAAGCCATCCACACGCTCAAGTGTGTCTACCATCATTGGTCTGAAGTCTGTATCCTCACGAGCAATAGCATATGTGGCCTTGCAGGTGTGTACCCTCATATTTGACCCCAGCTCGTCAGCGCTCAATCATGTCCAGTTGCGTTTCGCCCTTTCCAACGCGAGCTCATGGAAGACAGAAGATAGCCAGTTCGATAATCAAGAGTTTTATTACTCCATTGTCGACTACTTTGCAAGCGTACCCGTAGTCATATAAGAAAACGGCCCGTAACTCATAACAACCCGTGAAACAAAACACTGCCAAATTTCTGATAACCAGCTGGCCTGTGAGTTACCAGTGATATTCTAAAGCGGCGCAGCCAGGATTTTTTGCCGGCTGGTAGCGGTTGGTTGGCTGGGGGTTCGGCTGGCTGGTTCCTGGAATCCGCTCGGAATTGATGGGGACCTATTTCGGTATTTTACTCGCACCGCCGTTCGCTGCCAGCATCGAGTCGTGCCCCGTTCTATATTAAGCATTCTAAATATCACATGGCGTTCTGGTCCAATGCAGCCATGGTCCCTGCATCAGGCACTCCTCATCGCATCGGCCTCTTTGTATTCTCACATTAGGCGTTCTGGTTCAATTTGGCCTGCCCCTATTCCCTTCCTCCCGACTGCCCGCTGCCCGCCCGCCGCCCGCTGCCCGCCGCCCGCCGCCCGCTGCCCGCCGCCCGCTGCCCGCTGCCCGCCGCCCGCTGCCCATTGCCCGCCCGCCCGCTGCCCGCTGCCCGCTGCCCTCCCTCCCGCTTTTCTGATTCAATTTGGTCTGCCCCTATTCCCTTCTTCCCTTCCTGCTGCCCGCTGCCCGCCCGCTGCCCGCACCCGCCCGCTGCCCGCCCGTATTAGCGCCCGCTCTACCCTTTTCCTGCTCCCCGCCCTCATTTGCACTCGCTCATTTGCTCCTGCTTTTCCTGCCCCAGCCTGCATTTGTGCCTGCGCGTGCCAGGCATCCGCATCCGCGACCCCGGGTTCAATATATTTTCCCCGTGGGATTGACGCAGAATAGAGTTTGCGTCAATCCCACGGGGAAAATATATTGGACCCGTCTTGCACTGGCTGCGCTTTTACCTGCCCGTTGCTGCCCGCTGCCCGCCCGCCCGTTGCCACGCTGTTACCCGCTCGCTGCTCGCTGCCCGCCACCCGCCTCGCTGCCCGCCACACTTGGCACCCCGCCCTTGCCGCGCTTTTACCCGCACTATCCGCTGCCTGCTGCCCGCCCGGTGCTTGGCACTATTCCCCTTCCCGCCCGCTGTTCGTCCCTTCCGCGCTTGCACCCTTAAATCCGCTGCCCGTTCTCTGCGCGCTTGTTTCGGCCATCCAGCCTTACGCCACCCTTGCGCGCGTTTTGTGGGTCCTTAGTTACATACAGTATCAATTCAGGAGCTTCAGCCGTTGTTAGTTCAGCCGAATGTTACAGAGCTTGATATATTGTCTTTGTGGATTATACTACTATTATGTGCAGGCCACACTGCGCAACAGCTTCAAGTAAGTCGGCTTGGTTGAAAGTACATAGTACTTACATAGTTTTTGGCAATTCCGGTGAATCGGCTCAAATGCAACTGCAAGTGACAGCGGTCTGATGCCGGATTTGCTTCCGATCGCTGGCGGCTGAATTATTAGGTAAGTCTACAAACATGCAAGTATTTCAGGTGCAAGTCCATGCGCAATGTGAACATAAAGGGCGTAGATTATAAGTTTGGAGATAGATAAAACAAGTTGGAAATAAACTAGTATGGAAGGCCCAGCGCACGGCGGGACGGTATTGGGGCGCGTTTCTTGGCTGGCGGTGGGGCACTGTCACCAACAGGCGCGTCGGGCTTGCGCTTCCTGATCAACTTTGCGGGTGGGCTGCTGGCCAGCACCTGGTGCAACGCCCACTCAACATCCAGGACAGCATTCAACCATTCAACATCCTCCGCACCACCCAACCTCCTCCACCATGCTAAGCCGACGAGTACCAGGAACATCCCAGACGGCCCGGTCTTGGCCAGCTTCTGCCACAGCAAACCCTCAGCAGTCGTGCTGAGGGTAATTCCTCCCTCCTCTATACGCCCTGGTGGCTGAATCTCCGCCCACCATGCTAGCCAAGACGTGCTAAACGTGGGCGTGTCCACGGAAGGTATCCAGTCAGACGCGCGTTTGGCTGTGATCCACTGTTTGTACTGGATGGGGCGTAGCACTGATGGAAGCCTGTACTCCTTGAGATCAAAGCCGTGCAGGCTTTCCAAGGCAACAAAAGCTGCCACACAAGCCGCCCATGCAGAGCCCCACGCATCTGCTGTATTCAAGACTGCGGCAAAGGCAGTCCTGGCCGACTGAGGTACATCATCAAGGACCACAGCTTCCGTGATAGCCGCTGGCTGGCGCGGAGGGGGTTGGGGAGGGCGTGCTGGCTGGGGTAGTGGTACAGACGGCGTCTGATTTAGCACACCAGGCGACACCAGACGTTGGGGAGGGGGAATGGGGTGCTGAGGAGAGGATGTGTTGGGTACAGAATGCGCTATCGGAGTGGTGCCATGAGGCAGCGGTATTTCTATGTTCTGTGGAGATACAGTAGACAGCGTGTCAGGCTGGGTAGTGAGAAGAGTGGTGGTGCTGTAGGGTAGTGGTGGATCTGTGTGCTTGAAGTATGCGGTGCCGGCACCATCATCCTCTGGAATGCTGGAGGGTTTCAACGAGTCAAGGAATGATAGGTCGGGAGGGGTGTCCACGACAAGAGTCCTGTCATCCGATGCAGCCGGGGTTCCCGCATCATCAAGTGAGGACATGTCGTCCCGATCACCATTTGGGAGGATGCGCTCTGCACGTTGAACTTCCGCTACATGTATTGTTAGCATATGATATGGTAAGAGATCAAAATAGCACTTACTGAAAACATGATTTCCGAAGTTCACGAAGGATGACTGAACACTACCAAAGCCATCGTGGTCAAACTCCGGCCATGTTTGAGGGTTGAGGGTGCTTGTTGCCCCAGAGTGTACGCTGCCCATAGATAAGTACCAAATAGATATATATATATATTGGAGGACAAGATACTTACCTACGCAGCTCGACTTTTCCTCCTTTGCTTCCGATCGGGAGTGCTAAGAGAATGGATACTGCTGCACCAAACTTTTCGGCGGCGATGTCGGCGAGGGGTTGCAGGAAAGCGCCCGCATTCGCCAATGCCCTTTGATCGAATCCTGTTAGCTCTGGCCGACAATTACAGTAACACAAAACTCACCTGTGATAGTTTTCTGGGCAGTTTGGGGCGTCACTAAGCTCCTTCAGCTTCAGCCGATGCTTCTCCAGCTCTCTCTCGTGCTCTTCGTCACGCTGGTTCGTCAACCACTCCCGAAACTCTGGTGTCTCCTTCTCCCAGGCCTTCTTGGTGACTAGATTTGTCAACTCTAGACGTGTTAGGCGCTTGCTACCCGGGGGCACAGTCTTGGTCTTCTCAGCCACCCAGAGCTGATCCATCTTTGTTGTTCCAATACGCGCAGCGAAATAGTCATGTGAATAATATTGGTACATGCGTGTGCGGCGAGGGGCCTTGGGTGCATCGCCAAGGCTGTTGAACATTGAGGTGATGTCTTCTGGTGAGTCGGTTGTACTGATTTTGCCGTAGTGGCTCAAGAACACAGCGACAACTTTCTAATAGCAATGGACATCAGTACGTGCACGTGCTTATCACCACAACACTCACGGTTCGTAATATCTTTGCATACTCCTTGCGCGTCGCTATCTCTGCCGTTGTGAGCCCGGCATGGTCATTTATATTTTGCCATTGGTCTGGGGTGGCAAGAGAGCAATTCTTTTCGTCCCATATGTTGAAGCCCCAGCCGAACGTTGCAATAAATCGCTTGGTGAAATTGTCGTAGAATTTGCCGACAACCCTGGGGCCTTTGTCCCGAGCGGCTTGCCATTCAGGAAGAGCGTCTTCAAATAGACTGAGCTTGATTCCTACAACCCAGGAGGGTCGGCCACGGGTAGCAACAACAGACGACATGGAGGGGTGGAGGGGCAAGAAAATAAAATAAAAATATTCACATTGCTATAAGCTACCGGGCGGTGTTCTACCGTGGCCTCATTTGCGTGAGAATGATGGTAATTTGCAGGAGGCGCCCCGGTTGTGTAGCCGAGCGAACATTTTGGTTCAAACTATGTCTCCCTAATACCAATAGCTCAGAGCATACAGTACATACTTCAGATTATTACTACACAGGTCCGCTATCCCAGTCTTATGTCTCACCATCAACTCAAACAGGGCTGCACATCCAATCCATATTTATAGACGGAAAGTATCCCTTGAACATCAACACTGTGTGCTTCTCAGCACGTGATTGAGTACACCCTGATAGGTTTGTTAGCAAACACAGTGCTCCTCAGCTAAGGAATTGAACTCCTTGCCCCGACCTTGTCCCTGTAAGTTATGGTTGGTCGCTGGTTGGTCGCTGAGAAGACTCGATAGGCTTGATGCGCCACAAATGAGCTTGATGGGCATTGTTGCCACTGTATGAGATCTTATGTAAGCCCCTGAGCCGCGTACCTGCTTAAGGCCTCTTCAAGCCGAAACCGTGTTTAGTTATCTCTCAGAGTCTCACACAATCACGCAACCATCATTTCCACTTCAGCTCTACTTCTTACCCTCACGTGTGGACCTCTCAATGGTCATCTTCGCCAATGCACTGGCAACAGATCCTGTCCTTGGAGCCATTGTAACGGCTCTTGTACAATCAAATGCGCGCACAGTAACTCCTTTGCCTGCAGACCGTCCTGGCCCTCAATCTGACACTCCTGGCCCTCCTGTCATTCCCCACCGTATGCGGCACCATCGTCAGTGCATTGTTGGGGACAGCGACGACGATGAGAGATTTGAGTACCCGGAACCCGGCACCGAGTGGAAGGAGTATGGCGACCTTGGCTTCTCAACCCATGCCGAAGACACACGTGGAAAGAAAGGTAAGCAGCGGCAGCAGCAAGATCGGCAGGCCTCTGCGACATCGTCATTTCCGGATGATGAGCTGGATGATCTGATCGCAAATCTAACCATCCTAGATGATCATGGTGAGTGGGGTCATTATTCGGCTGCCCCCTCCTCCGCTAAATAAACCCAGAGGTCGTTTTCCCCAAGGAGAGAGTCCGATCTCCTATCGTGCGCCCAGCCCAGCGTCCTTCTGCAGCGCCCCCGACCCAGCCGGTTGCATCTAGCAGCTCCCGTGCGACCATCACACGTCCAGCCCAGCGGGTTGCATCCACCAGCTGCACTCCTACCGTGCGTCCAGCCCAGCGTCCTTCTGAAGCACCCCAGGCCCAGCCGGTTGCGTCTACCAGCTCCTACACTCCCATCACGCGTTCAGCCCAGCATCCTCCTGCAGCACCCCGGACCCAGCCAGTTGCGTCTACCAGCTCCTACACTCCCATCACGCGCCCAGCCCAGCACCCTCCTGCAGCACCCCGGACCCAGCCAGTTGTGTCTACCAGCTCCTACACTCCCATCACGCGCCCAGCCCAGCACTCTCCTGCAACAGCCCCGACCAAGTCGGGTGCTGTCCCCGGAGAGCCTAAGCTTTATGAACTGTCCTCGACAGTGATGTCAGGCGAAGTTCAGTCATGGTACGTGTGACTTATTATTGACTTGACCTCCCGCTTACTATTAGCATGTACCCCCAGGCTTCGTGCAGGACATTTGGTCGACACAATACCTGAGAGTAGGGCCCGGCGGACCAACCGTCCCCCGCACACTCAACGTACCCCAAAATCTGTGTATGTCATATTTGCAGGCGTTAATCCCGGGATTTATACTAGCTGGTATGTGCACGGGCGTTTGGTAGTCATGTTCCATCTAATGCTAAAGACAGGGATGAGGCCAAGGACCAGGTACTGCGAATACCTGGTGCAAATTTCAAAGGGTACAACGACCGTCTACATGCCGAACGCGCATGGCTTGCCGCGAACGTGGCAGGCACTGTGCGCGTCCTCGACGAGGCAGGTCATGCCACACATGTGCCACCCACACCATTTCCCGCTGGTGTCATGACTGCGCTTCGCGCAGCACCTGATGCCTATTTTGACGACGGGTGGTATGTTGTTACCAAGGGACGCACCACTGGTGTTTTCCCCACGTGGTATGTTATCTTGTGCATGCGGTAATTTACAGTCACTGACATAGTGTTCACTATAGGAACTTCACTGCGTCTCAGACCCAGGGTATCCATGGCTCAATATACGAGAAATTCCCGACAAAAGCTGCTGCAGAGGCTGCATATGACACCGCATGCCAGGAGGGCATTACCGAAGTACTGTGATTCAATGTGTACTTGTATTCTTATCTACTTGTCGTTTATTGCTCTTGCTGTACTTGTAATTATATTTGATGTTTCTCAACACATTTGGTAGAGATAATGGGTGCTTAATAGGCCTGATCGGAGCTTCCGGTTGTATCCACTGTTCATCAATGTTGACTGGATAGTGGCCTCCCACTTCGTCTATAGTTATATTCCTCTGGTAAATACATGGAACACCTATGTATGTATGTACTGCAAGTTTGGAATTGAAATTGGGGCAAATTTGAGCAAGATCAAAGCGATAGATCTGTGATATGCCCGATCAGGATGTTATCTCGCTGTTTCGCTTTTTCATCTCTCTAATTTAATCTGGACAAATATATTAGATCAGACACTGGAATACATGTATGTGGTAGTTGTACAGCATCCTCCAAGTGTCCGTATTTGAATATCAATGTTGTGGCCATTGCGCAGTGCGAGTTTGCAGTTAGCGGCAGTATCTGCGAAGTATCTGCCACGATACTCTGTTGTGATCGTGGTCTTTCTATGTATCCCGGCTGCCCCCTTTTTCACATACACTCCACTGCAATTCCGTCTCTTAGAATGGATTCATATACATTAACGCAAGCTATTACAAGTATCAGATGTATTTTATATCAGATTGAATTGCTGTGAGACCCCATTTTATGCGGATTTTTCATGCAATGTCATTGGGCGTCTCTGTGATGCTCCAAGGGTTCTAGATAAACAATTCTATACCAAAATTCTCAATAATATATATGCTAAATACATTTAGAAAGTTACAGTATGCTTATGGCGCACTCTAGGGCTTTGTTGACGACCTGTAGAGCATATTACCGCACCTAAGATGAAATCCCTCCTCATATTATGGACTTGTATGGTATAACTATGCATCCCCCTGTCCTGGAGAGTTGTATTAGGGCATATTGACGTTTCTTAAACTTACAGGAAGCCTAATAATCCCTGTGAGGCACGGGGGGGTCTTGCAACACTGAGTGGCTGGGCTTCAGCCACTTGGATTTCCAAATGCGGACTTATTTCGATCGATCAATAGCACGGTCTTTGGTCGTTCTCGTCGTTCTCTACCACATCCCACCCACCATACTCCGTCTTCCACCCTCTGTTGCTCAGGATCAACGACTGCCCGCCTGCAACTATCCTCTAGTTCCGCAAGCTGGTACCCCCCGTGCACTTAGCCTGTACTCGTACACCAGCCCCAGGCCGCTAGCCTCCACTTATTTTAATCGACAGCATGGCCTTTGGTCGTCATCGTCTTCCTCGCTCTCTACCACATCTCCACCCACCATGATCCACACTCTATCCTCTATATCTCAGGATCAATGACCGCCCGCCCGCAACTCTCCTCTAGTTCCCACAAGCCGGTGCACCCTGCATGCTCGGCCCGCACCACACACCAGCCCCACTCAGCCAGCCTCCGAGCCCGCATCCCAGACCGCCCACCAGTTGCCACGGGTGCCTGCTCGCTGCCCCAATGCATAGACACACCTAGCTTCCATACCCACACTGTGTCCAAGCACCTATATTCGCACATGACTTATACATATTAAGCTAGCTACCAGTTCGTCATCCTACATGTATATACCTTCTACGAGAGCCCCAATGGTATTTTATTCACAAATTTGTAGTGCGAGCAGAACACTAACTAAGTGCAATTGCAACATAATGTGGAGCTCCAGGCGATTAAGCCAGGTTACCACATGTGACAGCCAAGCATGCACAAACATGGTCTGTGCGCTGTGCGCAGCTTTATAAGTCTGCCAGCGTGACCTTATCTCTTATTTCCCTTCCTGTACTTCCATCGTCTCCTTTTTTTGAAATTCTCAATGTCGCCGCCCGTGGTTCCACCCTCACTATTGGCTGGGGAGCCTTTCACCCCTTTCGATTGTTAGTACTCCTTTCTATTATTTTATAGCCCTACCCCCCTTTGTACCCTTTTGTTTGTGCTAACAGGAGTTGGTCCCATCTTGTTGGGGCGTCCATGCCAAAACCCCTTTACCAGTCGGATTCCTCCCCGATATACTGCGGGAGGTACGCGGCATAGCTCTTCGTGGCCCGCACTCCAGACGATGGGGAAAAGTGCTGTCAGCTGCTACCCCAACAACGGGAGACTTCGCAAAACCTTCTTTTTTTTCTCTCCCCTCGTTCTGCTACCCTGTTCCCTGATCGCTTTTGACCATCGCTTGCTGTTTTCATCAAGTTAACAAACTTTGCTTTACAGTTCTGGCCGCTGCCGCCCTGCGCCGTCAAGAAGAAATTTGGCTCCAGGAGGATGAGCATCGGAGGAGAATTCGGATGTGGGAATATTTGCAGTCCAAGAGCGGTGTATACAGTCGTGTATCACCCAAGTTGTGATCAAGTGCGTCACATAAGTCCATCATGTGTCTATTTTCTGATACTTTGTTGCTTAGGGTCAAATTTTACGTTCTCTCATTTCATCCATCTGCATCACTCCCTTCCATCTTCCCACTCCCTTCCATCTTCCCACTTCCACGTCGCCTCCTCCATCCACGTCAAATTGAGCCAGCTGGAATCGCTGTTGGGGACGGTATGTCGCGTCATTATGATTGATGCACCTTGTCTGATTACGGTTTACACAGGACATGTTGGATAATCACGCCTCACCTTTGGCACGGTATGTGAAGCCATTTCATTTGACGCACCTTATCTGAGGAAAGATCACACAGGACAAGTTATTAAATCCCGCCTTCGGGAGGGGAGGTTATGCTTGTCGCCTGTGCATGTTGGAGTATATCACCTCGTGGTGCTATCCTGTTGGCTGTATTTGACCTTCGGGGCGGAGGAGTTATGCCAGTTTGGCATACTATTCCAGACCTTCGGGACCGGGGAGTTATGCTGGTACGTATCATTGTTTCATTTGAGGTCCATTAGTTGATTACAGTTCACAGTGCACATTGCATCACTTTGTTGTTGCGGGAGAGGACATGTCGCTTGTTCAGTTACGGATGTACGTTAACGTTACGGGATCTGGACTCGCATGGACTCATTGGTTGTAAGTTGACCTTCGGGGCAGTGGAATTATGGTTGGACAAACTTTCGCGCAAACAATACGTGTAAATTAGTATTAGTATAGATGAATTCAATTTGCATTAACATATATTCCAATGCTAGTCATCGCCAGTTGTATTCCATCGCCTAATGGCGCCTTTTCTTATTTTTTGACAATCACTAACCCTAACCCTACTGCTAAGACTTCACACAAACACGCTGTAAGTCTTTTCGTGTTTGCTCCTTGCATGTCAACACGGAAGCGCAAGCCAAGTGGACCACCACCTCTGTACGACCATAGTCAATCTAGTGTTCCCAATCGCACATACAAGCGCACTGGAAATGGTCGTCACATAATTATATCCTCCTCTCAAGTCGCTGTCGACAACGGGCAGGAAGAAGTCCTTTACACTCCGCCCACCAACTCCCAGGACTTTAGCACTGATCACGATGATCAGTTTATTCCTTCTAACCCGGACACTGCAGAGGCTGTAGGTATCAAGGTTACACCTGCTAAGCGCTACGAAAATTCAGTGAGTACGTGACTTGTTGTTGTCTTTGATATTTATTTAACAAACAGATTTTAGGACGCGCCACTCAAAACATGGATGCCGCTACGTGGTGGCCAGCTTGATGAGAGAATGCGGTACGAGGGAAGGGCAGGAAAGCCGGAAGAAGACTGCCCTCACTGCTTTCTGCAGCGGGGGACTGTCCGGTGCGAAGACTGCTTGGGGAGGGAGATTGTATGTGGGGGGTGTTGTGTTATTGCCCATTCACGGTTACCTCTCCACCGTGTGGAGGAATGGAATGGGGAGTATTTCTCCAAGACAAGTCTTCACACACTTGGGCTACGCGTCCAGCTCGGTGACAACCATGACCCTGGCAGCATGTGCATGTGGGGACATGCATTGAACGCCGATTTCTGGGTAATACACACAAATGGCTTGCATCACGTTGCGGTCAACTCCTGCGGCTGCACTTCGACTGCCGACGAACCCCCCCTCGATGTCTACAAGCAGCTCCTCCGGATCGGTTGGTATGCGGCTACGCCTATCGAGCCCAAGACCTGTGCAACTTTCGACGTGATGAAGCTTTTCCATTTACTCAGCCTACAAGGCAAAATGTCTCATTACGACTTCTACAAGACATTGCAATACCGCACAGATAACACCGGCACTGTGAAACTCCCTGTAAGTAATTCACTGTTTCCTCATCTTAATCAATTGTTAACATGTTTTATATATATAGTACCGGTACCGCGCATTCTTCATCATTGCCCGCAAATGGAGACACGAGGCTATGGTGAAGCGAGGCGGGCGAGCATATGACCCCAGTGATGATCGTGTCCAGGAGACGTCACCTGGCGAGCTGGCGGTTCCCTGTAGGGCCTGCCCTGTTCCAGGATTCAATTTACCGGATGACTGGCAGTCAGCGCCCAAAGAACTTGCGTAAGTATTTTAGTCTGTCACCGACAAACCCAAACTTACCTCTTTGTTCACAGATTTTTATACGCACTCACAATTTGCGTGGATGCATGTTTCCGATTCAAGAATCGCCTTCGGTCCAGCGACGCTAAGGATCCCACACTGGGGCCGGGGTGGTCGTATATGATTGACCACGGCCCTTACCAAGAACACATCAAGAAGTATGCAAATGAAGAGGAGGTAAGTCCCAACCAACACCGACTTTATGTTATATGACTAACAATTGGTATAGATAAGCACCTGTGCCGGATTCGCAGCGATACACCTCGCCAACCTAAAGGGAATGAAAGGACATCGTACATCAGGTGTAGGAGGTGTGTGTTGTGCGCGCCATGACAGCTGGCGGCCTAATGGGATCGGTGACTTGCAAAAAGGCGAACGGTATGTTATGCTCACTACGACAGCCATCCATAATGCTAATCGGTGCACAGATACGGTAACATGGACTATATAGTCGCGTCCAGCATCATGGGTTTCGCGCTTATCCTCCTCTTCATAAGCTACGACATCATGTGCCAGTGGATAGTAAACTTCTGGCGGCGCATGCCCGAACTGCCGAAGCACCTTCAGCCCAACTTTGGCCCCGAGAATGTGCGGGGTAAAATCCCGAAATTTCACTTTGATGCGCATGGCAGGAAGAACCACGCGCAGTACTCATTCAACTACACTAAAGGCGCGGGGACTACTGAAGGAGAGGGAATAGAGCGGCAATGGGGGGTGGTTAAGCCTGGTGTCGGGCAAACAGTGGAGATGGGCCCAGGTGCTCGAAAAGACGTCCTTGACGACTTTTTCGGGTACTCTAACTACCGGAAGTCAACGGACCTTGGTGAGTCCCCTCCTGTGTTCAGTGTTGAGCGTATCACTGACAATATGACAGGCAACTCCCTTTTACGGAAGATGGTAAAGGCCATCCCACAAGCTATTGCCCACCGCCGTGCATTGGAGGAATTCGAGGGCTATCTTCGTCGTGACAAGTCCGAGCAGGTTGATGTGTGGGAGAAGCAGTATGCAGCTTGGGATGAGAAACCGACAAAGAGTCCCTGCATATTTGATACGAAGGAGTCATGTGAGCATGACCATTGTGTTACCCGTCGAATGACCACTGACTATCCTTGCCAGCAATTTCCATGGCCACCGTCAAACTGCAGCTTGCTGACGAAGAGGCTCGCAAGACTGGGTTTGAAACCACAGCGCCCCACACGCGCAGCACTTTTATTACGATCGGGTTGGAGATACAAGACACACAGTAAGTTATATTTTATGCTCACACCACAATATAGCTAATGTTCTACGTAGACGGAAACTATCTGCAGACATCAAGGAGCACCGGCAGCCAACATCACTTCAGCTGGCGGGCTTTCAAGAACGCCGGCTTTCCATTCGCAAACGTATTTACCACCTGCGCAAACTCCAAGCAGAGTATATGCCTGGCCTCCACGCCATATTGCCGGACCCCACAGTGCTTGATGACGGCCCAGACATCGCGGCTGAGCTGGTCCAGCTCTGGATGCCCTCGGAGCTCTCAATTGAAGACCGCAGAAGAGGTTGTGTTGAGGGGCTTGCTGACGTCGAGGCTCGAGTGCGCGAGGCGACAGCATTTGATAGCTTAGACGACTTGCGTCGTCACCTGTTTACTCGCACCTATGTCAACAAGTGGCGCGGCAAGAATGTATCTGGTCAACGTCGGAGCACGCGGGCCCGCACACTCCAGCATGGTGTCGACATGAAGGTGCATGATGCAAAGACACGCTATCGCGCATCAAGACACGCCTTGTTGGCCTTACGAGGCTGCGGTGCATGGGAGAAGGCACTCAAGGTCCTGGGAGACGACGATGTACGAGCCCTCAATGAGCGATCGATGACGGAGCAGGAACGTGAGCAGCGGGAGCACAGGGTCAGGACCGGAACAGAGGTAGCCGATGATGCACGAGATGGAGTCTTTATTCAAGGGATCCGAGGAGATGGCAAACGCACGGTGTCATGGATATGGATGACCGTTTCGAAGGACGATGACTCTCCGGAAATGATCGAGGGTGCGTACCATTCAATTTGCCTACATACACTGCTAACTGTTGATATGTACAGCACTCCGCCTTGAATGGGCGAAATGTAAGGCCAGGGCTGACCGCTGGCGTGAGGAGCTCATGCTCCTTGAAGAGGAGATGCGGCGGGTCATCGCATATGGGGTAAGCAAGGAGGCCTGGTGGAGGCAACGGCCGGCATGTCGGCCAAATGTGGTTGACCCTGCCTTGCTCGAGGGGCTCCATGCATATGCCATAGAGCACGCTGACATTGAGCGTGCATTCTGTGTGATGTTAGCGGCAAAATGGGCCGACATTCGACTGCGCACGCAGACCATCTTAGATGAGCTGTCTCAGCCCGGCTTCCCGGAACAGGCCAGTGACACCCCGATAGTAGTGGATTTGGAGGAGGATGAGGATCCCGAGGATGGATGCTGGGACAAGATTGAGCGGAAGGAAGGGGAGGAGGCGGAAGAAGCCGAGGTGGAGATGATTGCCTAGTCGAGATGTGCCATCGCCGGTTTTAGTAGTATCTCAATGTTTATGTTCACAATGCAAATGCAACGGTTTCGAAATCATGACATCAGGGCAGATACATTTTAAGCGAGAGAATCCCAAGAATCCCAACGGAACAGCAGGGTACGGGTTCTGAAAGTCGTTGGCGCCCTACCAATGCCCTACTAACACAGGTTGGAGCTATTTTGAAAATGGACGGTAAGCTACAGCACAGTAACCACATAGCAATTTGGCAGGTGTTTTGTTACACGGGATGTTATAAGTTACGGGCGGTTTTTTAAAACAGGCACATGATAGGTTGTACTTTGATGATACGCCAGGCCCGAAAGCTGAGCAACATATCAAGGAATTGCTGGCTTGGTGGAACTTGTGCGTATCCACTCACTCTCAGCCATGCCGCGATACTTACTGACATTTAATGTGCAGACAAGTGTTTGGACGCACCACCGGTGCTGCGCTGCCTTCCGTTCGCAGTGTAACATCGTCGGTTTCACGAATGGCCGAGCAGCGCCGTGCCCTCGAAACGGCCACAACATAGTGAACGACTCATTATATCCATAATCGCTGCAATTCCGCACGTATATCTAGTAGTTGCTGTAAAGTTGTTGTGAATTGATAATGACACAAATCTTTGTATTAATTGCCTAGCGTTTGAGAACGGGGAATGATTCTACTGGTTCAACACATTTGAATCCCGGGAAAATGTTACATTCCTTCCAACTACGCCTGAGCTTTATATCGCAAACGACTATTGAAAGAATACGCAAATATTGTGTATATTGCTGACACAAAGAAAGCAGCGGCCCTTTATCAAGACCTCTGAGGTTTGCAAGGGATTCGGGGTGTCCAGTCGCTCGGAAAGCAGCGGCACTTTATCATGGCGCCTTAGGTGTGCAAGGGAATCGGTATTTACAGTCACTCATAAAATAGCTACACTTTATCGCGATGTCTCAGCTTTGTAAGGGAATCGGTATTTACAGTCACTCACAAAGTAGCTACACTTTATCACGGCGTCTTAGGTTTGCAAGAGAATCGGGATTTATAGTTGCTCAGAAAGCAGCGGCACTTTATCATGGTGTCTTAGGTTTGCAAGGAAATCGGGATTTACATTCACTCACAAAGTAGCTACACTTTATCACGACGTCTTAGGTTTAGAAGGAAACCGGAAATTACAGCCACCCATAACACTGAGACCAACTCGCAAAGTATGTGATATTACATGTTTTTCATAAAGTTCTTAGGGTTATAAAGGCATTCCAGGTCTTCCATGTTTTTTGACCTATATAACCCCTTAGAAAGGCCTTGTAGAAAATCTGCCGTTCCGCTGATGTGGGCGGCGAGCTCATGAAACGGGACACGGGGTCGTACACGACGCAAAGGAGATACCAGTCAAGAGATTCAAGAGCGATGTGACAATGACTCTGGGCTCGGCAGAGGTATTCGTGATAGCTGCGTAGATATGTGGACCATGGGTTAGATGTGTAGCCAAAGGCGAGCCGAAAAGATCTGAAGAGATCGTTTCTAAAGCTGCACGTGCAACGATATTAATCTGGGCGCTCGCACTCAATACATTGCATTGCAATATTAAAACCGCTGGCTACTTCACCCAAACTTCCAGCGCTGGCCTTGCACACTCTCGTCTCGTCTCGTCTCTGTGATACCATCCCATCTGCAACAACCCTACACCTGTGTCTCCTATTCAATTTACTGAAACCCCACAACCGCAAAAAAACTCCCCATGGACACCGATGATCACAATAACAGTGATAGCCTGGCTCAGCAAAGGAAAGGGAGAAAGGCCGCGAGTCAGCGCAGATATTACCAAAGGTGCGATAATCAGCCCGACATGTAAATATATTGCTAAACGTTTCTACAGGAACAAGACACTAGAGCAAGGGAAAGCTCGGATGCGTGCTGCAATGTATGTTAATTCATTCATTCATACATACATAATACTTTTGACTCACTCGCGCGGACAGCAAACGAGGGGCTGTGATCGCCAGCCCTCCAATGATCCTATTACCTGCTATTACCTTGGCCCCTCCCTCGCCACTCTTTCCGTTGACATTGGTGCATCCGGTCTCTGCCACGGTATCCGCCATCCCTGGGGTCATAGTCTCAAACTGGGACAATTGGAGTGCGCGCAGCCGGATGGCTAGGCTTCGCCAGTGGGTCGAAGACGTGGAGTGGACGCATGGGAAGCACCATCTGTGGAATGTGGATTTTACAGATGAATATACCAAGTTGTTACAGCCACCTGCTACAGTGTCGTCGAGCTGGCTGGAGCTGAATGCAGCCAAAGTGAGGATCGGCCGAATGGTTTTGGCGTATCTCGGGCGCGTTATGGATGGCGAACTTTCAAATGACATTAATGAGTGGCGTGACTTGTTCTTGCAGGTCCACCAACTGGCATCATCGCTTCAAGAGGCCGTTGTAGGCTTGGAAGTGAGTGCGCGTTGGGTGCGCTTATTCCACAAGATATAAGGGTCGCAATAGTACATACACTATTGATATGTGTTTCCATACTGTCTGTAAATGCCGACTTGCCCTAAGAAACGCAATACTATCCCGGTACAATTTCGCAACATGACGTTCATATGCATGTCTGTTCTCACTTATTACTATCGCATCCTGCTCGGAGCAGTATCCAGGAATGCGGTTAACATGAGAAGCTACACATTGCGTATCCTTCCACTATGGCCTCAGAGATTGCGTATCATCTTCTTGATCACACAAAACTTATCAGAGTAACGGGCGGCAGGCTGGCGAAGCGTGCCCGTTTAGACGTCCAGCCGTGGAGTCCACATTTGACAACAAGTTCACTACCTCACGGTATGCAGAGAATGATATTGATATCTTCGATCGTGCGCTTGAAAGACCGGAATACGATGGCGTCGATGACGACAAGGCGGCAGTGTCCTCGGATGACAGCTCGGCATACCCCGGCGTAGCAATCAAGCTGACCAAGAACGCGTTTATAAGTTGAAGGTACAGCGGTGGTGCGGTCATGCATAAGGGTGCGTGTTGACAGCATATCCACGTCGTTGTAGCCACTCCCACGTGTAAAGCCCTAAACAAGTCAACATACACATGCGATACTAGATAGGAGTCTGGTAAGTACTGCGAGCCATTCTCGGCTCTCAACCTGCCCACTGACATGTTTTCTAACCCCCGACCTCGCCTCGGGAGCTCCATGATCTATCCTCCCCCTACGATACTCCCTCGTGTCTGAGTTCATGCATCGCTCATGACCAAGCCTCCGCTTGGCCTGCGTGCACCTGTGGAGATTCCTGTTCAAGGAACGCTTTATCTACCGCTGAAGCTCGGGCAGCATCGTGTATGATCCGGTGACCACTTGCGTTGGCGGTTTGTTGATGAGGCGCAAAGGTAGGGAGGGACGTGCATGTTCGCGATATGCGAGGTCGGGACGCCGGCGATGTGAAAGTGGCGAGCACGTTGAAGACCGCTGCACAAGGACGGCGATATCGTGATAGATGAGGATGGGTGGATGTTAGAGTCCGAAGTCCAAGCGGCTTTGGTGGGAAGTGGTACTTCGCCAACCGCGGTGGTCCGTTCCCCAAAGGTGTATTTGATAGTCTTGAGTAGATCCCTCCCTGAAAGATGTAAAGTTTGCGTCGTTTGCGTCGTGGACTGGGGATGCTATCGGGGAAGTATGGCGAAAGGCTTCCGAGAAGGGCATCGTCGAGGGCGGCGAATGGTGGCGATTTGGTCTGATGTTCTGTATCACTCGTACTGATACTTCGGTGGTTCGTGTAGGAGATCAACAGGATCGACATCGATGCGAGGCTCGCAGAGGGAGGAGTATAGTCGGTGGACGACGAAGACGAGGGACTGGGAACAACGCGGGGAGTATGGAGGCGCGAGACAAGCGAATGAGGTTCTGGAAGTCGCGAATGGCGAAGAAGTCCGACGAGCTAGAAAAGGCGTTAGTTAAAAGTAGGAGAGTGAGGGTAATGTACTGACCAGGTTTGTGATCGTGTTTCTTCTCTGCACCCTCAGTTTCGCATTTTCCATGTCGTCTACCTCCTTCTATTTCGCCGTAACCACAGGGTCGCATCTACCACGGTCTCTCCATGCGTTTCCAACTTGGAGTACTTCCCGTCCTTGTCCTTACTTGATGGCAGCGAGGGAAACCTGTCGTCGTTGGAGGCCAGAACGCGGAGGTCTGAGCCATCTATGCTCTTGTAGATGTCGCGCTTGTGCCGATCGACACGAATCTTGTGAAGCCGGGGTCAGCGATGGAATGAAATAGTCAATGCGGAAGAAACTTACCTTAAAGTCGAAAGCGGTGGGAACGGCTTTGAGCATGGCCTCGTTATCCGACGACCAGGTGTTTAGGACGGCTGTGCGCACTTTGGGAAGCAGCTTGATCAGTTCGATTAGACCTGATGGAGCGCGTGCCTATAGGGTGTGGACGTTAATCACTGGCTCGACTAGGATGTGGTCAGGCTTGCTCACCTTTGAAGGTGCAGCGACATGCGATAGCAGGCTGGCGACATCAAGAATCATGGTTTCGAGCATCTTCTGCGTCACACTGCATGGGTCGCAATCGCCCCATGGGTGGACACGGGATAACAATGAAGCAAGGGGTTATGCGTAATGGATCCAAGAAAGCAATGTTCAGCAGCCAATGCAGACAAGCCAGAGAGGTCGTTGCTCGTTGGACGCTCGTGCTCAATATAGCTTGCTTGTTCCGGACCACGACCGACTTTCACAATTGCACATATATCGCTTCTACAATTTTCACTGATCATGTCCTAGTAACTTGTGACCTGCATTATGCATATGGGTCGCAGAGATGAGGTATACTTAATCATCGCAACTGTGCGCAACGATCCGGTGTCTGGCAGCTGAGCGCTGAGCGCTGACCGCTCGGAGGCGCTGCTCAATTGATCCACGCCGCTACTGTGTTCCCAGAAGAACTTTGCAAAACTCCTTTTGCTTGGGCTGTGGTATTCCCTGGGGTGATATTCTTTTAAGTTCCGATGCCGCTCGAACTTTGAATACGCAGCAGCTCAGGATTCAGTTCACGATGCATCTGCCGTCAAACTCGAAGCGCCGACCGAGAAGAGAAGCAGGTAAGTATGCGGTTCAGTGCTTTTAAGATCTGCCCGTTAACGCTTTGTGGCGCTGATGTTTGTACTGTCGATTTCTTACAGGCAACCAACAGGCAACTGCGTTATGCGGGCTTACATAAGTTCGAACGGCACAGAAGGTCTATCCATGGGCTTCGTTTGGGCGTGCAGGCCAGGTGCGCGCTGCTCTCTACGCTGGCTTGTAAAGCGCATTACGTCTGTCTGTAAAAAACTGACCATCATGGGCTGCGTCTGGTAAATATGTTGTTCACGACACGGATCAATTGGTTCCGGATATGTGTGACAGGAGAACATGCTGGCGCGCTCCCAGCTCCCAGGTACCCTCATTGGTGTCGGATATTGCCGCCACAGCACGCCGCGAGGCAACATGCCGTTTCCCTGAGGGGCCCCTTGCTTTAAACTGCCCTCTTTTTTCTGCTTTCGCTTACCACTGAGCTATATCTCCATCTTCAGATTCACTACAGCGCTGAAATGTCCACTGGCGAGAAGAGACCTCGTACCATGAGCTCGGATGAGGCCATGCTTCAGAGCAAGATATCAAGGATGGAGAGTAGCGACGGCATGCCAATCAGGAATCGTGCTGAGGTACGCGACCATTAACATCGGGCGTCGCATTTTGTCTGAGAAGTTCCCCAAAGTCATCATTTAGCACGAGCGGCAATTCGGGGTTTGTCCAGAACGCCGGCAGAGACATCAACATCAATGGCGGTATCACAGTGCACCAAACGGCGTCGACCGATGGACTAGATCGGCATATGTTGCACGACACGAACACAAGGATGAAAAGCGTTCAGCATGGCCTGGACAGTGCGCTTTACCTTCTGTTTGTACGGCGAACCGATGCTGACCCCTGCTATGATCAGAGCGGGAAGTCATGAAATGGATATATACAGTAGACTCGGATACTTCCCTGAGCTACAATGCTGCACAGAAGGCCCATCTATCGGGAACAGGGTCTTGGTTCCTCGACGGATCACAGTTCTCGCAGTGGAAGGAGGAGCCGGGCTCGATGCTCTGGCTCTATGGCGGTCGTACGTGTCCTTGCACGGTGTAATTAATCCTTCATTCCTCATCATTATCTTTCACAGCGGGATGTGGAAAGACTGTCTTATCGTGCGGGTACTTCTCACCACATCCACGGGAAATACTGAGTGATATTTTCTCTAGCTATGCTGCCATCGCAAATGTCATCGACTTCTGCGGTTTGAAACCCTTGCTCCGAGGCTACGCATACTTTTTCTTTGATGCGAGAAATGACAAGCTGTAGCTCTTGGGCTAGGAAAACTTCATTCGCTCGCTAATCACACAGCTTTCCGACAGATGCGGTGATGAACTACCTTCCGCCTTGGTCTCCTTGTATCATGCTTGCGACGATGGGCGCCGCGCACCGTCCCTAATCTCACTTGAGGAAACTCTCCTTCAAGTTTTGGAGTGCTTCGAGGATGTATACATCGTCATCGACTCGTTGGACGAGTGTTCTGAAAAGGTCGATCTTCTGAATTGGATAGAGTCTGTAACATCCAAGGCCTCAGGCAAGCTTCACCTGATGGCCTCGAGCCGTCCCGAGCAGACAATCGTGCAGGGCCTGGCATCCCTCTCGGGCTGTAGTCTTTGGAAAGTCTCGGTCACGGACTCGTCTGCGGAGAGGGACATCAGTACCTTCATTGATGCAAAACTGGCCAAGGTGGGCAAGTGGAAGAATCCCGAAAGGCAGAAGATCAAAAGTATTATTTTGCCCCGTTCCGGTGGAATGTGAGCATAATTTCTTCAACTGATATTGTTTCTGTTATAACATCGAATTATCGAAGGTTTCGATGGGTAGACTTGCAACTGGACGACATCAATGAATGCTCCAGCAAAAAGGATCTGTACGAGCAGTTGGAGTCTTTGCCCACAGGTCTGGATGAGACGTATACGCGGATCTTCAAACGAAACAAACGGCCAGATGTCCTACTGAAACTGTTGCAATGGCTGGCATTCTCGAAACGTGAGATGAAGATGAAAGAAATCGCAGAGGTTGTAGCGGTGGACCTGAGCCGGCCCGAAGGGCCTATATTTGATCCCGACATGCGCTACGAAGAGCCTGCAGAAGTATTGAACATCTGCTATGGGCTCGTCACTGAAGTCGAAGGTGCGAATTCATGCCAACCAATTGTCCACTAACCGCTAACAAATAAGCAGGAATTATCAAGCTTGCACATTTCTCCGTCAAGGAGTACCTTATTAAACATATTCATCCCGCATCCGGCAGAACCAGCGCCCAGCTTTCACACTCTGTGATCGCTCAAACGTGCCTGGCACAACTACTGTATTTCGACAAGCCGAGCATTTTTCGTTGGTCCACGGATATCCGGACTTCTAGACGTCGTATCAACTGGTCGTTCCCGCTGAGCCAATATGCGGCAGCCTATTGGGTCACCCATTATCATTCTGCCAGTGCGAATGCTACAAATGACCCTCGCCTTATCAAATTGCTGAATGGCTTGTTCAAACTCCCTCATAGCTACGCGATGACCACCTGCGTTCTGTTGCCAAATGCTTTTATGAACGACTCCCCGTGGCCCGTGTCCAATGAAATAGACTTGTGCAGCCAGGAGATTGGGCCACCCCTTTCTTATGCTTCCTTCGCCGGCTTGACAGAACGTGTCGGGCACTTGATCGAAAAAGGCGCCGATGTTGATGAAGTATGCAAAGGATGCCCAGTCAGCACACCCCTTCTGGCAGCAATCATCGGGCGTCACTTTGAGCTCGCCAAGCTGCTGCTGGATAAGGGAGCCGATGCCAATATCACGGGAGAGGATTCGGGCACAGCACTGGAAGCAGCGATTGGAGAAGGTCCCCTTGAGCTCGTTGAGCTGCTGCTTGAGAAGGGTGCCAATATCGGCGCTAATGACGGGAACTCACTGTATGGAGCATCTGTGAGAGGTGATCTCCAGATCTTCAGGCTGCTGCTAGAGAATGGAGCCAACATCGGCGTCGAGGGAGGATGGCGAGAGGCGGCACTGCGGGCAGCATCCGAGGGTGGTCATCTCGAGATCGTCACACTAGTGCTGGAGAATGGTGCCAACGTCGGCGTGAAGGGAGGAATGTATGGACAAGCGCTGCAGGCAGCATCTGGAGGCGGTCATCTAGAGATTTTCAAGCTGCTGCTGGATCACGGAGTTGATGACAACGCTGGGCAGGGGAATTACGGCTCGTCGCTACAGGCAGCATCCGCGAATGGTCATCTCGAGATCTTCAAGCTGCTGCTGGATCATGGAGTCGATGACAACGCTGGGCAGGGGAATTACGGCTCTTCGCTGCGGGCAGCATCCGCGAATGGTCATCTCGAGATCTTCAAACTACTGCTGGAGAATAGAGCCGATGTGAACACTGGGGAGGGGTTTTATGCCTCTTCGCTGCAGGCAGCATCCGCGAATGGTCATCTCGAGATCTTCAAGCTGCTGCTGGATCATGGAGCTGATGTCAACGCTGGGCAGGGGTATTACGGCTCGTCGCTGCAGGCAGCATCCGCGAATGGTCATCTCGAGATCTTCAAACTACTGCTGGAGAATAGAGCCAATGTGGACGCCTGTGGCGGACAGTGCGGGACGGCGCTGCAGGCAGCTTCCGAGAGAGGTCATCTCGAGATCATCAAGCTTCTGCTGGAGAAAGGTGCCAAAGTCCAAATCGAGGGAAGAGGCAAAAGGACGGCGCTGAACATAGCATCTGCGAGAGGTCATCTCGAGATCGTCAAGCTGCTGCTGCATCACGGAGCTAATACAAACGCTGAGGCGAAGTATTGTGGCTCGCCGCTGCAAGCAGCATCCCAGGCCGGTCATCCAGCAATCGTCCAGCTATTGCTGGAGCATGGAGCCTATGACAACGTCGAGGGGAGGTATTATGGCTCGTCGCTGGAGATAGCATCTGCAAATGGCCATCTTGAGATTGTCAAGCTGCTGCTGGAGAACGGAGCCACCGTCGGTGTCGAGGGAGGAAGATATGGGCGGGCGCTGCAGGCAGCATCTGGAGACGGCCATCTCGAGATCTTCAAGCTGCTACTGGATCAGGGAGCTGATATCAACGCTAGGGATTGGACCAATGTATCGTCGCTGGAAGCTGCTTCCCGGGGGGGACATCTCGAAATTGTCCAGCTGCTGCTAGATCACGGAGCTGATGTTCACACCAAGGAGGAGAATGGGATGCATGGCTCGCCGCTTAATGCAGCATGCACGGCAGGCTATCCAGCTATTGTCCAGCTATTGCTGGAGCATGGTGCCGATGTCCATGCTGAGTGGAGCGGTCATATTTCGTTGCTGAAGGTAGCATCCGCGAAAGGCCATCTCGAGATCGTCAAGCTGTTGCTGCAGAATGGAGTGGATGTCAACTTCAATGGAACAGATGCCAATGCCTTTGAAAGTCACCAAGGAACGGCGCTGCATTTAGCAGCTGAGCAAGGTCATCTCGAGATCGCTGAGCTGCTGCAGGAGCGAGGGGCCAGGAGCGAGGGGCCGGCATATTATAACACCGATCAAGCATCTCGTCGACTTCCACCTGGCTTGTTCTGAATAAAAAGCAATCAGCGTCTCACTATATCTAAATACCTACATTTTAGTTTGTTCTAAATGTTGTACTCGCACACGAATACGAGGGGTGTCGTGTCATGGTTCAGGGTTGAAGAATGATTGAACCTGAAAATGCTGATCTGGGCCGGACAGCAGCGCGGCGAGCTTTATATAGGGAAATTGATGCAATATGCCTTTCACCAAGGCCATAGGTAAGGGGAAACGGCGCTGCAGAGCATTGTCGGAGAGCTGGCAGTGTGGTTTTGCTAATGAACATTGAAGACTAATGTTATGGGTTTACACAGGTGGGCTGGAGAGCTCGTAGGTGCTTTAGCGACGGACGGGAAGTCTGCCTCCACGCCTGAGACCGTGCACAGGCTTTGGCGGATCCGCTACATTCCTGGCTTCGACGGCGATTTGCACGGGGGTTAGCAAGGAGAATCGCGTGGCCCTGATATTGAATTTATATGCGGTGTCGCGCTGGCGAAAAATGCGGCTCTTGCGCAGGAACTGGACTATGCCGACGGGGCCGATGCGGCTTCCAGCCGGGGAGCCCTCAATGATAACGGGTTTGGTATGGGGATCTATGATGCCCTGGATGGACTTGGTGAACAGACCTTCCTTTCCGCCTAGGACATAATTAGTGCCGTGAATACAGATCTTGGGACCAGAATGAGAGAAGACACGGCTCAGCCTGTACAAACGCCTCCCGTCAGAGTCGGAGTTAGAGTCGGAGGAAGGTGCGCGTACGGTCATCTTGGAGGCGTAGAGAACGAACGGACCGCTGGAATGGCAGGTTCTGATTCCGACGGCGCACGTGTCTATTGAGCAATAAGGTTCGCACGGTGGTTCGGGACTCAGCAAGTAATCGCGACGAGTATTTACATACATGTGTGCGGCTATTTATACTGTAGATCTAGCAATTCTAGTTATATCAAACACAATAGAGGGCATACGCGTACGGTACGCGCGTCGACGCGCGTCCCGACGCGTCAGCTACAATCTCAAATCGTACGCGTCATCGAGCTGTGGCGCTCGGATTCCAACAGTGTCGTGCTTGTGCATGGGACCTTCATAGAGGATGTGGCGGGAGACGGGGGCGAGGCTCATCGTCTCCAAAGTACATCACCGGTTGACAGGCAGACATGAATTCGCGCATGATGGCTGTGAGGAGATGCGCGCCCTCCAGAAAAAGCGATGGTGGCGCCGGTGGACAAACGGGCCAAGCGTGAACGCGTAGACGCTTAGTCGCGGAGTCAAGATCCAAAAGCAGCTGATCACTGCAGCTGTCCGGGGTGTGCTCGCCAGTCACCGAGGGTTGTCACTCAACGGCAGTACTAGCGTCTGGAATGACGACCTTGGTATGTAGAGATGATGACATTGATGTCGTCGATACTCATGCGCTTGGAAAGACTGTAGGACAGTCTAGGACCTCGATAGGGTCGATAGCAACAAGGCGCCATCGGAGTCTATCGGAGTCTTTCGGAGATACGCGCGGCAGTGACGTCGGATTTGTCTCGTACCCATCCGTTTATGGGAAGAGCTTGAAACATTTCGACATCAGTTAAAAGTTGGGATACGCGCTTCCGTTGTGGTGCTGACTTGGCCAACTTTTTGAAAAGTTCCGAAGTGTTTCAGTGTCTTACCATATACGGATGGGTACGAGACAAACGTCGGATGGCAGCTCGGCCGCGTGCAGATCAACAAGAACGCATTCAAGATGAAGCTGTCGAGCGCGAAGGACTGGAGCTCGTCATTAATATTTGGGAAAATACGATCGCATGTGGGAGAAGGAATCTTGGACATTTGGCTCGTGGTGGTGCGGTGTGATGACCTAATCGTGTAGTCATACATCTAAAGCCCTAACTAAGTCAACATACGCATGCGATATTGAATGAGAATCCACAGAGCAGCGCGCGGCACTATCCTCCTTAACAGATCGCCTCCTCCGTTCAACCTCCCGCTTCAATGTCACCTCGTCTCCGAGCCTATGACGCAGCATCCACCTGATCTACGCAACATTGCTCAGCTTTGCGACCACATCTGCTGGAGGAGCCTGCCTGCGCCACCGTGACGTGAGCAGTTCCGGAGTGTACGGGGGTGGAGACGCGCTTCGTCCAGTCGGTACGTTTGAAGGATCGTTGTACTTCGCTTTGAGGGGTTCCACTGTGGGGCGAGTCTCTGGTTAGCTAGGTAGGCATATGGTTGGTCGTACTGTGTGTGCTCACCTCGTTGCTTATGTTGAAGTGCGTATACGCTCTCCATGGTCGTCCCATCTCTGAGCCTTCACGCTCAGCGCTGTCTCGAATTCCACCTCCCGCTTCAGATCCCGCTGCCACTCCTGGCTCCTGCCATGCTCCATCCCGCTCACGTGCTTTGCGCCGCCGGTGGATCATACCCGATGTGTATGGCTTGTGGCTTCAGGCGCGGGAGTGCGCGGTTGAAGGGGGATGGGCGGAGGTAGGCACGGTCGTGATGGGTCTGCTACGCAGCTTTTGTGGCCATTTCTAGGAGCGTGTTTAGACGAGAAAACAACGAAAGTAAATGGGACTCACAGGCTGTTCGCGTAAACGGTCATTCCATCGTTCGTTTTCTTGCTTGGCGTGTAGTATTTGCTCGTATCTTGCGAGGATATGCTGTAGCTTCGTGTCACCACGCCGCGGCTTTTGGAACGTATCAAGCCACTACAGTCGCAGTCTCGATGTAAGTAAGTCTCGAGCCTGATAAGGGGTGGATACCACACACCTTGTGTCCTTTCAGCAGTTCTGCGTGTGCGTGCATTCGCATTCACTCTAAATCTGATCTTGACATTCCATAAGCTATATACATGCAGATATGAAAACAGGGTCACGCATGTTGGTCCTGCGAGCCTCTCTCGTCCGGCCGCGATACAATGTTCATAACGCTGATATCCGGTGGGCGGCGAGGTCATAAAATGGGACACGGGATCGTACGCGACGCAAAGAAGATACCGTCGAGAGCTTCGAGAGCGGCGTGCTGATGACTCCGGGGTCGGCAGAGGTATTCGTGATAGCTGCCAGCAGAGACGTACCATGGGTTAGATGTGTAGCCAAAGGCGACCTAAAGAGATCGTATTCTGAAGTTGCGCGTGAAGGTTGCGAGACAAGCTGCGCGTTGTCTAGGCCCTCGCACTCAATACTGCTCGCTACTTCACCACCTTTCACCGGAATCACCACATGTACAATTGCACATGTTTTGCTTCTAGAATTCTCGCTGATTTGAACAAACCCTCCTCTGGATTGGTGACTTGGGTTCTTGCGTGGGCTATTCTGCCCATCCCCGCCCCGGAATAAGTAAACCACACCCTCTGATTCAAGACTTTCTTGCTGCTTTGCGTGTACTTAACATCAGTCACCACTAATGATACAACCACCAACGTCAATAAGTGTACCAATGCGCGATCCCATTTCATCCAGGTGCCAATCGAGGGTGACATGTCATTGATGTCATTAGGCTACGTTCCTTCGGTACGGTCTCATTGCAGCGTTAAACACTTACCAAGCTGGGTAATTTATGGCCTACAGTATGGGTCACAGACATGTGGCATAGCCATCGTAGCGCTGCGCAACAATCCGGTGTTTGACAGCTGACCGCTCTGAGTCACGCCTTGATCCACGCTGCTACAGACAGTCTTTGTGCTATACCGAATCGTCAACAACTTCATCCCCAACGCTTTTGTAACCTCACGTTCCTGAAAGCGATTCCCGCAATCTCTGAATATCCGCAATCGTATCAAACCATGATATCCGCAAGTTCTATAGGTGCGCACATCTGGAACGTGGCTTCGAGCATCAGGCGCTGATTATCGGATCCATTGGCAGACGTACGGGAAGTGGAAGATCTGCAGCAGGAGAGCACAGATACCAAGAAACAACATTATGTTATAATGAAAATCGACGGAAAGGAGGTGTTCAAGTCGGCGCAAGTACCCTGCGTACCCACACCTCAGTGGAAAGCAAAGCAGGCCATGTGAGTGATGCATGATGCGATCCTTATCTTTGAAGTGGTTCTGACAACTATCGCGTTCTCAGTAGATTTACTCCAACCTCCGATATCAACTTTATCCTGTATCGCAGTCGCTTTTTCAAGCGGCGGAAACCTGTTCAAGTAGCGGCGTGCAGCGCGAAAGGGATCGACTTTCTTGATACCGGTATGCATTACCTCTTGTTTCGCAACAGCCTACTGACGCGCAGAAGGCGTGGAGCAACAATTGGTGGATGAGTCTAGGAAACTATGCCTAACCGTCAAGTTTGATCTTGTCCTCGAGTCCCATGTAGAGTTCATGAAGGCGGTCAAGGAGGACGTTTCCCAGCTGGTGGAGTTCAAGGGGACTGAACACACTACTCGCTTGCTCACTTGAAAAGCACCCGCCTCAGAACATCGAAAAGTAAAGAGCGTAGCTTCTTTTTCATCCGCATCGGAGCCTGGTTTCCAGAACTGAACGTTTACAAGTACTACAGGCACTACCGCCTCATGGATCTCGTGTATAGCGAGTCATAAAGGGCATCTACACCTCTCTTTTCTGGCGTGCTATACTAACAGAAGGGCGAAGGGCGACCCTTTGTATTACTAATCTTTCTTCCTAGTCAACGTGGTATGACCCTGTGCATGCTGGTGGTATCTCGGTGTCGTGGCTCGGGCCGACGCGGAAGGTCAGCCTTTTGACACTAGGTAGGTCCTTGGTTCTGGGGCAGGGGCCATCTACGTGGAAGACACGACGTAATATTAAGTCGCTGCATAGGCTCAGATGGCATTTATAGGTAAAAGCTTGAAGCGAGAGACTCTTATCCTCCCTAGTTACAGCCCAAGTGCCACGTTTGTCTTCCCCTTTCGCGTGATAGGTCCGGTACGACTTCAAACCAGTAAGAGCGCAAGCACAGTTCATAATGGGCCTAAAATTCGAAGAGCCACTCCGGAAAGTTCTCGCAGACCTAGAAACACTAAGACCTTCCGTACAGCCTGTCACACACACAGTTCCATGCTCGACTAGCCGGCTTTTTCATACTACTCGCTGCATCCTTCTGAATCTGCCCTCGTGGTTTTCTATCGTGTATGGATCCTTAAACCGGAAAGGCGCCTTCCTGCCTAGTTGCATTAGCACGTGCTCGTAACGTCGAAGTTCACTTCGGAAAGGCTAGAGTAGTTATTGTAACTGTCACGGACGTTAAAGATCGCCAAGAAAGGTTCTTGACCGACGAGGACGGTAAAGCGACTCCGACAGATGTTCTAGAAGTTGTCGTGCTAGAGCGCAAAGGACCCGGACCCGCTAGAATACACGCCCAACACAATCTACGATGAATCCTTATAGTATATTTCGTACGGTACGCGCTTTTTGAGAGTGAAATATACGTCTTCTCTCGTGCTGGGTTCGGGGTAAGTTATAACCCACGCGGACAATGCTTTTAAAGTTATTCCTGAGGCGAAGTCTTGAATTCCCTATCTGGATGTGGCCTTTTTAACAGCTATTGCCCGTGGTAGCGGAACTCGCGACACGGATATGGGCGTGGCTGCCAGCAGTGAGCGACCCGTTGT
>KV417547.1:113010-135907 GCA_001630335.1 Athelia psychrophila | reverse complement strand
AGATCTACGACGGACGTCGCTACTCGGTAAGGTGAGTACGGATCGCAACTGTAGTCGAGGTACTAGCTCGTCGTCGAACTGTTAGAGCTCTACTGGTGGAGATCTACGACGGACGTCGCTACTCGGTAGGGCGGAGACGGATCGCAACTGTAGTCGAGGTACTAGCTCGTCGTCGAACTGCTAGAGCTCTACTGGTGGAGATCTACGACGGACGTCGCTACTCGGTAAGGAGAGGACGACTCGTAACTGTAGTCGAGGCACTAGCTCGTCGTCGAACTGCTAGAGCTCTATCGGAAGGAGCCTTCGAGACAAGTCGTAGCAGTGACGGGCAGGGGGCGACTAAAGTTAATGTCGTAACCGTGGGAAGAGGGCGTCGTCGACCTTCTAGAGGTCTACCGTTGGCAACTTACGATGGACGTCACCACTCGGTAGGGCGGGGACGGGTCGCAACTATAGCCGTGGTACGAGGTCGTCGTTGAACCGCTAGAGCTCGACTGGAAGCAACTGACGACGAACGTCGCGTCACGCCACTAGGGGCAGGAGCTACAAATATAGGCGCGGTACGAGGTCGTCGTTGGACCGCTAGAGCTCGACTGGAAGCAACTAACGACGTACGTCGCGGCACGCCACTAGGGGCGGGAGCTACAAACGTAGGCGGGGTACGAGGTTATCATTGAACCGCTCGACGTCTTCTGGAAGGAACCTACGATGGACGTCGCCGCACGCCACTGAGGGCGGACGCTGTAAATGTAGCCGGGGTACGAGGTCGTCGTCGAACCGCTAGAGCTCGACTGGAACGCGTGAATGGCGATCTTCGCCACACGCCATCAAGGGCGGACGTTGTAAATGTAGCCGGGGTACGAGGTCGTCGCGGAACCGCTCGACCTCTTCTGGAAGGAGCCTACGATGGACGTCGCCGTACGCTATTAAGCGCGGACGCTGTAAATGTAGCCGGGGTACGAGGTCGTCGTCGAACCGCTAGAGCTCGACTGGAAACGACTAACGACGAACGTCGCGGCACGCCACTAGGGGCGGAAGCTACAAATGTAGGCGGGGTACGAGGTCATCGTCGAACCGCTCGACCTCTTCCGGAAGGAGTCTACGATGCACGTCGCCGCACGACATTATGGGCGGACGCTGCAAATGTAACCGGGGTACGAGATCGTCGTCGAACCGCTAGAGCTCTACTGGAAACAACGTAATCGACAGACGTCGCAACACGCCACCAAGGGCGGACGCTACAAATGTAGGCGGGGTACGAGGTCGTCGTCGAACCGCTAGACCTCTTCTGGAAGGACCCTACGAAGAACGTCGCCGCACGCTATTAAGCGCGGAAGCCGTAAATGTAGCCGAGGTACGCGGTCGTCGTCAAACAGCTAGAGCTCGACTGGAACGCGTCAACGACGATCTTCGCCACACGCCACTAAGGGCGGACGCTGCAAATGTAGCCGGGGTACGAGGTCATCGTCGAAACGCTAGAGCTGTACTGGAAACAACTCGAACGACGATCCTCACCACACGCCGACAACATCATACACGGATAACTTAAATACAGACGCGGAACAAACTAATTTACGAGCCGTTAAAGACAGTTCGACCGCTACGTTCGTATCACGGCTCCACTACGCTAAACTAGGTTTCTACAGAGCTTCAATCTTTCCACCTCGTCACAAGGATCACGCCAAGCACGACGTCTAGGGTCGACAAGTTAGCCCATCGAGAAACCGTCACACTCATTTTGGACGTCGTTCAAAATATTAGGGACACGGTAAACAATCGCACACGTGACCGTGACCGTCTAACTTTTACCATACTGAAGTATCCGGCAGCGGATAGCCGAGTAGCCCAGGTATCCTCACCTACGTTACAAAGACGTACGGGGCTACAAGACACTGGTTCATTATTACGATCCGAACGGTGGTCATCTCGAGATTGTCAAGCTGCTGCTCGATCATGGAGCTGATGTCAACGCTAGGCATGAGTGGACTGGCTCATCGCTGCAGGCAGCATCCGCGCAGGGCCATCTCGAGATTGTTCAGCTGCTGCAGGAGCGAGGGGCCAGGAGCGAGGAGCTGTGATACCTGCGTACCATCTTTCAGAATCATGACGAATTTCGTGGATCTCCATCTGACTTCTACTGAATAAAATAAAATCAGCATCTCACTGTATATGAATACATATATACTAGTTTTTACAAACCTTTACTCGCACACGAATGTGTGATTTAAGGCAGCGGCGTGTCACGGTTGACCAACAAAGTGAACCTGAAAATGCTGATCTGGGCCGGACACGCAGCGAGCATTATATGGGGACCATTGAGGCAATATTCCCTTTACAAGGCAATATATCAGGAACACGGCGCTGCAGAGGACTGGCAGTGTGGTTGCGATAATGGACATTGAAGATCATTATTATGAATTGTATTACACGTACACAGATGGGCAGGAGAGCTCGTAGATAGTGGAGCGATGAATGGGAAGTCTGGTTCCGCGCCTGTGACCGTGCGCCAGTTTCGGCGGATCCGCTGCATTCCTAGCTTCGACGGCGATTTGCACGAGGGTAGCACGGTCACGGAGAACTGCCTGGTCCTGATATTGAATTATGCTCGGTGTCTGCGTTGGTGAGCGTACCGCCGCTCTTGAGCAGAAACTCGACAATGACGACGAGCCCTCAATGCTAACGGGCTCGGTGTGGGGTCCCGCCATGAGTATGATGCGCTGGATAGACTTGACGAACAGATCATCCTTTCTGCCTGGGAGGCAATTGGTGCCCTGGATACGGATCTTGGGACCAGGACGGCGGTAGCAGAGAAGACGCGGCCCAGCATGTAGAAACGCCCCCCGCAGAGTCAGAGTTACAGGTGTGCGTACGGTCATCTTGAAGACGCAAAGAACGAGAGGACCGCTGGGATCGCAGGTCCTGATTCAGACGGCGCACATGACATGTCCTTGCATGGGGCCTTCGTAGAGGGTGTTGACGCGGGGTGGCGGGAGACGGGAGGATGGGGCTTGCCGTCATTGGCAGTGTTCACCGTTGTCCATTTGTGGGTAGTGGGGTTGAGTCGCCGTCTCAGAGCTTGCGCATGTGCATCTTCTTGTCCACACCGAACGTCCTATGATTAGTAACGGTCAAAAACTGGGGAATTGTGAACGCACGGCTGCAGAGTCCAGATTCGAAACAGCTGATCCCTGTTCGGGGTGTGGTCGCCAGCCACCAAAGGCCTGATGCAATACGGTTAGTCGACGGCAATGTCTAGAATACGACGAACTCCCTACGTCATGGTACATTGATGTCTTCGATTGTGCACTTTAAATATATGTTCCGTTGAGACGTTCGACTGGAGGAGTCAACCTTGTGATAAGCACGGCTGGCGTGATACGCTCGGTCAGTGTCCGGCGCCGAGACTTGGCGGAGACCCTCGATGACCACGATGACGCAAGGCGGCGGTGACCGGCGTCCGGCGTAGCAATCAAGCTGGTCAAGAACGCGTTTGTAAGTGGAAGATGTCGACAGCGGTGGCGCGATTTGATAGTATGTCCACGTAGTTGTAACTTGTAGCTGGTAGCACTACCATAGTCGTAGCCACTCCCACGTCCAAAGCCCTAACCAAGTCAACATAAGCATGCGATACTGAATGGGGTCTGGTAAGCAGTGCATGGCACTATCATCCTCAACAGATCGCCTCCTCCGCTCATTCTCTGCTCTCAACCTGCCGAACATGTCCTCTAAGCCTGCTCTCGCCTCAGGAGCCCCGTCCTCCTTCGATGCTCCCTCATCTCTGAGCTTATGACCCAGCCTGCAGGCTTGACCTGTGCGACATATCCGACCCCTACTGACGTTTCTCGCCACCCTGTGAGCCTGCCTGCGTCGCCGTATCGTCCGGGCCACCACCTCCCCACGGCGTTCACGCTCGAGCTCGAGCTCACGCGTCTTGTTCGCCTAGCGCTCCCGCCGCGCCTGCTTGATTCGCGTGAGCAGTTCCGGAGGGTATGGGGAGTGGAGACGCGCTTCGTCCAGTCGATACGTCTGGTGGATCGTTTCGTACCTCGCTTTGAGGGGTTCCACTGCGGGAGGAGCAAGTCTCTGGTTAGGTAGGTATATGATTGGTCATGCTGCAAGTACCCACCTTATTGGTTATGAAGTGGTGCCTATACACTCCCCATGGCCGCCCCATCTCTCTGGCCTTCACGCTCAGGGCCGTCTCAAATTCCGCCTCCCGCTTCAGATCCCGCTGACAATCCTGGCTCTCCCTGCTATGCTCCATCTGCCGCCCACGGGCTCTGCGCCGCCGGTGTATCATGCCTGATATGTGGATGGGCTGCGGCTGCAGGCGCGGTGGTAAGGGGATGGACGGAGGTAGGCGCCGGTCATGATGGGTCTGTTACGCGGCTTTGGTTGCCATTTCTAGGAACTTGTTTAGACGAGAAGACAACGAAAGTAGATGGGGCTCACAAGCTGTTCGCGGAAGCGGTCTTTACATCCCGCTTGGCGTGTAGTACTCGCTCGTATCTTGCGAGGACACGCTGTAGATTCGTGTCACCGCGCCGTGCCTTGTGGAACGTATCAAGCCACTACAGTCGCAGCCCCGATGTAAGTCTCGAGCCTGAAAAGGAGCGGATATCACACACCTTGTGGCCTTTCAGCAGTTCTGCGCGCGCGACCGCCGGGCTTGTGAGATGTTCATTCTGTCGAAGGAGCACTCGCACTCTAAATCTGATCTTGACATTCCATAAGTTAGACATGCAGATATCAAAGCGAGCCACGTACGTTAGTCCCGGGAGCCTCTCTCATCAGGCCGCGATACAATGTCCATAACGTTGGTACCCAGTGGGCGGCGAGGTCATCAAACGGGACACGGGTTCGTACGCGACGCAAAGGAGATACCAGTCGAGAGATGTGGAAGCTGTGCTAAGGACTCTAGGGTCGGCAGAGGTATCGACCATGGTTTAGATGTGTAGCCAAAGGCGGGCCGGAGGAGTCGTTTTCTGAAGTTGCGCGCGAACGTTGAGAGCAGTCTGGGTGCTCGCACTCAATACGGCTTGCTCATCCACAACTCCAACCACGACGGTCGTTTCTGATTGTGACTTGCAATTGCGCGCACCATCGAACTCAAATAGCTCATATTTCGCTTCTACAATCCTTCCTAATCAATAAGCCCTATCCTCAGGACTGTGACTTGGGGGTTTAGCTTGGCCATGTCTACCCACGAATTCTCAAGAGGAGTCAAGACCACACCCACTACGAATTCAAGCTTTCGTCGACTTTCTTGCTGCCTAGCTTTTAAGACCAGTTGTCACTAACGCCAGTGATACTTATAACAGGATGCAACCACCAACCCCGATATGTGTACAAATGGGCGACCTCGTTGCTTTCAGGTGCCTCCGGGCCAGGTCAAGGGAGACATGCCATCAGCCTACGCTCCTTCGGTTCGGGGCCATTGCAGCACCAAGTATTCACCGAGCTGAGTAACTTGTACCCTGCTGTACGGCTCAGCATACCGTTTTCGGGTGGGCTCTGTCCGTGGACGGCTTGCGTGCTTGTCAATTTCTTCTAGGCGAGTATGATACGCTGGCTTAGGTTCGAACGGTAGAGGTGCTGGCTTGTATGGGGCATCATGTTTGTCTGTCCAAATATTACCACGGGCAGGGCCTCTGGTGAAGATGCGGCACGGATCGATCAATTCCGGATCTATGTGATTCTGTGAAGGGAGATCCTATTTCGAAATCCTGCGCGCTCGCGACGACTCCGAGGTACTGTCGGATATTGCCGCCACACGCCGCGAGGCAAATGACGTTTTCCTGAGTGGCCCCTTGCTGTAAACTTCCCTCTTTCCCTCTTTTCTCATCACTGAGGCATCATCGCGATCTTCAGGTTCACAAGACGCTGAAATGTCCGCCGGCAAGAAGAGAGCTCGTGCAATCAGCTCGGATGAGGCCATGCCTCAGATCAAGATGCCGAGGCTGGAGAATGGCGATGGCAGGCATAACAAGAATCGTGCCGAGGTACGCAATCATCAAATGCATGTGTCGCATTTTTTCTTAGGAGGTCCCGATAGTTATCATTTAGCACGAGCGGGATATCTGGAAATGCAACTGTCCAAAACGCCGGCGGTCACATCATCAATGGCGATTATACAGTGCACCGAACGTTGTCGACAGATGACAATCCCAAGATTAAGCAGAGTGCGTTTTCCCCCTATTGCTTGCGGTAAACATGACACTGACCCCTCCAATTCCCAGAGAGCGAGGTCATGAAATGGATATATACTGTAGACTCGGATACTTCCTTGAGTTACAATGCCGCACAAAAGGTCCATTTATCGGGGACGGGGTCTTGGTTTCTCGACGGATCGCATTTTGTGCAGTGGAAGGAGCAGCCAGGCTCGCTGCTCTGGCTCTACGGTGGTCGTACGTGTTCTTGCACGGTGCAATTAATTCTTCCTTTGTCATCATTATCTTTCATAGCGGGATGTGGAAAGACTGTCTTATCGTGCGGGTATTTCTCCCCACATCCACGGGAAATACTGAGTGATTTTTCTCTAGCTACGCTGCCATTGCCAATGTCATCGGCTTCTGCGGCTTGAAACCCTTGGCCCGAGGCTACGCATACTTTTTCTTCGATGCGAGAAATGACAAGCTGCAGCTCTTAGCTCACGAAATGTTCCTTCGCTCCCTCATTACACAGCTTTCTGACAGATGCGGTGAAGAACTACCTTCCGCATTGGTTTCGTTGTATCGCGCCTGCGATGATGGGCGCCGCGCACCGTCTCTCGTCTCACTTGAAGAAACTCTGCTCCAAATTTTGGAGTGCTTCGAGGACGCATACATCGTCATTGACGCGTTGGACGAGTGCGCCGAAAATTCAAAGTCTGATCTTCTACATTGGATAGAGTCTGTGACGTCGAAGGCCGCAGGAAAGATTCACCTGATGGCCTCGAGCCGTCCCGAGCAGCAGGTCATGCAGGGCCTCGCATCGCTCGAGGCTTCTTGCCTTCAACAAGTCGTGTTCATAGAGTCGGTTACGATAGGCGATATCAGCGCTTTCATGGATGCAGAAGTAGCCAAGATGGAAAAGTGGAAGAATGTCGAAAGGCAGAGAATCAAGGCTATTATTTTGCCCCGTTCCGGTGGAATGTGAGCGGAATCTTATTGACTCATATGCATTCGTTTATAACATCTGAATTATGGAAGGTTTCGATGGGTAGAATTGCAACTGTACGCCGTCAGCAAATGCTCCAACAAAAAGGATCTATACGAGCAGTTGGTGTCTTTACCCAAAGGTCTAGATGAGACATATGCGCGGATCTTCAAACGAAGTCAAAACCCGGATGTCCTACTGAAATTGCTGCAATGGCTGGCGTTCTCGCAACGTGAGCTGACGGTGAAAGAAATCGCAGAGGTTGCTGCTGTGGACCTGAGCAGGGCCGAAGGGCCTGTATATGATCCCGACATGCGCTATGAGGATCCTGTAGAGGTATTGAACCTCTGCTATGGGCTGGTTACTGAATTCGAGGGTATGGTTCCATGTCGATCAATTGTCTATTAATCACTAACAAATGGACAGGAATCATAAAGCTAGCGCATTTCTCTGTCAAGGAATATCTGATTAAACACATCCAGCCCGCCCCCGGCAGGACCAGCGCCCAACTTTCACACTCTGTAATCGCTCAAACGTGCCTAGCACATCTGCTGCATTTCGACAAGCCGAGCATTGTTCGTTGGTCGAAGAACATCCGGAATTCCAGAAATCGCATCCACTCCTTGTTCCCGCTGAGCGATTATGCGGCAGTCTATTGGGTCTCACATTTTCATTCTTCCAGTGCGGATGCTATTGATAGTCCTCGTCTTCTCAAAATGCTGCGGTGTTTATTCACACTGCCCCAGAGCTACGCGATGACCAGTTGGGTTCTGTTGCACCCTCCGCGCGGGTACTGGAGTAGGATGTCTTTGGATGATATTGCGTCCGCTCTTCACTATGCTTGCGCCGCCGGCTTGACGGAAGTCGTTATGCACTTAATTGAAGCGGGCGCAGATATTAATGAAGCAGGAAAAGGTCCCCTGAGCGGCACGCCTCTTCTGGTAGCAATCAACAACGGTCACCCCCAGCTCGCCGAGCTGCTGCTGGAGAAGGGAGCCGATGCCAACATCACGCAAAAGAATTCGTGCACAGCACTAGCGAGCGCAATCATAACAGGTCACATTGAGCTCGCTGAGCTGCTGCTAGATAAAGTTGCCGATGTCAAGGGAGCACTGCGGGCGGCATCTGCGGGCGGTCACCTCGAGATCGCCAAGCTTCTGCTGCAGAATGGAGTGAATGTAGATGTCGAGTATGGGGCGGCTTTGCAGGCAGCATCCGGGAAAGGTCATCTCGATATCGTCCAACTGCTCCTGGATAAGGGTGCCGATATCGACGCCGACGGAGGGAAATCATTGCTCGAGGCATCCACATGGGGTCACCTTGAGATCACCAAGCTGCTGTTGGAGCATGGGGCCGATATAAACCTTGCATGCGGGGTACAAGAATATTCCACGGCGCTGCAGGCAGCATCCAGGGAAAGAAATCTCGAGATCGTCAAGTTGCTATTGGAGAATGGAGCCGATGTAAACATCGAGGGAGGAGTATTCGGGACGGCGCTGCGGGCGGCAGCTTATGCAGGCGACCTTGAGATCGCCAAGCTGCTGCTGGAATATGGGGCTGATGTAAATGTCGAGGGGGGATGTGACGGGACGGCGCTAGAGGATGCATTGACCTCGGAGGAAGGCAACCTTGAGGTCGTCAAGCTGCTCCTGGAGAATGGAGCCGATGCAAACGTCAATGGAGGAATATTGTGGAACGATACGGCATACCGTCATGGTGAACTTGAGGTCGCCACGCTGTTGTTAGAACATGGCGCCGATGCAAACACCACGAGCGGAAATCACGGGACGGCGCTGCAGCAAGCATCTAAGCGAGGTCGCCTCGAGATCTGCAAGTTACTGCTGAATAATGGAGCCAATGTAAACATCGAGGGAGGAAAATTCGGATCGGCGCTGCATGCAGCATCTGCGGGAGGTCACCTCGAGATCATCAAGCTGCTGCTGGAGACCGGCATTGATGTCAACCTTAAATCAGGGCACCAGACTGCACTGCAGGTAGCAACTGCGATGAGCCATGTCGAGACTGTTCAGCTGCTGCAGGAAAGGGTCAGGAACGAGCTGCCGGGGCGGGTCATCCCGGGTGCCTAAGGTGCCCAGCTGCAGGCAATTTTATGCTCGAGTATATAGATCTGTACCCTCTACGGACTCATAAAACGATATATAAAATTTGCGTACATCTTTGCAACACTTGTGTTAGAGACAGATCGAATTGTTCGAAGACGGCCGAAGGGAAAGGACAAGGAAATTAGGAGCACATGACGCAATCCGGGCAGGCACCAAATGCTTACATGTACCATTATCGCTATGTATGTTTTACAAATGTTTATAATCATAACAAATGATACACGCATGCTCGCTGGCGCGGTGCCACCCCCCTCCTCAATGAATTAGGTTAGCTACTTGCAATTGTGCCGCATTGGCCGGCCGAGGAAGATTATCAACAAAGGCGAAGTCATTTTCCACCTTCGAAGTCAACGAGGTTGCCATGGCCTTAGCCCAGAAGAAGCACGTCAAGGTCCGCTTGCCCGAACTCTATCTCTCTTGCATTGCTCATATGCTTGTAGCTTGTGGATACACCTCGAGTGCAATAGCCTCACCCATCCCACTTGCGCTTGGCTCTCGATCGAGCTACACGAACTCGGCCGCGGCATCCTCCATCCCTCACAACGACCCTTCACTATCGTTTACACGAAGGACCTGCCCAGCAACGTTCCCCCTCGATCCAGAGATAACTCCGTCACTGCAGCAGGATTGTGCGCGCCTCCCTATGACGGTCATATCAAGAACATCGCGATACACTTTTGAGTGGAATGCACGCTCAATCTCCATGCAGCAAGTCCGGGCTCCACACCTCCCAATTGCGCAGGACCACACCACGCGTCCCAACCAGGTGCCAAGTATCCGCGCTGTACGTGGCAGGATGTCTTCCGATATTCGATAGCGAGAAGAGCCACATTAACGTGCGATCAAGGTGATTATCAAGGAGAAGAACTCGGCGCATAGACTGAGAAGGCCCTGCTCGGGCGTGATATTGTCGCGGACATGCTGTGTACTAATCCGGCTATATTCACCGCCCACGAACCTCTTTGGAACTTCCTCCTCCTCATAGATAAGCCGAGCTACTCCATCTAGAGGCTAACGTCGTACTCCCGAATATTTTCACTAACAGCACGAACGAAGAGATTGCGAAGCTCGTGTCGATGGATGTGGGCACGATGAGCAGGAAGCCTCGAGGGATGGATAAGTTCATAGGCATGGACGAGGAGCGCCTGCAGCTCCACGCTCGGGCACGACCACGACATCGAGGACCGCACGCGTTGGCAGACACACCTCCCCGCTTTCCCGTGCAGTGCATCCCCATCCTTTCTCCTCACGCGCCATACCCGCGTAGACTTGCTTGTGCCTTGCACCTCCAACGCGCACTGCCCGGAGCGGAACGTGTCTTCTCTGCGCGATCACCGCCGCGCGCCTCTCCAGCCGCATCGCTTTGCCACTTGCGGACATTCCTGTTCAAGGAGCGCTTCATCTACCGCTGAAGCTCGGACAGCATCGCGTATGATCCGGTGACCACTTGCGTTGGCGGTTTGTTAATGAGGCGCAAAGGCAGGCAGGGACGTGCATGACCGGGCGAGGTGGATGTGGCGAGCCACGTTGAAGACCGTTGTGCAAGGACGCCGATATCGTGATAGATGCGGATGGGTGGATGTTGGAGTTCGAAGTCCGAGCAGCCTTGGTGGGAAGTGGTACTTCGCCGACTGCAGTGGTCCGTTCTCCCAAAGGTGGATTTGATGGTCTTGAGTAGATCCCTCCTTGAAAGATGTCAAGGTTGCGTCGTTTCCGCCGTGGACCGGGGATGTTATCGGGGAAGTGATGGCGAAAGGCTTTCCGAGAAGGGCATCGTCGAGGGCGGCGAATGGTGGTGATTTGGTCTGATGTTCTGCATCACTCGTACTGATACTTCGGTGGTTCGTGTGGGAGATCAACAGGATCGACATCGATACGAGGCTCGCAGAGGGACGGGTATAGTCATTGAACGACAAAGACCAGAGACCAAGGGGCTGGGAACAACGCGGGGAGGATGGAGGCGCGAGACAAGCGATTGAGGTTCTGGAAGTCGCGAATGGCGAAGAAGCGCGATGAGCTAGAACAGGCGTGAGTTGGAAGTTGGAGAATGAGCGTAATGTACTGACCAGGTTTATGATGGTGTTACTTCTCTGCACGCTCAGTTTCGCATTTTCCATCTCGTCTGCCTACTTCTGTTTCCTCGTAACCACAGGGTCACGTCGACCACGGGTCTCTCCATGCGCTTCCAACAAGGGCTACTTCCCGTCCTTGCCTTTACTTGATGGCAGCGAGAGAAACCTGTCGTCGTTGGAGGCTAGAACGCGGAGGTCTGAGCCATTCATGCTATTGTAGATGTCGCGCTTGTGCCGATCGACACGGATCTTGTGAAGCTGGGGTCAGCTATGGAATGGAATAGTCAATGCAGAAGGAACTTACCTTGAAGTCGAAAGCGGTGGGAGCAGCTTTGAGCATGTCCTTGTTACCCCACAACTAGGTGTTTAGGACGGCTATGCACCTCGAGAAGCAGCTTGATGAGTTCAATTAGACCTGATGGGTCGCGTGCCTATAGGGTATGAAAGTCAATCACTGACTCGACCAGGACGTGGTCAGGCTCGCTCACATTGGCAGGTGCAGCCGCGCAGGCTCGCGATATCGAAATCACCCAATGGGTAGACACGAGATAACAATGAAGCAAGGGGTTGTGCGTGATGGGTTTAAGAAAGCAATGTTCAGCAGCTCGGAGCATGTGCGTCGCTCCGATTGCCAACTGTTCATTCCGGCGAAAGAGCATTCGTGCTCTAAATCTGGACTTGACATTCCATGAGTTACAGATATGCAGATATCGAAGCAAGGCCACATACATTAGCCTCGCGAGCGTCTTTTATCATCCCACAATATGATGTCCATCATGTGGGTATCGGGTGGGTCATAAAAAGGGACATGGGGTCGTACGCCACGCAAGGGAGATATCAGTCGAGAGATTAGAAAGCGGTGTGCTAAGGACTCCGAAGTAGGTACAGCTGCATGGATGGCAGATGCAGTAAAAAGCTGGCCGCTCTCTCGACGCTCGCGCTCAATATAGAGTAGCTTGCTAGCATCAGAGTCTGGACCACGACCGACCTTCACAATTGCACATATTTCCCAGAAGAACTTTGCAAAACTCTTTTATTTGGGCTGTGGTATTCCCTGGCGTGCTGTTCTTCTGCGTTCCGATGCCGCTCAAAATTTGGATAATACGCAGCAGCTCAGGATTTCAGTTCACGCTACATCTGCCGTGAAACTCGAAGCGCCGAGAAGAGAAGGAGGTAACTTAGCGTGCGGGCAGCGGTTCAGTGCTTTTGGGATCTGCTCGTTAACGCCTTGTGGCGCTGGTGCTTGTACTGTCGATTTCTTACAGGCAACCAAGGTCCAAACTATGATATGCTGGCTTACACAGAAGGTCTATGGCTTCGTTGGGCGCGCAGGCCAGAGGCTGCTCTCTATGCTGGCTTGCAGAGCACATCACACCTGTCTCAGTGTCTGTACAAAGCTGACCATCATACTTATGCCATCATGGCTGCGTCTGGTAAAGATGATGTTCGCGACACGGATCATTTGGTTCCGGATATGCGTGACAGGAGAACATCCTGCAACATCCTGCGCGCTCCCGGCTCTCAGGCAACCTCATTGATATCGAATATTGCCGCCACAGCACGCCGCGAGGCAATATGTCGTTTCCCTGAGGGGCCCCTTGCTTGTAACTGCCCTCTGTTTTCTGTTTTCGTTTACCACTAAGCTATACCTCCCTCTTCAGATTCACCACAGCGCTGAAATGTTCACCGGCGGCGAGAAGAGACCGCGTACGATGAGCTCGGGTGACGCCATGCTTCAGAGCAAGATACCAAGGACGGAGAGTAGCGACGGCATGCAGACCAGGAATCGTGTCGAGGTACTCGATCATGAACTCCATGTGTCGCATTTTGTCTTAGGAATTCCCGAAAGTCATCATTCAGCACGATCGTGAGATCTGAACATGCAACTGTCCTGAACGTGAATGGCGATTTTGCCGTGCACCAAACGGCGCCGACCGATGGAATAGATCGGCATATGTTGCACGACACGAACGCAAGGATGAAAAACGTCCAGCATGGCCTGGACAGTGCGCTTTACCTTATGTTTGCGCGGTGAACCCGACACTGATCCCTCCTATTATCAGAGAGCGAAGTCATGAAATGGATATATACAGCAGACTCGGATACATCATTGAACTACAATGCTGCGCAGAAAGTCCATCTATCGGGCACGGGGTCTTGGTTCCTCGAAGGATCACAGTTCTTGCAGTGGAAGGAACAGTCGGGCTCAATGCTCTGGCTCTATGGCGGTCGTACGTGTCCTTGTACGGTGCAATCAATCCTTCATTTTTCATCATTATCTTTCACAGCGGGATGTGGAAAGACTGTCTTATCGTGCGGGTATTCATTCCCAGATCCACTGGAAATACTGAGTGATATTTTGTCTAGCTATGCTGCCATCGCAAATGTCATCGGCTTCTGTGACTTGAAAACCTTGCTCCGAGGCTACGCATACTATTTCTTTGATGCGAGAAATGACAGGCTACAGCTCTTGGCCCACGAAAATTTTATTCGCTCTCTCATCACCCAGCTTTCTGACAGATGCGGCGACGAACTACCTTCTGCATTGGTCTCGATGTACCGCGCCTGCGACAATGGGCGCCGTGCACCGTCTCTCATCTCTCTTGAAGAAACTCTCCTCCAAGTTTTGGAGTGCTTCGAAGACGTATACATCGTCATTGACTCGTTGGACGAGTGCTCTGAAAAGGTTGAGCTTCTTAATTGGATAGAGTCTGTAACGTCGAGGGCCTCAGGAAAGCTTCACCTGATGGCTTCGAGCCGTCCCGAACAGACAATCGTGCAGGGCCTTGCATCTCTCTCGGGCTCTAGTCTTCAGAAAGTCTCGGTCACAGATTCGTCTGCGGAGAGGGACATTAGTGCCCTCATTGATGCAAGACTAGCCAAGATGGGAAAGTGGAAGAATCCCGAAAGGCAGAAGATCAAAAGTATTATTTTGCCCCGTTCCGGCGGAATGTGAGCATTATTTCTTTAACTGACATTCATTCTATTATAACATCAAATTATCGAAGGTTTCGATGGGTAGACTTGCAACTGAACGACATCAATGAATGCTCGAGCAAAAAGGAACTATACGAACAGTTGGCGTCTTTACCCACAGGTCTGGATGAGGCATATACGCGGATCTTCAAACGAAATAAACGGCCAGACGTCCTACTGAAATTGTTGCAATGGCTGGCGTTCTCGCAACGTGAGATGAAGGTGAAAGAAATTGCAGAGGTTGTGGCGGTAGACCTGAGCAGGCCCGAAGGCCCTATATATGATCCCGACATGCGCTACGAAGAGCCTGCGGAAGTATTGAACATCTGCTATGGGCTCGTTACTGAGGTCGAGGGTGCGAAGTCATGCCAATTAATTATCCACCACCCGCTAACAAATAAGCAGGAATCATCAAGCTAGCACATTTCTCCGTCAAGGAGTATCTCATTAAACACATCCATCCCGCACCAGGAAAAACCAGCGCCCAGATTTCACACACTATGATCGCTCAAACGTGCCTGGCACAACTATTGTATTTCGACCGGCCGAGCATTCTTCGTTGGTCCCACAACATCACAAATTCTAGACTTCGTATCAACTCCTTGTTCCCACTGAGCCGATATGCGGCAGTCTATTGGGTCTCCCATTATCATTCTGCCAGCGCGAACACTACAAATAACCCTGGCCTTCTGAAATTGCTGAAGGGCTTATTCAAACTCCCCCATAGCTACGCGATGACCAGCTGCATTTTGTTGCCAGATGCGGAATCGGAAAACTCCCCGTGGCCCTGCTCCGATGATACATACTTGTACAGCCAGGAGATCAGACCACCTCTTTTTTATGCTTCCTTCGCCGGCTTGACAGAACTTGTCGGGCACTTAATCGAAGAAGGCGCCGATGTTAATGGAGTATGCAAAGAATACCTAGTCAGCACACCCCTTCTGGCAGCAATCAATGAGAGTCACTTCGAGCTCGCCAAGCTGCTGCTGGAGAAGGGGGCCGATGCCAACATCACGGGAGAGGATTCGGGCACAGCACTGGAAGCAGCGATTAGGGCAGGTCCCCTTGAGCTCGTTGAGCTGTTGCTCAAGAAGGGTGCCAATATCGGCGCTAATGGATGGGAATCATTGTGTAAAGCATCTGAGAGAGGCGAACTCAAGATCTTCAAGCTACTGCTGCGGGAGAATGGAACCAACGTCGGCGCCGAGGGAGGACGGCGAGGGACGGCGCTGCAGATATCATCTGGGAATGGCCATCTCGAGATCGTCAAGCTGCTGCTGGACGATGGAGCCAGCATCGGCGTCAAGGGAGGAATATATGGACGAGCGCTGCAGGCGGCATCTGGAGGCGGTCATCTAGAGATCTTCAAGCTGCTGCTGGATCACGGAGCTGATGTCAACATTGGTCATGGGCATTATGGCTCGTCGCTGCAGGCAGCATCCGCGGAAGGTCATCTCAAGATCTTCAAACTGCTGCTGGAGCATGGAGCCGATGTCAACGCTTGGCAGGGGTTTTATGGCTCGTCGCTGCAGGCAGCTTCCATAGCAGGTCATCTCGAGATCTTCAAACTGCTGCTGGAGCATGGAGCTCATGTCAACGCTGGGCATGGGTGCTATGGTTCGTCGCTACAGGCAGCTTCCAGGGAAGGTCATCTAGAGATCGTCAAGCTGTCGCTGGAGAATAGAGCCAATATCGACACCGATGGAGGAACCTACGGGACGGCGCTGCAGGCAGCGTCTGAGAGAGGTCATCTCGAGATCGTCAAGCTTCTTCTGGAGAATGGTGCCAATGTCGAATTCAATGGAGGAAGGAAATTGACGGCGCTGGCCCTAGCATCCGGTGGAGGCTATCTTGAGATCGTCCAGCTGCTGCTGGGTCACGGAGCTAATGCTAGGGAGAGGTTTCATGGCTCGCCGCTGCAGGCAGCATCCCAGGGCGGCCATACTGCAATCGTCCAGCTATTGCTGGAGCAAGGAGCCCATGACAACGCTGAGCTGGCGTGGCATCATGGCTCGTCGCTGCACGCAGCATCTGCGGAAGGCCATCTTGTATGATTGCCCGTCTCGGACAAAACCCTGAAAATGAGAAAAAATGTTGTGAACTTGTGATCCCCTAGGATCCTCTATGATCACGTCGGAAAAAATCTTAGGATTGTGATCTCAAATGATCATAGAGGATCACAACCTGAAATTATACATTTTTTGTGCTTTCGGTTGTGAACTTCTCGAAAATGTTGTGAACCAATCCTCGCTGATCAGCTCTGATCCTCTCTGATCCTTCATGGTCACATCTGGTGTAAAAAGCGATTTTGATGGTCCTGACCTCCGCCACCCCCTGCCGCCGCGCCATATGCCGCCAAATGCCAAGGAGGCGCTCCAAATTCCAATAGGCGGGGTCGGCACGATGTACCGGTCGTGTGGCGCTTGAATTCATAGCATTTCACACTGATTCACAACATTTAGAATGTTTGTCGATGCAATTTCAAGATTTACAATGTTGTGAATTTAAGTTGTGATCATCGATGATCTTGTGAACATCCAGGGCACGGCTCGGCAAAACCGGCGTCAGAGCTAAAGTCTAAATGGCTATCAAAATATCTAAAATTGGCGCTATTCTGTGATCATAGGGGTTCAGAGAGGATACCATCATTTCAGAGAGGATCATAGGGATCCTCTATGATCACAAGATTCAATTTATATTTCAAGGGTTTTGTCCGGTACGGGCGTGGATAATCTTGTTAAAGTTCGCGCCACATTGAAAATGGCGATAGCATAGTGGGATAAGGGGCAAACGCGATAGCGTTTCTACATAGATACATACAATATATATATCAGTCCATAAGCGAAATAAGCGATAAGCGGATAAGTATCAACCGTTAACATAGAAACATCGGCGAACTCGGCGTTCGCACCATATAAAATCATAACACACCCCCTCGAACGCTAGAGTGAGCCGAAACAAAAAGAACAATCAAATGAAATAAAAAAGCGGCAGCACCCCCTCAAACTCAAAAAACAAAACCTCATCATCAAACTCCGGGTTCATCCCAATTCCATCCTTCGACAACGAAAATGGCGGCGGCGGCGTGTGCGGCTATAGCGAACGGGTACAGCAGTAGCGCGCACGAAATAAGTGGCGGTGGCGGCGGCGGCGGCAGCAGCGTACACGGTTACAGCGAAGTGGTTACAGCGGTAGCGTGCACGAGACAGGCGGCGGCGGCGGCGGGTGGTGGGTGGTCTGGCTTCGGCCCCAGCGGCAACGGCGGCGGTGGCAACGACAACGGCGGCGGCGATCTCGGCGATTTCGATCGGTCTGGCTTCAGCCCCAGTGGCAACGGCAACGACGGCGGCGCGGCGCAGGTCCAGGCTTGTGCCCCTGTGGCGAGTGCGAGTGCGAGTACGGCAACGAGTGTGGGTGCGAGTGCGATAGCGAACGGCGGTGATGTATCGTGTTTGTGTTAAAGTTCGCGCCACATTGAAAATGGCGATAGCATAGTGGGATAAGGGGCAAACGCGATAGCGTTTCTACATAGATACATACAATATATATATCAGTCCATAAGCGAAATAAGCGAAATAAGCGGATAAGTATCAACCGTTAACATAGAAACATCGGCGAACTCGGCGTTCGCACCATATAAAATCATAACAAATCTTGAGATCATCAAGCTGCTGCTGGCGAATGGAGCCAACGTCGGTATCGAGAGAGGACTATATGGGACAGCGCTGCATGCCGCATCTCAAGGTGGCCATCTAGAGATCTTCAAGCTGCTGCTGGATCACGGAGCTGATGTCAACGCCGGGCAGGGGCGGTTTGGCTCGTCGTTGCAAGCAGCTTCCAGTAAAGGGCATCTCGAAATTGTCCAGCTGCTGCTAGATCACGGAGCTGATGTTAACGCCAGGAAGGAGCATCATGGCTCGTCGCTTCACGCAGCATGCACGGCAGGCCATCCCGCAATCGTCCAGCTATTGCTGGAGCATGGAGCCCATGACGATGCTGAGGAGGAGTGTTATGGCTCGTTGCTGCAGATATCATCCGCACAAGGATATCTCGAGATCGTCAAGCTGCTGCTGCAGAATGGAGTGGATGTCAACTCCAATGGAACAGATGTCGATACCTATGCAGATTACCAAGGAACGGCACTGCATATAGCAACTGAGAAAGGTCATCTCGAGATCGCACAGCTGCTGAAGGAACGAGGGGCCAGGGACGAGGGGCCGGCATATGATTACACAGATCAAGCATCTCGTCGACTTCCACCTGGCTTGTTCTGAATAAAAGGCAATCAGCGTCTCACTATATCTAAATACATACATTTTAGTTTGTTCTAAATGTTGTACTCGCACACGAATACGAGGGATGTCGTGTCACGGTTGAATAATAAATTAACTTTGAAAATGCTGATCTTGATCTGGGCCGGACAGCAGCGCAGCGAGATATATATAGGAAAATTGACGCAATGTGCCTTTCACAAAGCAATATGTAAGGGAACATTGAAGATTAATGTTATAGGTTGTACTGCACGTACAACGGTGGGCTGGAGAGCTCGTAGGTACTTTAGCGACGAACGGGAAGTCTGGCTCCACGCCTGAGACCGTGCACAAGCTTCGGCGGATCCGCTGCATTCCTGGCTTCGACGGCGATTTGCACGAGGGTTAGCATGGATAATTGCATGGTCCTGGTATTGAATTTATACGCAGTGTCCTTGCTGCTGGGCATACCGCCCATCTTGAGCAGGCACTGGTCAATGCCGACGAGACAGATGGCGCTTCCAGCCGGGGAGCCCTCACGGGCTTGGTGTGCGGACCGGCCATGAGAAAGATGCGCTGTATATACTTGCCGAACAGATCGTCCTTTCCGCCTGGGACATAATGATTGTCGTGAATATGGATCTCGGGACCAGAACGAGCGGTAGGAGAGAAGACACGGGCTAGCGCGTAGAAACGCCCCCCGCCAGGGTCAGAGTTACAGTCGGGAGGAAGGTGTCGTACGGTCATCTGGGAGGCGAGAGCGAGCGGACCGCTGGGATTGCAGGTCCTGATTCCGACGGCGAACGTGTCGTGCTCGTGCATGGTACCTTCGTAGAGCGCGTCGACGCGGCGTGGCGGGAGACGGGGGTGAGGCTTATCGCTTGCAAAAGCACATCGCCGACAGACAGGCCGCTAGCCGCGGGAATTCGGGCATGATGCTTGCATATGATGGCCGTGAGGAGCTGTGCATGCGTGCCCTCTAGAAAAAGCTCGTCCAGCGCGATCGTGGATGGGTTCGACGGAGTCGCGCGTGGAGCGGATGACGCCGCCGAACTTATGCTTGAAGCCGGGTGGGCAAATGAGCAAAGCGTAAACGCGTAAACGTCTAGTCGCGGCGTCCAATCCAAAAGTGATCGCTCTTCGGATGTGCTCGCCAGTCACCGAGGGTTAGTTAGTTGGTCAACGGCAGTCTTTTTTGTCCGGCACGGACGCTCATAAATCACGATTTGGCCGAAAGCGTACACAACCGAAAAAGGAAATTGGTTGTGCGGGCTCACATTCCCAAAGACGAGGCAAGGGATGCATAGCATCAGGCTACGCCCCTTCGGTACGGTCCTATTGCAGCATCAAAAGCAGCGGCAGCGTAGGGCAGTGTGCCTCTTGTTCAAACTTCAGTGTTGCCCATCAAGACCCATCAATACATCCACCGCATCGGTTCTTGCGCAACAACTTATCGCACAACAGAATCGAGTTCGACTATTGGGCGCTGGTGTTTTGATCCTTGGAGGGCGGGAAGCTGAGTACACAGGGACCCACATCGAAGCCTCGAAGCCATCAGAAAGAAAAGATATAGCCACTTACAGTTGTACATCTTGTTTCATAGGTGATATAAGGTATGCTTTTGCCGTGTATGCTTGAGGGTATAAAATGGTAGGGGGTGAAGCACGATATCTTCAATTAAGGCTTCTCTACACTCTCCCACAGACTCTACCGCCTCTTTGCATTACCCCAACTCACGATGAAGTCTATCACCTCCTCCATCGCTATCTCTGTGCTCCTTGCATACGCAGTTTTTGCTGCGCCCGCCGAGGCAAGTGCATTATCTGTGAGATCTGGGCTGTATGCTCTCTTACTTACTCCATTGTCGTCGACCTCTTCCAGTACAAGCGCAACAGCGACATCGACGACCACCTCGTTTACGAGTGCGACAATGTTGGCAGCCTCAACCACTACTACTGGTTGTCACCGGACCAGGGGGAGAAGCGCAACAGTGATGTTGATGATGTCGTCCACAAGCGTGACGGCGGCCCCAACCACTACTACTGGTTGTCGCCGGACCAGGGCGAGAAGCGCAACAGCGATGTTGATGATGTTGTCCACAAGCGCGACGGCGGCCCCAATCACTACTACTGGTTGTCGCCGGACCAGGGCGAGAAGCGCCACAGCGATGTTGATGATGGCGTCCACAAGCACGAGGAGAGAAAGGTAAGCTAACTGCCTCATGTCCTCTTGCGCCTGCTAACTGGCTTCGCCCGCAGAACTGAATATGATCCATCGAGGCCGCTGAATGCCATGTCCGCGTCTGTTGTAGCTCTGTTGTCTCACGCAGTTTTGTATTATTCCGTCCATATTTTGGACTATCTATTTGGTGTTCACTATCATCGGAGTGGTGTGCGCGAAGAGGCTCTACCCACTTGCAGACGGTCCTTTGCAAAAGCACGTGTTGCTTCTTCCTCTCTGACCGCTGTCGCATGCCCTTGACGTTAAGAGAACACGGCACTGCCGCTCGCAGGTGAATTCAATCGGCGGCTTATCGGCCATGGTCCGAGACTCAAGCATCATCAACTCGAAATTGGTTGGTTATCAAAATCTAACCTTTACAATCTTCAGTCGAGAACATCTGTGCAACACAAAAATTAAAGCACTCGTGGTATCACCACAATTGGCGGAGCCTCTGAATGAATAGAATGCTGATCGAAACATCACAGCTCGTCGTAGTAGGTGTCGAGATGTGGGATATCGGGCTGTGATGAATTCCATGAGTACTGATCGCAGCACACATAGAAGTGAGAGTAATCTGACCTTCAAACCCTTGCGCACACGAATACTCCTCACGAGCGCTTCGAGCTCGCTGCCCCTTTCAAGTGGTGCTGAAGGATAATAAACATAAGTAGAATCCAGATGTGTGTGGTTTGATCGAAGACTTACATCCGGGCATAGTGTTCCAGTGGTCGAATACCATTTGCGTGACCGCTTGTCCGTATGTGTCTGATTTCAGATCACGGCTGAAACCGAATGACTCCGTGACTGGAATGTATGCTTTGACCGTTACAATTGATGTTCCGGATCTCTGCTCCTCTGAGAACACTCGGCCTCGCCTCTTATTCAAGAATGTGGAGACACTATTCCTGTCGCTTTGGGGACATCTGATATCGACTGTGCAAGCCAGATGATTAAAAAGGACTGATATCAACCAATTCACGGTTGATCCTCACCGAGGTAGATGGGCTCCTGGAGCCCAGGATCAGCCAGAAGGGCGGCAGCATGGCATACACGACGGCAGGCGGGCACAACCTGCCCACCCCCACCGCGGTAGACAGGTGTAGGGCTAGCATGATACTTGAACAAATAAATCTTCAGCAAATGCACTCCAAATTGGCTGACGATAGACGGACGTACGGTGACATTGAAAATGTCGAATCGAACACCACGCACGTTCTCCTCGACACATACGCCTTCCTTGGTCGCCCATTGGAAAGCGGCAATGCACGAGTCCTTAATTTCGTTCACGTACTGCACGCCCTGGGTCACATCGACGAGCAAGTTGGGTCCGCTGGTGTTGGGACCGAAGCACCAGATCCGCCTCGCTTCTGTGGCATCCCAGCCGTAGTCATTCGCAAGGATATGGGCACGGGCTTTATAATCGTCACGGGCGGCGATCTTTCCGGCCTCGATGGCATTGACAAGCCTTTCGTGGATTGGCCGAGCCTTGACGTAGAGATGAATTGACTTATTCGGGGTCTTGGAGCGAGCCGCCATGGACCACTCGGCCTGGACGGTCTCGCGGTAACCGACCACAGGCTTGGATCGCTTCAGTGGGACACGGGCGTAGCTATTCTCCAGTTCCTTCAATAATCTAATGAGACGATTGCATGCCTGCTTTGCACATCATGAGTGGACATACGTACCGTCAAGCAGATATCAAGATGCATTTCGCCCGCACCGGCCACCATATGCTCGCCAGATTCAGCAATCCACGTCTGAACGCACTGGTCGGACTTGGACAGACGCCTGAGGCCTTCCACGAGCTTGGGTAGATCTGCTGGCTTCCTGACGTTGACGGCTATCTGCACGACAGGTAGCACAGAGAACTTCATGGCCTTGATATTATACGCGGTGTCCGAGCTGGTGAGCGTACCGCTCTTGAGAAGGAATTGGTCGATTCCGACGAGATATATGTTGCTTCCAGCTGGGCAGTTCTCAATAGTAACGGGCTCGGTGTGAGGACCCGTCGGGAGAATGACGCGCTGGACAGACTTGATGAACAGATCGCCCTTACTGCCTGGGACGTAATTGGTGCCCTGAATGCGGATCTTGGGACCAGAACGGACGGTGCCAG
>KV417547.1:87097-112213 GCA_001630335.1 Athelia psychrophila | reverse complement strand
TGTCAACGGCTCCTCATAGTCGAACCTAAAGTTCATAACTAAGTCCAGGGCGTAACTAAGGTGCGGCTCTGGGTACTGTGGGGGCGGAGGAGGGAGCGGCTATACGTGGGCCGGGCCGGGATTTACGAACAGGGTCGACAGGTGTCGCTGGTGTTTCGGACACGCGAGTAGCAATAGCTGCTACTCGAGCTAGAGATTGATATTATCGAGTTAATTTAGTGATTTAGCTTTAAAGTTTATGTGAGACTTAGTACATTAGGCCGTAGACTATCTACCGCTCGCTTAGAGGGTGGAAAACCGGGAGGAGAGGTAGCATGAATGGACGAGGACCGAGTACATGGAGGCGGTATAAACATCACCATCACGTACTCACACTACATCTTACTGAAATTATTTCTGAAGCCGTGGTTTAGACCGAGGGCTTCGGACGGTGCTGAGACCGTTAGAGATGTCTGAGTGTATAACGTGATAAGTCGAGGACGACGATTTAGGATAGTAGAGCCACCTTCAGATCGGTAATAGCCAATGACCTTGAAGACTGTGGGTCTGGAAGTGAAACAAGACCTTATTCAACAAGTCTCGGTCACTGTCTCACTTCCTCAGTCACCAAACGTCCGAGTCATGACTTAAGACGCTGTAGAACGGGAAAAACTAATACCAGACGACGAATGGCAAAAAGACACACAAACTCTGACTAGACTATAGGGGACTATTAAACAGATACTAGAAGTACCATGTAGACGATTAATTTAGCAGTACCAGACACCAAACTGACCCATGACTAGGAGTACATACTGCGCTAGACCTTTTAGGTGTCGGTGTGGCCGGGGCTCTAGATACGCGCAAAGAAAAACTAAATGCAGCCGGTGACACCCGGTTCACCTACGACGACGGACGGGATTTGAACTGGACCCGGCCGGGGCCGAACGTTTAGCTGAGTGTAAGTTTAGCGTGTAGTCATATCTGGGATTGAAGGGCAAGATTACTACGTATAGAGGATTTTGAAACCCTCAATCGTCGCCAATGGTTCGTACCACACTCAAGTCCGAAAACTCACAGGAAGGTGACAGCACGATTGATGGAAGTAGAGCCTAGCACCGTCGTTGTGGTGCGGGCCGTCATTTGAACTTTATATCGCTTCAAGATAGGCGAGTGATTGGACAGAGGAACATCTGGTATAGGCCACTTAAATACCTGTCCCGATAGATGAAGGCAGTGTAGGCATAACGTAGCCGTTACCATCCGGTCTCAGAAAGATAGAACCACTAAGCAGCAAGTGTCGGTTCATAGTCACTTGGTACCCTTTAGGTGCGAGCACCGGAATAACCAGAGGTTCCGGACATAGTAGAGGAGACGCCTTCGGCCACCATACGTTAAGTGCCTGTGGTCCGGCCTGCTCTCCCTCGCCCCGTACTGGTAGTTCAGGTGACGGTACAGCTACACGAAGCTTTACTCGTACCTCCTAGAGCTCGGACGGTTTGTTCTTTAATAGCCACGCGAGCAGAGGTTATATTGCGTTGGATGAAACTATCGACTTCGAGTTGAATCCGCTGCTCAAGAACTAGTTGAATTAGCTATGCGGCCCCGTACAGCTCGACAGTAGGCTCCAGTGGCGGCGCGACGCATAGAGGCTACCACGCGAACAGCAATAGCTGCGATAGCTCCCACAGACGAACGTATGGCTCTGGCAGAATGCGGTCCGTAACTGGCTCGCATAGTCCGAGTAGCAGTACATACCTGCTCCACCTGGCCCGCGATCATCGACCGTTCACGACGCAAATACGTTCAGCAACTGCGTAACGCGTCAGAAAGTTCGCGTGAGAGCTTCTGTAGTAATGCTTCAAGTAGAGCGGGACGGTTGGGGCGGCACTCGTAAGTAGCAGAAAGTCCGTCACGGACTAGCTGGTACTTCGCACCTAAATGGTAACCGTCCGGGAACCACTGACCGCGCAGTTTGAGAGCGGGGGGCTTATAACCAGTCAACAAAAGACTAGGCCTGAGGTCCCGACATCGCGCAAGTGCGAAGCGGTCAAACGGCGCGACAATCCAGAACCTTCAAGCCACACCAGATCTGCCTCTATCTACCCGTTCGAGACCACGCGGCACAACCGTTAAAGAACGAGTAAGCCTCTTCGGTAGGTGCTACGAGGAGTCGTACGCGGCGGTAGTTTAAGGTGCTCAGGACGAAGTTGTAGACGAAGTTGGAGAGGTGGGCGGTCGAGAAGTTAAGGACGGTTGTAAGAATGAGTTGAGGACTTACACTGCCTCCAGAGCCTAGTGGGGTAATTAGAGCTCGGGAACGGTGAGGGACATGGGGGTTCGGAATCCGCAAGACCGTGTCATCTGACCTATCTGTGCGGACAAATGCGGTAAGCGTGGGAGAGCGCATAGCTTATGTTAGGAAGACCCCGTGCGTTACTGGGGTACCAAGTGCACCTATTACAAGACGCGCTATAGGAGTCACGGGTTGTCAATCTGAGGGAAGAGGTTTGCAGTCAATTAACGAGACATGTGTGAAACTTACGTACGATTTAACTGACCCGTCCAAACTCCTTTTTAAGTCAGGCACCAACTTGGACGGGGGAGCGCTAGGTGTAGTCCCGTCGCGGAAGGAGGCTGAGCGGTTTACAGAGCAACGCTCGTCTGAGGAACTGCGGGGATGGGCGCGGAGTCAACAGGGGGCGTACGTTCTCAATTGGCTCTTTTGTCACCCGTCCCACGACAAGTTGGGTCGCGGGCGTCGTCTAAGGTAAGTCCGCTACCAACACGACCGCGACACCCGTTGTCAGCCCCGACCTAACCCACACCGAGGCGCACTACTTGCGAACTACTAACGTCGGCCTCAGTCGTACCGTTAATTGAACGCAAACTTACTAAGACAACGGGTGGAAAACGCGTAACTCCGGCTGCTCCAACTGCTAGCAGGCCGGCGCCAACTAGACCTCCTCAACGCCTTATTTCGAGCAAACCATGCAAACATCAGATGTAGAACGGTCAGTTCTGAGCTCTACGACTGGCAAAAAATTCACCGAAACAGAGTGCTTGCACCTTAGAGTCGTCACGTGCAATGGCCATGATGATGCTTCAATCGGCTTAGCGCCCATTTGTAAATTGATGTTTCAATCTTCTCTGACATGAAACTCTAAACTTGCGCGTCGCGAGTGGTGCCAATATATTGTATCCTTCCTTTGTCTTGCCTACCGATATCGATCTATCTTCTCCCTAACCCACATTCCTTTCTGTTTCTTAACAACATGTTTATTCGCATCGCAGCAGGACCACTGAGCGTTATGCGTTCGCGTGCAGCTTCAGCTGTCGCCAGCCCATCCTGCATGCTCGCCGCTCTCATTCCAAGTATGTTCAACTTTTCAAATCCGCAAAGTCGAAACTGACCGTGCTCGGCAGACATCGCAAGACACTCACACACCATCAACCTCTCCCAGACCGCGTCCCCCGCCACCGCCTTCCGCATGCCCAAGGCCCAAGTCCCCCAAAGCTCCAAGCCCCGCGGGATCGACGCGCACCACAGCCGCACCCTCGAAGCCGCCCTGCAGTCCCTCCCCTTCCTCACCGCGCACCGCGCCCGCGCCGATGCGCATGAGTGGTACGAGACGCGACCGTATGCCGCGCTCGCGCCCGCTCTCCGCGCGCAGACCTTCACCGCGGGCACGCTCCGCGGCGCCGGCAAACTCGCCATCAACGCGCTCGTGCGTGCACGCAAAGACGAGAGCGAGAGCGTGGTGCTCGTCCACCTGGGCCGCGACCTGTGCGGCCACGCGGGCATCGTCCATGGGGGGATGGTCGCGGCGCTGCTGGACGAGGGCCTGGGACGCGCGGGGGTGCTTAATACGCCGGAGAAGGTGGGGTTCACGGCGAGCATGACAGTGGAGTACCGCGCGCCGACGCTGGCGGAGCAGTTCGTCGCCATCAAGACGCGGGTGGCGAGGACGGAGGGGAGGAAGGTGTGGATCGAGGGCGTGATGGAGGATCTTGCGGGGAAGGTGTTGGCTGAAGCAAAGTATGTTGATTCGTATCGTCGCTATTGCTGCGTTATGACTAACTAACCGTCTGCGTAGGGCGCTGTACATCCAGCCCGCTCAGACCGACCTCCTCGATAAGACCACGCTGCACCAGGTCTTCGGCGAGCCGGAATGCCGCATATAGACCCTCCCGAATGCCGCCCACCACCATACCACCCCCTTCACTATCTCCATCGTCCCATCATCTAATCTAAGAATTAACAAAAACAAAACTGTCACTTTCTGTACTCCCTCCTTCCTTGTTCAATTGCTGCCTTCAACTGTATACTGCACTTTTGCCACTTTCGCTCTCTACATATCATCCCGTTCCCTGCACCCATACCTTTACTTTTACCTTACCCCGTACATGCGCATGCGCGTCGCCACACAACAGAAACATAATCGCTTGCCGACTGACGAGGACTCTCTACTTTGGTGATATATCTCTCGGACACGAACACCGCTGTTTATATATCTTATGCTCATTGGTATGTATATCGCTTATGTCTGTGAATTAGATACCATACCGTACCTATCATCTATGCAGCACCCAATCCAATACAATCTCGTTCGTTCAGCATTCGCAATGGAAATGGTTGCCGCGTATACCCCAGTCCATCGTGGTAAACCTATGGCACATCTACATGGCTAATATACAAGATCTAAAATACAGAGGTTAAGACGGCAGAAAATATTAGAGCTTCTTTGAGGCGGGGAAAAGGGATAAATAATCTACTGCGAAGGGCGGTGCAGAGGGAGAACTTGCTTTGAGCGTGTAGACAACAACAAAACGAAAATGGTTTACCGGTAACCAGTAATTTGAAAGCTCGATGAGATGGTAACCAGCTTCAACTTCAAGCTGGGGTTGGCGAGTTCGGATGGGTGTTTTGTTCAAGATACGTTGGGCCTGGAAATGGGAGGCGGGCACAGACGAGTTTGAGGTGTGGCGCGCAAACTTTGCGTTCCATGCGCAGACCCTTGGTGTTTTGTTCCGCTGAGGGGCGAACTATTTTGATAGGTATATGGCGTCTTTTTGGTGAGTGATTCAAGGCACACATTTTTCTCGGGCCTTGCAGTTGAGATCGAGAACGTCCCCCTTTCTGCTGATCCGCGATAAATTGCCTGACCTCCAACAACCTCCTTGATGTTCATCAACGCTTCTTAATTTTGGTGTGGTTACAGTATATCGTCTATATAAATCATTCTTCGACGAGTTGGTAGGATTTATGTTCGTGTTACCGTGTTACCCTGCCAGGGATCCGACCGGTATTTTCACGGCATCGCTGCGACATTGCTGCGCAGAAGTTAGCCCTGGCCCGCATTTTTTTGCTAGACACGTCTCCGCCGGTAACTAATTATTGATAGTGGGAGCGAGGAAGAAAAGGACGAACGGGATAGAAAAGGAAGGTATAGCTTGGATTACTACATATACTTGGAGTATGCCCCTCACGCAGTCGTAGAATGACATATTGAGCATCGGTCGCCTCCCAGACAAGGGAAGAGCAGTGATTGACAGTTACAAGGTAAGTAGTACACATGCTTAATAATGGATCGAGCCACTTTAAGCTGGGGTAATCGCAAACCACTTGGAGAACACCCTCTCCGGGTCATACTTCTTCTTCAGAGCCTGCAATTTGGGGTAATTTGACCCATAGAAGACTTCCGAGCGATCATGGACAGACCCGGCATCTGAATCACCGAGCGCAATCTCAGGGTCTAAAAGGCAGGACGATCAATACTGTGAAAGCTTCCACGCGATATACGCGGCTCACCGTAGTTTCCATAACCGCCACTCTCCTTATCCTCCAGCTCGACATTCCCGCTAATCGCAATATCGGTGATTTTCTTGCTTGCATTCCTCGCAAACACCACATTTTCCTCAGTGTTTTCGTCCCATCTGATGACGTTCAAGACATTGCTGTACGGTGAGCGGAGGGACGCGGTCGCATCGTCCGGTACGGTGCAAACCTTCTTGAGCCCGAAATATTCGAAGGCGCATAAGATACTCATGTCAGGGCGCTTGGCGCTCAGCTCGATCACCTCGGCCATCACCTTGGAGGCGACTTCGAGGCGGGGTTTGGTCCACTTTACTCCTTTCATGTAGGTGCAGCGTCCATGGAGGAGTTGGGGATTCTATTGGGGACAAGCGCTTTAATGACCAATCGCGGTCAATAGAGGTATTTGTGGGACCCACATGCAGGGAATTTAACTCCTCGTAAGGAATCTCTTTGGACATATCTGCAATCGGGCCTGGCGGGATATCATTGTAAGCGCAAAATGTTCTGTGACGATAATAGCTTAATGGCGAACTTAGAGCGAAATAGTCTTTGAAAACTGCTCGACCCTCCTGCTCGCTGCCGTTATAAAAGAGAAAGACAATGAGGACCGGCTATGAATCTCTCATTAGACTTCGACTTTCTGACATCAAATGAATCGACACTTACGCCGTGTGGCCCTCGAGTGATCATATTCATCATCCCCTCCTTCTCATCTGGCACATTATTCCACCACTTCGTCGTCAGCGCCATAACAGCAGGAAGGGAATCGGGTGGAAATATAAGGGACCCGGAAAAGACAGTCTTCCGTTGGGGATGCAGCTTGTACACGAATTGGGTAACGACGCCAAAGTTGCATCCGCCTCCTCTGATCCCCCAGAAAAGGTCCTCGTTCTGAGAAGAGCTCAAAATCTTGATGGATCCATCGGCTGTCACCAGTTGCGCCTAGACGCGTTGAGCGAGAATACAGGGGTGACGTTGGGAGGATGCGCTTACTTCGAGAAGATTGTCGATTACCATGCCATGAGAGCCTGAAAGCCAGCCGAAGCCGCCTCCAAGAGTCAGCCTGAAGATAAATCACGCAAATCAGTGAACGCTCAATTACGGGCAAGAGATACGGACCCTCCTACACCCGTATGGTTTATGGTACCCGCAACAGTTGCCAGCCCATGCGCGATCGCCGCCTTGTCGACATCCCGCCACAAAGCCCCTCCGCCGACGCGCGCAATCTTTTTCTCGGCATCAACGTCCACTTTGTTCAAGTGTCTCGACAGGTCGATGACCAAGCCTTCTTCCGAGGAGCTGGCCCCTGAGGAGCTGTGGCCTCCGCCGCGGATGGCGATCGGGAGCTTGCTAGCTTTGGCGTATGCCAGCGCGAGGGTGACATCCTCAGGGCTCTTGACAAATGCTACGACTTTTGCGTTCCTCTGGGCGTTGCTGGCCCAACGCGCGATAGATGCTTTGTAATCGGCATCGCCGGGCACGACGAGGTCGCCTGTGAACGCTTTGGCGAAAGAAGAAAAGTCGGACATGGTTATGGGAATTAGACGTGTGATTGCACCCCTTTATGTGGCATATTTGCCTGGCCCTCGATGGATATCGGGGAAGTCGGATCTTATGAGGCAGCGCACTCAAAAGAGGCTCTTGGCCAGCGCCCATGTTTCACATTCGGCGATTATCGATGAAGATGAAGATCCGGCTTCTTGACATTGGCACTGCACTATCGGACATAAGTAGGAGAGTTCGAGTTCAGAAAGACGCTTGTTCAACCTTCAAAGCCAAGTCCAATGGGCTCTTTTGTAATGTAGGTAACTGTGCCTGGCCAATAGTCAGAACAGCGAGCACTACATACCCTTTCTTCTCAAGTTACTAGCGTCAAGGAAGCAACTCGAACCTGGTGTGCAGATTTACCGCGATCACGGGAAGTCAGCCGAATTTCCTGTGAGTCAGCTGAGATGGACCTGTTCCGACTTCGTGAGGGGTAAAACGTGGTTAAGCCATGAATAGCCGGTTACTAAGCGGAGTTTGAATATTCCCTCCCCCGCAACATTTCCCTAGCTACCCCAAGCTCTGATCGGCGATGTTTATCACAGGGAGACGACGGCAGATGTGACTGCCGCTTGGCTTCATTACACACGAAACCTAGCAAACTTTTGTGTTGAGCGAGATGGCACAACTATAAGCCAGTACACTAAAGTTACAAGGAATCGATGCCTATCGATGCCCTTTAAGCTGGAGTGATCGCAAACCACTTCGAAAATACCCTCTCCGGATCGTACTTCTTCTTCAGAGCCTGCAATTTGGGGTAGTTCGCCCCGAAGAAGACTTCCGCGCGATCAGAGACAGGTCCGGTGTCAGAATCACCAAGCGCAATCTCAGGGTCTGGAAAGTAATAAGAATAGCCCTGCGAATGCTTCCATACACAAAAGATTGGAACTGACCGTAATTTCCATACCCGGCACTCGCCTTGTCCTCCAGTTCTACATTCCCGCTAATCGCGATATCCGTAATCTTCCTGCTCGCATCCCTTGCAAACACCAAATTCTCCTCGGTATTCTCGTCCCACCTAATGATGTTCAAGACATTGCAGTACGGCGAGCGGATGCACGCGGTCGCGTCGTCCGGAACGCTGCACGCCTTTTTGAGCCCAAAGTATTCGAAGATGCACGACATCTCCATGTCGGGGCGCCCGGCGCTCAGCTTAACCACCTCGTCCATGACCTTGGAGATGATGTCGAAGCGAGGCTTAGTCCACCTTACTCCTTTCATGTAGGTGCCTCTTCCATGGGGGACTCCGGGAGTCTATCGGGCAGAGCTACTTTAGCGGTGAAGCATAGTCAATTGCAGTATTGTGAAACGCACTGGTAGGGCATTTAGTTCCTCGTAAGGAATCTCTTTGGTCATATCTGCTACAGGGTCTGGCAAGATATCACTATCAGTGCAATGTTTTGTGCAGTAAAAGCAGCTTCAATGACGAACTTAGAGCGAAATAATCTTTGAAAACTGTTCGACCTTCCTGCTCGCTGCCGTTATAAAAGAGAATGACAATGACCATCGGCTATGGTCCCGTATTAGCATTTGACTTCGATAACACAAATAACGTAAGAGGGTTAAATGAACACATACGCCGTGTGGTCCCCGAGTCACCATATGCGCTACCCCCTCCTTCTCATCTGGAACATTACTCCACCACTCCGTTGTCAGCGTCATAATTGCCGGAAGTGAATCAGCGGTAAATATAATAGAACCGGCGAATACGGTCTTCCGCTGGGGATGCAGCTTGTAAACGAACTGAGTGACGACGCCGAAGTTACATCCACCGCCTCTGATCCCCCAGAAAAGATCCTCGTTCTGAGAAGAGCTTAAAGTCTTGGTGGATCCGTCGGCCGTGACTATTTGCGCCTAGGCCCAGTTAGTGGAATGTAAAGGAAAGGTTTGTAGGGATGCGCTTACTTCGAGAAGATTGTCGATTACGAGGCCATGAGAGCCTGAAAGCCAGCCGAAGCCGCCGCCAAGAGTGAGTCTAGCTGGCGTTAGCACATGTACAATTTTCAGGGAAAAGACACGTACCCTCCAACACCAGTATGGTTCACGGTACCTCCAACAGCTGCCAGTCCATGTGCGATCGCCGCCTTGTCGACGTCGCGCCACAAAGCTCCTCCACCGACGCGCGCAATCTTTTTTTCAGGATCGACATCCACTTCATTTAAATACCTTGACAGATCGATGACCAGTCCTCCTTCCGAGGAGCTGGCCCCTGAAGAGCTGTGGCCCCCACCACGGATGGCGACCGGGAGCTTGCTGGCTTTGGCGTATGCCAGCGCGAGGGCGACGTCCTCAGGGCTCTTGACAAATGCTACGACTTTTGCGTTCCTCTGGGCGTTGCTGGCCCAACGCGCGATAGATGCTTCGTAATCGACATCGCCGGGCACGACGAGGTCGCCTGTGAACACTTTGGTGAAAGAAGAAAAGTCAGACATGGTGATAGAAATTAGACTTTGATTGCACACCTTTATATGGCCCAAAATCATGTCAGGGATGGTCGGATCTTGAGGCGCAGCAGGGCGCAGCGCTCTCTTGGCCAGCGTCCACATTTCACATCCGCTGATTATCAATGATATGGCAATTTTGTAGCAATGAGGATAACGACCCGGCTTCTTGATATTGGCAATGCACCGTCGGTCATAAGAGAGTTCGAGTTCAGAAACGCGCTTCTTCAACTCTCAAAGTCAAGTCCCTTGAATGGGCTCTTTTGCAATTGAACCGGGTCTAGCCAATGGCCGCGGCTCTTCTCAAGTAGGATTCGAGCGTTGAGGGAGCAACTCAAATCTGGTGCGCAGATCGAGGGTGATCATGGGGAGTCAGCCGAATGTCCTGTGAGTCAGCTGAGAGGAGTTCGATGGGGCCCCGGCCTAGTCGTGAGTGGGAAACGTGGTCAAGTCGCGCCTGGGAAAAAAGGTCAGCGGAGTTTGAATATCCCCCTCCTTGCCACCAAAATCATAAGCACCGCGGTTCGGAACTACAGCTCATATCACCGAGTTACCAGCATTTGGGGGCAAAGTTCAAATAGGTTCAAATACAAAAATCCAGCAATCTCTACTGAGCAGAACATTGCTGAATGATGCTATGTATCTACTGTACAAGATTCATTTTACGCTACGACTTGTGGAACAACTTGCTCAAACCACACTCCGTCCGTATGGAATTTTACTACGCGGTGACCTGAAAGGGAAGAAGAAAGTTGGAAGAAAGTATGGGAGGGCAGTGGAAGAGATTTAGAAGAAAGAGACGAAGCGCACACCGCGCACCACACAGTCTGGTGAGATCATCCATATAATATATATCCCTATTTGAAGAAATTTTGATCGAGTGGTGAGTAAAAATTAGTATTGTACGTTGCTCTATGAGTGGTGGGTAAAAATCAGTATGGTGTATGCTGGTCTATTTAAATGCGATAAAATGAGTGGAACTGGGTATATGCTACTGCATGAGGGCAATGTCTGTTGACTCGAATATCAAGCCACAATCAAATCTCGACCGAGGCTCGCGCCTCCATCTGCTCAAGACTCCGTGGACTCTCTTCCTCGACGCCGACCTTTTCCACGTCCGCCTGATCCGGCCCAGCCTCAAGCGTGTGCTCGTCGGCGTCGGGTGCCCTGTCGGCCTTCTTGATCTTGGTCTTCTCGATCTTGATGTTCTTGATGAACAGCGACGAGATCAAACCGAGGATGGCTAGAGGTCATGTACTGTCAGACAACGCACTTCCTCATCGTTCCGAGAAAAACACTGACCTATAGGCACACCGATGATGAACACGACCTTCAGGCTGTCGCAGTACGCCAGCACCACACCCGGGATCAGCTCCGCCGGGATGTCGGTGTAGATGTTCACAGGCGACTCCTTCACGATCATCGCAGGCGCATCCGGCGCGTACTTGAGCAGGTTCTGGGTCAGCAGCGACGAAAATACCGGCTCGGCGACGCCGAGGCCGATGGTGCCGCCGAAGAACTGGCCGAACGAGGCCACGGAGGAGGACTGCCCGATGAGCTTGGGGGTGTCGTTGAACTCGACCTGTATCGCCATTAGGGAGTTCTGCATGCCAAGCCCGACACCCACGCCGCAGAGAATCTGGAAGCCGACGACGGTGGCGCTGGATGTGTGCGGTGTGAGGGTGTACAGTAGCCCCGAGCCCAATGCGAGGAAGACGGGTCCAGAGACGAGGAACGGCCAGTAGCGCCCGAAGCGGCCAACTACCTGGCCGCTGCCTATGATCGAGACGACGTTGCCGAGTAGGAAGGGGAGGAGCGAGACACCGGAGGCGGTGGCTGACTTGTGATGCACGGCTTGGTAGAAGATGGGGATATAGTAGGAGAAGAGCAGTAGAGAGAAGCGCGTGAGGAAGCAGTATGCGACGATGGCGTAGATGGAGCCGGATTTGAAAATCTTCAGCGGGACCATGGCTTTGTCGCCGAGGTAGGTTTCCCAGAAGACGAATGCAACGGCAATGGCTGCTGCGAAGACGAAGCACTGAATTACGCCATTGTCAGCGGATGATCGAGTAAGTGCAGGAAGGGACGCACAATGATGACGTCTTTATCACCCCAAGCCTTCGTGTTCCCGCCCCACTGCAGTGAGAGCGAGAGGCTGGTAATGCTTCCCGCAACAAACGTGGCGCCCAAGAAGTCGAGGCACTTAATCTGCGCCCACTGGTCCTGCCACGAACGCTTCGTTGGGTCTGCGCCAAGGGGAATTGAGGGTTTGAGGAGGATGGCGACAAGGAAAAACGAGAGGCCACCGATGGGCAGGTTAATGTAGAAGCACCAGCGCCAGGAGACATGATCCGTGAACGCGCCGCCGATGAGCGGTCCGATGATGGAGGAGAGTGCGAAAACTGCACCGAAAGCACCGAAAAGCTTGGGGCGATCCTCCAAACGGGTGACCTGCCCGATGATCTGGACCATAGAGACAACTGTGAGAGGTCAGCTGGGTGCAGAATATACATTCTAAAAAGGATTACTTACACATGCCTGCGGCACTGACGCCACTGACTGCCCGCCCCGCGATGAGCTGGTCCACGTTCCCGGACAACGCACATACGAGGGAGCCGGCTTCGAAGATGAAGATGCTGCCGAGCATAACATATTTGGCCGGAAGTATGCGCATGAGTTGGCCAAAAAAGAGCAGGAAGACGGTTTGTGCGAGAATGAAGGAGCTGGCGACCCAGCCCTGTAGGGCGAACGCGTTGAAGTCCTTGTGGGAAAAGTATCAGTAAGTTCAAGATCACATATCAGGTGCCACAGCAGGACGAACCGATGAAATCCGAGGTAAGGCCGTTGCTGAATATGTATATGAGTCACATTGTAGGCGATGGAAAAAGTTGTGAACATACCCAAGATTGTTTGGTCTAGAGCGATCATAAGCAATGCCATTAAACTGTACATATATCAGTAAGTGGGTCACAAATCCTGAGAAATTATGAATGTCTTACAGGGCAATGAAGACAACCAAGAGTCGCTTCCCTGTCAGGATACTATCCTCATTGTACGCGGCTACTGTGTGTTTCATAGGCTTTGGCGCAATATTTTTCTGGCCTGGAGTTTCGTTGGACATGGTTGAGGTGAGTTGGGTTGGTCAAGTAAACAGAACGGCGACAAGCTCAAGACTTTAAAGGCCCAGCAAAGACGGCCAAACTGTGAGGTGACAATAATGTCATGAGTAAAGGTTATGCTCGGCCTCTGTAGACCCGCTGTCATCGCTATCCAAACTTCGGTTGACAGCTGCTGACATGAAAAAAACCTATCGTTGACTCAAAACCTCTATACCTGAGCCGCGCTTTGACTAAAATCGCCCATGTCTGAGTGGCATGACAATGGTGGCATGGCGCAAATTGGCCGGGTCTTGCGTAATCCACCTCGAATCCGTCACAACAAAATCAAGCCGGGAGATCTTGTATCAGATAGTCGGCCGGTTTACATCTTTCGGCTTTCGACTTTCGGCTTCACGGTGACGTTTGTCTTTCCGTCCACATGATCTTTGGCTGGTGGTCATCGAGGGAGGGAAGTGCGAGGTAATGAGACTCGTCTCTGCAGCGTTCTTCGATCTTCTGTGCGAGAGGTCAGTAATCCGTGTGCTTTCTCGGATCGGCATCCGGAGGGTGTGCCACAGAGCATTCTGAGTCACAAGCGGTCCTTGCGACTATCGACGAACCGTCACGTTCCCTAGTTGCTCACTCCCTCGGCCCACACACTCGTATTAAACCTCTCAGTTGCTACCTCACAATCACCATTAGGCCTTGCGGCCTTTTTTCCTTTGTTGCGGCAGGGCTTGGCATTTTTTCTTTTCGAGTTTTTTGCTTTGTTGTTGGTTCAGTTCCCGTTTTTCCGGGATTGGGCGGGCGGGGTCATACCCCCAACCGGTTCTTCCTTCCGGCCCCCCCCTTTTTTGGTTTTTTGGCTTTGCACTTTTTAATGTTACCCAGAGAGCTTGCGAGCTGTGCTCTGGTCTGTCGGTCATGGGCCCGACGTAGTCGATCGCGTCATTTCAAATCGTTGAATTTGCGGGATTATCTGCCCCCATTCCTGGACCTTCTCTCGTCTCCATACGTAAGTATAGTACCCCATGTCCGCCATATCAGCTTACCATTCTACTCCACGCATCATTCGATGACGACATCTACCATCAAGCGCCTCGCCTGTCTCCGTGCTTTGGAATCAATATCTCTCGGAGTATTACAATGCTGGCCCGAGTGCGACGGAAATCACAGCTTGGCTTGGCTCATTCTCTCATTTCAGGCGCATGGAGCTGTCCAACTTCATGCTCGACTCCTTTAGCCAGCTGCGGGACATGATCTGCGCTTGCCTCGGGCTGGATATAATCTGCATTTTAGAATTTGAGAAGCGCCGCTACCTACGACGATCTTCTTCCAGATCTCTCACCATCGGAGCCTCAAGAACCGCGTATTGGGCAGCTCACGCCGTCACACTGTCCCCCCTTGCACGTGTTAGAATGGAGGCGGATCGATTTCCCTTTCGGGGAGCAGTTTTTTGAATGGCTGACGGTGTGCACATCATCTTTGCCACTCAGGTCTCTTTTTATCGAGGCGCACGTAGCCGTTTGGTGTCAAACTCGCCTCGGACGCCTTCTCCGCGCTCTGGGCACGATCTTGGAGGAGCTTTCTATCCAGCGGTCCCCTGGTTTCCCCAGCGCTCCTGGTGAGAAGCTCATTCTATCTCAAGTGTTGCATTCAGCTTACACGTAAAATACACCTGAGTGATATCCTACGAACACCTCGATCTGCGACATAACAATTGGCTGGAGGTGCTGTCGTTCTGGGGGTGCTCGTTGTCTGTCATACAGAGCCAATTTCTCACTCTGGCTTATCAAGTAGCATCCAGCCACCTTCGAGAACTACATTTCTGAGGAGGGGATCGACGCCATTTTGAAAACCGGCCCCGAAGGCAACACCAGAGCTTGCTGCCATCGACGCGCTCTTGCAACGCCCCAACTTTGCCAACTTGAAGAGCTTCAACTTAGGTTTGAGACGGGTCGTGGATTCGATGCAGGAGTTTTTTCCTCACACCACAGCGCGGAATCTCATACGTTTTATGGATAGTGCGAGGTGTGGAACCGTTGAGTGCCCTAAGAGGTGGATGCATAGACTTGGTGGAAAGCAGACAATGCCCCGATTCATTACGCACTTGGCACCTATAATATTTCTAAATGAGTACCCATCCTGATTCCCTTGTTATTACTGAATTATGGCTATTCAGAGAACGTGTTTTGACACGCATTCCTAGCCACCTAACTGAACGAACCCCGACAACATAGTAATATGTATCCCTATGTCAATATCTTATTTGACGATGTTTCTGCATGTTTCCCATAAATGCGCGTTCTCTGGGGTTTCACCCGCGTTTTCCCCGCTCAATTTCGAGTCTCGGGTCTGAGGTTAGCAGCCAAGCATTCAACGTCGCAGGTGCTCCTATATCAATGTTAATTCTGCATTAAACACGTACTCTTAATAACGAGCTTGTCCAAGCTTAATATCAATTTTCAGAATTCTCCCATACGATATATAGAGCTAACAGACAAGTTCAATTTACAGAAATCCCACAGCCCCTTCTCAAAGGACGAACGTTTTCGTCAAATGCAGCGCGCGTGACGACGACCCCACATAAACAGTGAACTCGCCGGTAGGGATGATCCAGCTCTGCGTGATCACATCCCAGATCGAGATATCCTTCACCCTCAACCCTACAGCAAACTGCGCGCTCTGTCCCTTCTTAATGAAGCTCTTCTCAAAGCCCCTGAGTACGCGCGGCGGCTCGTGCGCAGCTGCGGGGAAGCCGATGTACACCTGCGCAACCTCGTGCCCGTCGTACTTGCCCGTGTTCTTCACGCTGAACGACACGGTGAGTGCGTTGGTGTACAGCGCGCTGCCGCCGCCCGGCTGCGTTCCGCTGCTCTTGGGCGCCGTGGCGGCGGAGGTGAAGGTGGTTTTGAGCGTGAGGTCGGAGTAGGTAAATGTTGTGTAAGACAGCCCATATCCGAACTCGTAGCGTGGCGTGATATTCTTCGCGTCGAACCACTTGTAGTCGAGTTCTGCCATCATCACTTGTGTCAGCAAAAAATCTACATGATATAAGATGGAGAGCGACATACCAAGTTTTTCGGTGTAGTTGATCTCGGGGATGTACGCAGTGCTCGTGTTCGACACATTGTATAGTATATCACTCGCATAGTCGCTTCTCCTCTTCGCCATCGTAAACGGCAGCCGTGCGCTAGGATTCACCGCACCGCTCAGCACATCCAGAATACTGTTTCCTGTCTCCTGCCCCGGCAGCCCCGCGTTCAGGATCGCCGTCACATTCGGGTGGTCGAACCACGCCTCCACCAGCACGGGCCCCGCGAGGTGCATCACCACGACCGTGTTCGCGCAGTGCGCCGCGGTCGCCAGGATCAGCTCGTCCCCGCCGTGCCACAGCGTCAGGTTATTCCGGTCCCCCGCATTCCCGTCGACTGTGAGGAAGCCCTCGCCGGAATCCGCGTTCACGAACACGATGCAAGTGTCCGCCTGCGGGGCTGTGGCGTTCACCGCGATGTAGTTGAAGTCCGACAGCACGGCCTGGATCACGGTGGACGGGTTGGCAGCGTGGGCGTAGTTCTGGATGGTGGAGAAGGGGTCGATGAGGTAAGGGAATATCGCAGCGCCGGAGCCCCAGCCCATGGCCAGCGTGCCCTCGTCGCACGCGAGCCAGTTGCACGCGTTCGGGCCATCGAAGTGCGGGCCTGCGTCGGAGCCTATGATTGCGAGGTTCTTTACTTTGGCGAAGTCAATCGGAAGGGCTGCGCGAAATGGAATGCATCAGCGACTGCACATGCTCGACGATGAAATGCGCACTAGAGTTGATGTTCTTGAGCAGCACCGTGCTCGCGGCGCCGATCTCCCTAATCAAAATACTGTGGTTTCCCATCACATTTACATGCTCATTCACCTTCTCACCCTCATAATACGTATCCTCCGTAGAAGCATCATAGTTCACCGCCGGATATCCCTCATTCTGGCCCATCTTGTAATACGCCGCCATGATCCTGGTAACCATATCGTCGAGCCGCGACTCGGGGATGGTGCCGTTGAGGACGGCGGAAACGAGCTGCTGGCCCCAGTAGGAGTTGTTAGCGGTGGATGGGTCAGGGTCGTTAGGGCTGGTGAGGTCGATGTTGCCGGGCTGGTTCATGTCCGCGCCATTCATGACCGATCCGTAGAGCGAGGTAACGGCGCCCCAGTCGGACAGTATGAAGCCCTAGCGAGGCCAGCGTCAGCGGAAAGCGAAGATACACGCGCCAAGACCCGCTGCGCACCTGAAAGTCCAGCTCCTCCTTCAGCACCGCATTCAGCAGATGCCGGTTCTCGCACATCTGCGTGCCGTTTGCCCGGTTATACGCACACATCACGCTGCCCGCTCCCGCACGCACGCTCTCCGCAAACGGCCACAACTGCATCTCATGGAAGCTGCGGTCATCCTGGTTGGACGAGTAGGCCTCGGCCCCGCCCCCGCCGCGGTAGTGTTCCTGCTCGTTGAGCGCAAAGTGCTTCGCGCACGCGATGACGCCGTTCGACTGGATACCGCGGATGGTGTGCGCGGCGTGCACGCCCGCGAGGAAGGGGTCCGCGCCCGCGCCCTCCCAGTTCCGCCCCGCCGCGGCGTTGCGCGCGAGATTCATCATCGGGCCGAGGGCAACGTTGATGCCCTTCCCGCGGAACTCGGCGCCCATCGCGGCGCCGCGGGCGTGCATGAGGTCCGCGTCCCAGGTCATCGCGGCGTTCATGCCCGACGGGAAGACGGATGTGTAGTCTGCGCCGTGCACGCCGGTGGGCCCGTCTTGGAGGCAGATTCTGAGGGAGCGTGGGGTTAGCACCAATGCAAATTTGCAAGGGGAGGGGAAGAGGAGGGAAGAGATATGGAGGGGGAACATGCTCACCCGGCGAAATTGAGACGGGGGACGGAGCCGGTGGAGCCTTCGCAGCGCCCGGCAGTGTCCATCCCCGTGGTCAAATTCACTTTTTCGTGGACAGTGAGCTGCGCGACGAATGTACGCGCGCGGGAGACGGCCGATGACCAGCTCCCGTCGCCGTTGACTGGTTCTACGAAGCAGAATGGGGAGGTTAGTGATGTTCTTCGTGGCCACGATGTAAAAGAAATGGGGCGAAGGACGAGAAGGGGGATTGTTAGGGAGAAGGGGAAGGGGATGGGAAGAGCAGAGCAGAGCAGAAACGAACTGGAAGGGGTCAGGGTGCCGGTAGAGGCGGGCGCGCTGGAGATTTCGGTGCCTGACGCTGAAGCAGATGAGGCAGTGGACGATGATATAGACAATGATGGGGTAGAGGTTGACGATGCAGAGGAGGATACAATGTTCGAGAAAGAAGATGCTGACGCGCCTAAGCTGGTAGCTATGGAGGACTGGGACACGGTGCTCGCAGCCTTACTCGATGCGATCGAGGGAGTGTGCTGGCTGTTGATAGTAGAAGTGGTCTCATCACGCCCTCCCCACCGCACGTGAGTGTTGAGGTTCGCAGCGACAGAGGTGGCGAGGCCGAGCCACGGGAGCAAGTTGATGCTCAGTGGAGACTTCATTTCTCCAAGTGATTCAGAAGAAGAGACACGAAACGAAACGAAACGAAACGACCACGAGATGTACGCTGGGACTATAAGCACGGGTAATCCACGGGTGCGGCGTTCGATGAATCATGCACATGCACACGTCCATCAAGTATTGTGGCCATTTGCATGCAGGGAAAGGTCACAAAAAGGGAGAAGTGCTAGTAGGTGGAGTAGGTTAAGGGATGCATCTATGATTCTATGAAGCCGCCGATGTCACCGGACTCGCCCGGGCCGCGGCATCACGCTCACTTTCCCCGCAACATCGCATCATCATCCGAGGCACTTCAACTTAAGTTACTGCCCAGCCTATCGGGCATCTGCTAACGTCTAACTCCTTACCGCCACCTTTGGAAAACTCGTGAACACTCAGGCTCAACTTGCTCCAAGCTGGTCACTGGCTCACTGTGCAGCTTTCTGGGCCCCTGGCAGACTCATGCAGATTCCAAGTTCTGTGCAACAACGTGTGTTCCTGCACTGGCGTAATCTCGCTTTTGTCCTACTGAATGACACTGCGAACATTCGAAATCGGAACATATATGTTCGGTACAGATTCAGCGAGTGTTCCGTCCATCCCTTCTTTCCTTCTTTCCTTCCTTGCTTCTTGTTTGTTGTTTCCATTTTTACTTCTTCCTTGACGACTTCTTCCTTACCACAGCCTGTCAAGCACCTTGTATCATCACCAATTGGCGTATCTCCCCCGCACACTTCAGCGTCCCCAAACCCACGGACCCATTGCTTCCCCGCCTAAAACACGAATCTTAATGCGGCACTTGTACTCGCACCGCACACGCGTTAAAGTGCGCGATCAGTCAAAGGCAGTTGTTACGAGGGACATAAATGGGGAATGGGATGGTGGAGGCCGGTTGGGGATGGCATCGATATTGATATTGGCAGACGGCAGGCGACAGGCGGGGAGCGAGGCGTTATGCCATTCGCGAAGGGCCGAAGTGTGTTGATCACAAACTTGATTCTAATTCGAATCACAGGCTCGAGCTCATCTTCAAGTGCGTAGTCTTTATCCCTCACTTTTCACTCCTCTCTTCTCTGACTTCTGTATGTTCTCCTCGGGGCCTCGTAGGCGATGGCGCTTCAGACTCGGGCTGCAAGCTGTGTTGTATTTACGACTTACTGATAGCTCGAACCTGCAGCCTGCAGAATCCCGAATTATCACTCCAGAATCCAGAATCCAGAATCCAGAATCCAGAATCCAGAATCCAGAATCCAGAATCCAGAATCCAGAATCCAGAATCCAGAATCCAGAATCCAGAATCCAGAATCCAGACTCCAGACTCCAGACCAACACATCGACTCTCGACTCCGAGCCGGTGGATATTGAATCGACGTTCATTGAAAGCGCGTCCGTGAACGTATGTACAATCCCCGTATCGAAAATGACTGGGGCGGTAGGAATTTTTGACTACAGATCGTAGTGTAAGCGGCATGGATGCCCGGCTGCTGACCTCAAACTCAAGACTCACAAAATTGTGTGGAAAACGCGTTCGAAACATGTTCGAACATAGGGATACATATGACCCACGAAGGTTCGTTCAGCTAGGTGGCCGAAAATGCGTGTCAAATCCACCGTATTGGAAGTGCGTGCTCTCTGAATCACTCTAATTCAGCAATAACAAATGAATCAGGACATGGGTACGGATTTAGAGATACCAAAGGTAAGTGCGCAGTGAATCAGGTCATTGTCTTGTGTTCATGGAAATACATCTTATAAACCATATCAACCGAGCAGGTTTCGATAATCAGCATTTGGGTGTCGTTATGAAGCCGTTTACCATATCAAACAAAACTGCGACCGAGACAGCCACATACTGGTAGAACATAACCACGACCAGGACCACGATGTATTGGTGAGACTGCCTGTTACCATTGAACACTCACGTTGCCCCGCAGTGTGTTCGTATGACGAAGGCACCGACGTTTGGTTTGGAATAAGGAAACCGTGTGATTTTGGTACGCGTGCATTACATGGCATCTCTTTGGATAAATCATCCAAACCTATCCGACCTCTAATGTGATATTCACATACTGTGTGCTTGCATACGGCCCGGCCTATGAGCGTACGAGGTTAATATCCGTAGGAGAATGCCATGATTGCATTCACTTACTCCGATGAGACTGAAATGCGTGACCGTCAACTGTGCCGAACCATTGGGCGCAGAAGCGGGCAATGTGACAGTGAAATTCTGGTGCGGCTGCAGCTTATTCGGATTGGGGCTGGGATATTGGGGATTGTACGGTCCATTGTAGAGCGTGCTGCCCAGGAGCGCAGTAGGAGGCGGGCAGATAGCGCTGGGGTACGGCGAACACGATAGGAAGCTGATGACTACGGCTATTTCGGTTGAGCCACTGAGTGAGTCCTAAGATATCTCGCTGTGAGTAAATTGATGTCATTATATTGGGATTTGGTGCGGCTCACCGGGCGTACGACCTCCACCGAGATGGAATCGTTGGCATGTACATGTGTTCCATTAGGCGGTGAGCCGATCTGAACGAGCTGTGCCACCGACGATCCGGAGAGCGCAATACAGAACAAGAAGAAAATGAGCCACTTGGTAAAAATTGCTGAGAGCATTATGGGAGGGTTGCTGAGGGAGTACTCGTAATGGACGAATTTAGGACATTAATATGAAGCCTGGGCAGGAAGCCTCGAGGCGCTAGCGCACATATGCGGCCCTGCACTGGTCTAGATTGCGCAGGTGGGATGACTGGTCATCAAGGGCACGCACACAGCTCGTGTATGATATCGTCGACACTTAATTTAGAATTGACAATATAGGATATGGCTGGACTTCGGTAACTCGTGTGCACATATTATTCAGAGCAAATTCAGAGCAACCGACAGATGCCCGGGACCGGCGTTTTGAAAGTTGATTGTACATCACGAGAACTGCTTCCCTGAGGCTGCTAGTCAGTAGCAATTGTAATCTCGCAATCTTGATTTTTTTTCTCTCCCTTCGCTTCCTCGGTGCATATGTTCGCTGAAAAATACACTGGACAAAATTATCAGTTGTGCAAGCTTGAAGCAGGCATATTTACCAGTTTACTATCAAGCACCATTATGACCCATAGTGTGCGAGCTCACACACGCCAGTTACAACATGTGGTCCCAAAGCTCTAGAGTCTAGGGCTCGCTCTAGGCTCCAGGCCGACGGATCGGCATCCGGCCGCCACTGCAGAGACTGGCAATACTGCCGGTCTGTCCCGGTCCTTCTTTCCCGTCGGTCGAACCCCTGGCTCGCGAAATCTACTTAGGGCCTCCCGGGTGCTACACATGCAAAAGAAATCAGCGCCATCGCACTCATCCCATTCTTCGCAGAAAACCATTGTCAATCTTCCCCTGGTCGAAGTATGGTGACTTGATCCTCGATCAAGTCCCCGATTCCATGCCAGGTATAATGGGACGCGAGTACCACTATAACAGTGTGCATGATACGAAGCATAGCATCGCGTGATATCGCCGCTTGCTCTGACTCGAAACTGTCTGTCATGCTACCCAGAGAGCTGGAGGATGATGTGGCGCAAGCGTCAGTGTGCAGAGTACGTAGCGCCCAACACAGGTCACAACGACCACAATTCAAATCGCTTGATTTCTCCACGTTGGCTACGCGCAGTCGCCTGTCCCCATTCCTGGATCTTATTTCATCTCCACATGAAACTATAGCACTACATGTCCACAAAATCGCTTTACGCTTCTACGGCGGGACACATGCACTGGCAACACCAATCCTCATGCGTATCGCTTCCCTCCGCGCATTGGAATCTATATCTCTCAGGGCGTATAGCGTCACAATGAGTGGATCACCCCCAGTGGATGGAATTGCAGCTTGGCTCGGCTCATTCGCCAATCTCAGGCGCATGAAGCTCGCCGTTTTCGCTCTCGACTCTTTCAGTCAGCTGCGCGACATCGTCGGCGCTTGTCGTAGGCTTGAAGACCTTGCCATATCCGCCACCTACTGCGCAAATGGAGATAGTATGCAACATCTTTCACCGCCCGAACCTCAAACGCTGTGCTGCAAACAGCCCCTGTCCCCGCTTTTCCCGTCTTTGCAAGTGTTGAGCACGATCAATTGCTCATTCAACGAGCAGCTGTTCGAATGTTTGGGAGGTTCGGCATCCTCGTTGCCACTCAGGTCTCTTTCCATTGGGTTGGAAGCAGTATTTCGGCTTCAAGATCCACTCGGACGTCTACTCCGCGCCCTTGGCCCGACCTTGAAGGAGCTACATATCCGATGTTATGGAGACCCCGAGGATAATCGTGAGAAGCTCATTGTACCTGGACTATTTAATTCAACTTATATACCCACACGGCAGGGATTTCCTACGAGCACATTGACCTGCAATACAACACTCAACTAGAAGTGTTGACAGTATCGGCCTGCACACCGAACATCATCCGGCGACATGGCCTCTCCATTATAGATCAAGTCACATCTCGCAACTTTCGAAGGCTGAACATCTCCCTGCACCATGAACAACCGGTAATATTGTATGAAAACCAACCAAAGCTTGCCGCTATCGACACGCTCTTGCAACGCCCCAACTTTGCAAACTTAGAAGAGCTCAACATAGGATTGGCAGTGGTCATCAATATTCAGGAGTTTTTTCCTCGCACCGCAGCGCGGGATCTTCTGCCTGTAGAATGGGCTAATTGCCCACCATGAGCAACGGTCGGTTGTGATGGGAGGAAAGCATTGATGATCTTGGCCCTCGCCAAATGTAAAATAACGTAGGGTCTCTCAGGCGCCGAGGATAAAATATAAAGTCAATGAATATCGGAGATCAATACTCGATAAAGCGTGATTATATGAGATCTGAACATGATCGTGCCAGCGCTGCACGCGTCCAAATTACTATTGAATCGCCATATACGTAGCGTCATTGGGTTGCTATTTTGTAGATATTAGATAGGACCTCCGAGCATGGCCGCGGTTAGCTGGGCTCAAAGTTGGCGCATCTGGATGCATCTGCTTTCACAGCGCTGTTTCGCATCTGTCCGGCATCTGCAATCTCACTTCCTGCCTGCACCCAATCCTTCGTCAAGCTCACTGCTGCCTTCGTTGTCAGACACGACGAGCACGCATTGTTGTGTAGTTATGTATTTTGTGGGTAACAGAGGCTTGCATTCAACGCGCGAGTCAAGGGAACCAATAATTAGCGTGAAATCCAAAAGTATAAATTCATCCATTGTCACTGTACCCAACGACAAGGAGAACAGTCGGGGAACGAGCTGGATGGCCAGTTCAGTGACCGACACATCAGTTGGCGATGTGAGCAGCGGACAGCGGCGGTCGAAATGCAGGCGGACTTTGACAGATTCGAGAAATCGCTGCGAAACTAGATGCGTCTAGATGCGCCAACTTTGAGCCCGTCGTTGAAGTTGTGATTATCGTGTCAAAGCCATACCCATGCACATCTACGCACTGTTGTCGGTCCGTGGCAGTGTCAAAAACCGCGTTGTGAGCACGTCACTGTGAAGCCGCAGAAGCGTCACACGAAAGACGACAAACAGGCCGACTACATACCTGGTACAAGATCTCCTGTTTGGTTTTATTAGTATTACGACCGATTCGAGGAATTTGAGGTAGCCTGCGCAAGTCCCGGCCGATTTACCACATGCCATGCCAAATGGGGGCGATGTGGTCAAAGCACCGCCCAGGTGTTGAGTCAGCAACTGGTCAGCAATATGTTTTTTTTATGTCAGCAGCTGTCGACAGTGAAGTTTTTGTGCCGATCGCACTTGCGCGGCGGCTATTCGCCCGGTTACTACCTCCTATCGGGCTTCTGTCGTGGCTTTCGTGGCTTCTCGAACCCCGCTAGGAGGTCGGCCCACTGGACGCGCTATTAGACCTAGTATCGTTGTTGACACTTTCCAGTCGACCCACGTCCCTATACGCAACATTCCCATAATGAGTGTGTACGGACGCCGTGGCTGCGGTGACTGACGGGCGGGACGCTAATCGACCAGGTGCAAGGGCCTGTTACGTGTGTGCTCCCTCGGCCGAAGCTTCTACTTATGCGACCGTTCCTCTTGCATAAACCGCCCTTGATACGCGTACTCAACCGGCTTTTTATCGTCCTTCTGCCAAACACGCTCTTGCTTGCTCGACCGTTGGGTCGGGACATCCCTCTTGCGCACTTTCAGGACGCCCTTTTAACAGTCACTCAAGTTTTATTGTATAACCCACGGTGTCATCCTGCTTGGCTACGTTAGGCACCGTTCCGCCAACGACTTATACATACACTCAGTGTAACATCAGCTACCTTTTTCAACACTTGTATGGGTTCTAACAAACCAGGTCGCGTTACTCTTCGTTACGGTAATTTGACATGTATATAGTCATTCACCTGGTGTTTAGGACTCTTTAATACTTATAGAATGTCCCGTTACTTCTGTTGGTTCTCAGCGAAGGGACAGTCCTATGATAGGAGTAACATGCGTCGGTGACACACGAAGTATCCGAAACCGCGTTGTCAAAAGAGCGGACATCAAAGCACCCTGTACTAACCCCACCCAGCCAGTTCACTGGTCTTGCCGCTGTTCGAGTCCTGAAATTTCCGTTTCACTTCTGCCGGCTCAACACTCCACAGTAATCACAGTAATCAGTAGTAATCAGTACCAAGACGAACCCGAGACACCTGGGCGAC
>KV417547.1:66292-86731 GCA_001630335.1 Athelia psychrophila | reverse complement strand
TGGCCGAGCCGCTGCGGCTCCGGCTACCACGGCGGCTTCTTGACCGGCTTGCTCCGGTGCCTCCACCGGACGGGTTACTCGCGCCCCCACAGCAACTTGAGCTGGACGTAGCGGTACTCCCTCAAGACGTACGGCTCGGGCTGCGGGTGCGGCGTCTCTTAGACCTTCGGCTGCTGCCACCGCGACCTACACACGCCCCACTCCCACATGTCGTCGGGGCTCGGGTCACGCTCCTTCTGCCCGCGCCGTTGCTCCTTGCCGGTCATCGCGGGCTTTGCCGGGTGTTAAACCGGTGGCGGGTGCTGGCTCTGCTGCCACGGCTCGTCCTTCCCCTCCTCGCTCTGTGGCCTCCGCCACCGACTGAACACTGCGTGCCGAACCATCTTCTACCCCTACATCATCCTCTTCTCGTTGTCCCTCTTCGCGCACTCCTTCGTCATACGCTACTACCGCATCTACCTCGGCCTAAACTTTTAGAAGTCGCCCTGGTACCGAAACAGCAGCTCCATCTAAAGGGTCTTCTGCTTACGCTGCCGCTACCGACGACTCTTCTGCTTCGTGACATAATACTACGCCACTCGTTTGCTNGCTAATGTTCTCGTCGCTGCTGACCCAGAACCTGCTCAAGTACGCACCGGATGCGCCCGCGATGATCGTGAAGGAGTCACCTGTGAACATCTACACCGACCTCCCGGCGGAGCTCATCCCGGGCGTGGTGCTGGCATACTGCGACAGCCTGAAGGTCGTGTTCATCATCGGTGTGCCTATAGGTCAGTTTTTTTCTCGGAACGATGCGGAAGTGCGTTAACTGACAGTACATGACTTCTAGCCATTCTCGGTTTGATCTCGTCGCTGTTCATCAAGAACATCAAGATCGAGAAGACCAAGATCAAGAAGGCCGACAGGGCACCCGACGCCGACGAGCACACGCTTGAGGCTGGGCCGGATCAGGCGGACGTGGAAAAGGTCGTCGGCGAGGAAGAGAACCCACGGAGTCTTGAGCAGATGGAGGCGCGAGCCTCGGTCGAGATTTGATTGTGGCTTGATATCGAGACAACAGACATTGCCCACATACACTAGCATATACCCGGTTCCACTCATTTTATCGCATTTAAATATACCAATGTAAACCATAATGATTTTTACCTACCGCTCATAGAGCAACATACACCATACCAAAATTTACTCCCCACGAAATCCGGGGTTCTGCACATAGGGATAAATATTACATGGACTATCTCGCCGGGCTGTGCGGTGTGCCGATACTTATGCCCTTCATCTCTTTCTTCTGGATCTCTTTGGCTGCCCTTCCATGCTTTCTCCCAACTTTCTTCGCAAATATTGAATACGGGCGCAATGTAGTTTGGACTGCGCGAAACAATTGGGCGGAGAAGCGGATTGCCCAATATTTGACATTTTAATCATAGAGCGTTTCATTATACAAGATTGCTATCTGTGGAATATGGATGTGAACATTACCGTGTCAGGCACGAATTGTCATTAAATTGCAATAGGACCTGCCATCCCTCAATCGTTGAAGTTGTGGCCATCCTACTAAATCTCACACCGTGCCAGTGGCAAGAACTGTGACAACGGCGTGTTCAAAAACTGCAGGGGAACCCGAGAAGCAGAAGAGATGACGGACGGTGACAAGCAAGGGCGATTTTACATACTGTTTAGAATAGACAAATGTACAATCTACATGCTGAGTTCAAGTTGCATCGAAGGCTGGACGAGCTGATATTCAATAACGCCTCGCGAACGCTGCGCTGAAACGCGTCGGATCCTGGTAAATAATTTGTACAGCAAATGCGTGATAAAGTGTGAAGGTCTTCAAGGTCTGCTCGCGAGACCCCAGTGGCGGAGGAATTCAGATAGGGGAATGTCCTATATGACTTAAAAGAACGCTCTCGCGCCATGAACGGGAGGTAAAGTCACTGAGAAGGTAGCTGACATATCATATCCACTCGCGGGGCAATTTTTGAAGCCAGAGGGGCTTTTTTGCAAAGGTAGAGATACAATAGAGATACAATGATAAAATTACAGTCACACGAAAGGGTTCCTACGCCCTAATTCAGATTACTTGAACGATGACATCCGGTCTTGCCTCCTCAGAGTCCCCACTATCCCCTGCTGCCTCTCCCCGAGCATTGTCTTTAGATCTCCTAGCTGCCGTTCTTTCTCCTCTACCGCTTCCCTCTTCACTCTTTGCTCGTGTAATTCTGGGACGCAAACTCCACATTTTTCCTTTCTCGAAGACCAGTGGGCATGCCAGTTGGGGTCCCCGCCCCGGCACTTCACTATTGCCTGATATTCCAACTGCGCTTCCACGAACTGCGTCTCGAGGGTTTTGATAGCATTTTCTTCGTCATCCATCGAAGGCACACTCTCTTCAGGCTCTTCCAATCTGAAGATCGCTCCCAAGTCGCCCGCAAGGTACTTGCTCTCATAGCGCGCAGTGCCAGCCCCATACAGCTGCCTCGCAGCCGAGATCCGCACGGTATCCTTCACGCCCAACTTCATCCCCTCCTCCACAGTCAGAGGATCCGCGCGGGTGCAGACCGCCTCATAAGCCCCTGCCAGCCAGTCGGTGATACCGTATCGACGTCCGAGGACGATCTTGTCGATAGGGGTGGCGTGTGCGGAAAGGTTGTCGATAGCTAAGAGCTTGATATTCTCGAATCCCCACTTGGCTGCCAGGTGGAAAATGGACGTCCATTGGGGCGTGGTCTTCGTCGCAGGCTGGCGGAAGTCGCTATTTGGCAAGTTAGCATTATATGTGGGCGTAAGGGCCAGCGTAGGCTTACGTGGGGTACAGAATGGCAAGGAACTCGTCAAAGTCCGCACGTGTCACGTCCGACATAACGCATGGTCGGGATGTGTCGGTGTCTTGGAGGATGGCACGGAAGTGTGTGGAATCGCGCGCGAAGAAGTAGCGGTGTACATTATAATGCGTGCCTTCGATCTACGAGTTCAAGAGATCAGAATAGCTAGTGTATACTATATAGGCGAAGGCAGAGATACTCACCAGGAATACAACATTCCCGTCTTCGAAGTAGTATAGGGGATGCCTTCCCTGGTTGGTGTCAAGCTCGTTAGCTTGGTCCACGGGTGCCTCGGTCACGGTGACCTCGAACGGCGAGGAGGCGCGAGAACTGCTCAAAGACATCAGAGAGGGACTGGATGGAGAGATGGAGCTGGGAGCTGAAGACATTAATATTGGTATCGGAAAAGGTGGTCGAGGATGATATGATAGGGGACTGCTTCGTGTGTGGGAACCCTGTTTCGCATGACGACATCATCATTGGCTGCCGATCGCCCGCTTCGCTGTCCCAGTTCCATGATGGTCTTTTGACGTGGTAATTGACACCTCACGCGTATGGTGGTAAGCGGTTTGTGAAAAGGGAACTTGTGGATCCCAATACATCGCCGAGAGTGCCAAATGATCCAAGCAGTCTATAGCTATAGAAGAGCCTCTGGAATTCTCACAACGCGGTGGATAAGAAGCATCGCTCTAATATGCACGCCGCAATCCGCGTCGATCCAGGTTCAGTACTCGCACTCGCGGCAATCCCCGGGGGTTATGGAAGTCGAAACGGAAGCGGTGTATTCTAACCAAGAATGAGGGTCTCGTAAATGGTACAAGCGTACCTGTAGTTGTACTTAAAAACGGACCATAAGTTATCAGCACCCGACTAACAAAACACCGCCAGATTTCTTATACCCGGCTGCCGTGTGAGTTACAGGTGGTTTTTTAAAACAGTGCAGCACGGATTTTGCAGCGCGATGCGGGTTGGGGCTGCTGGGGGCGGCTGGGGGATTCGGTTGGCTGGTGCCTGGAATCCGTTCGGAATTATGGGAACCCTATTTTGGCGTTTCACTTGCTCTGCCGTTTTGCCGCCAGCTGGGTCGTGCAGGGCGTGCCTCAATCTATATCTGGCATTCTAGATATCTCCTGGCGTTCTGGACCAATGCGGCCTCAGGCACCACTCCTTACTTCGGCCCCCCTATCCTGCTCGCACTGGGCGTTCTGGTCCAATTTGGGCACGTGCCTGTACTTCAATCCGCGGCCCGCCGCTTGCGCGTCTGCATCCGCTACCCCGCTCAATCCACCCGCCGCCGCCCGCCCCTTTTCCGACCGCCGCCCACCTCTTGCGTGCCAGGAAATATTTCACTACTACTGTGATTGACTTTAGACTGCTTGTAAATGTATAGTCCGGGCCTCAAATAAATCATTTGTAAAATCACACTGGAATCATCATTATTTACTTGCTGCACACGGAGGAAGGTACAAATTATTTTATTGCCCAGCATTCTGGGGATGTACATACATAATGAGAAATGTAATATAATACTATATAGTATGTGGTTAGGCCTGAAAGCGAAAGGAGTGGGAGCAGGGGAAGGTATAGGTAGAAATACCTTCTAAAACCAAGTCTCCCTGCCGCGCGTGCATTTTGAGGTCCACTGAGCGGTTGCCGGTGCAGACATGTTGTATGGTGTTACTGGATGATGTTGAGGGTGGAGTTGGAGTGAGGGCGGGCGGAGAAGGCGGGGCGGCGGGCGCGGGGAAAAGGACGGGCGCGACGAGGGCGTACCAATAGCGGGTGAGTGAGACGCGGTGGGATAGGTTGTTATAACCTCCTATGAAGGGAGGTGTGTGGTAGATGGAGTCCAAGATGCGGTTGCGCGGGCCAGAGGACGTTGCGAGGGCGGGGAGTGTTGACGGCGCCGCGCGCTCGCATTATGCACTGGGGATGCCGATCGACGACGTAGACCGGTCGTGGTATATCCCAGGATGGTGTATGGGTGGCGCCGGACGAATTGATCCGCGTCGAAGGCCGTTTCGCGAAGTCGGCGCGGGCGGGGGAGCCGCCGACAACACAGCGCGCCCGCGAATCGAGCGGGAGATGCAAAACGACAGCGGAAAGCTGTCGTAGGAGGTGGCGTGATGGCGTGTGCGAGGTGATAGAGCAAGCGGCCGATGGCGGAGGCCATTTGCAGGCAAGCGGGAGGGAGGGCACACCATCTCAATAAGGGATGTAAGCGTACGTGTTTGCGGTGGTGCGGCGCGCGTCCTTCGGAGGAATGTCCAGGGCATACCCCCACGCGTGTTGAGAATGTGTGGGGGCTGGTAGGCGGCTGGGGGTACAATGGGGGAGGGCACGAGTGCAGGCGCCGGCGCGATGTTGCGCGAGGGAGTGCTCACGCCGACGTGGCGCTGGTGGGGGCCCGAAATATCGGTGGTATAGGGTTGGACGAGGTTATTGGGTGGTGGGCTTGGGTCGCAGATGCGTGAGGTGGAGCCAGAGACGCGGTGGGTGGGGATGAGGAAGGGGACAGGACTGAGGGCCCGAGTAACACCTAAAGGACAGAATAGTCAGTAAATACACACAAATAGAAACGAGTCACTTACCATGTACCAGTCCCTTCAGCTAATTTCCCGCTTTCCCGCGTTGTTGAAGCCGTCGTGGTTGCGGTCGTCGTGGCCGTCACCGAGCGGAGACGATGAGCGCTTAATCGAAAAACTGCCCGATTCGGTCCTTTGTGGCGCGCCTTTCGTTCGTCGTCGTTTCGCTCGACAGCGGGCTCGTACAGATAGATAGACAGGATTCCTTCAGTAATTATATGAATTTACTACTCTATTGTATCGTGCAACTCTCACAATTAAAATCGAAGCTGAGTTGAACGAGATCGAGGTAATACATGTGCGATAAGCGCGATCGGGTCGTTATCTCGTAGGTTGATGTTCCGTCTATCTAAATGGATCTGAGCTATTTGAAAGAGATCTAACGCTGGAGTACGGGCATATGGTGTTTATTGATCATCCTAACGGTGTTCCTTTGCGGAAATCAGAAATATGTGAGTCTCTCAGCGTAAATGTGCAGTTACCGCAAGTATCAAGCACGAAACTCTGTTCACATCTAGGTCATTCTGGGTATCCTGGGGGTATCTGTTTGCACATCTACTGTAAACATTTTCTGTCTCTTGTAACATATTAATATACATTATTACAAGCTATTACAAGCATCCAAAGCATTTTTTATCGATCAGTACATGTGCCAGACTCATTAGTGGTTAAATAGTGGTACTACTATTGTAACTCTGCATGTGTGTCTTTCTGCTTTACGTAGGCTAATTCTAATGTCATTTACCTACTAATATACATGTTAAGTTATGCTGAAAAGCTCTGGTACATTAAAGGAGCTCATGGAGACTATGTATCATAGCCAGGGAAAGCATGACATAAACAGCAGTGAAAACGATGCCCTATTGATCCACAGGCTGCATATTCACATATTAACTACCTAGAGAGACTTGGGAGAGTGTAAGTAAGTGTTCCACAAGGCTCTTGAATATATATCAAGTGCTAGAAACAGGCCACAGTGCATATCATGAGGAAAATGCCAACAAATGGCTGAAATCAGCGAATTTTACATGCTATAAGTGCTGAATTATAAATAAAAATCTTATATAGTACAGTCTAAAGACCTTCTAAGCATAATACGAGATCCCTGGGATATCCAGGCAGTGGGAGGAAGTAGTGGAGAGCAAACAGTGCTCGAAAACACGATCAGCCACTGAAGATTCCAAAATGGGACCGTGTGAAATTCGCTCAACAGCACATTCCGTGTCGTCCCGGTGTCACTCTTCTTCAGTCCGACCACGTCGACCACCACTTCCTCCTCGCACACCCTCTCCACTTTTTATGATGTGTCGAACGTGGGCCCCTGGGGCCCATTCTTGTAAGTTTTTATGTTAGTTTTATTGCTAAACAACCACTAACACTCCCCCATCTAGTTACCACAGAAACAATGCGCTAGCAGCCCCATACGCCCATGCAGTGCATACACCCACGCAGCGCCCACACCTACGCATCCAACTGCGTTCGCACCCACACATCCACCCGCCCACGCACTCGCCAGCGCTCGCAACTCCCACTCACAACCCGCACTTGCACCCACCCGTGTTTGTACCCACCACTTACATTCACAACCAAGCCAGTCCACACGCACGCGTCCGCTAGGCTGTGCCCGTGTTCTCAACCCCGCGTACCAGCCCATTCACTGGGTCCATGCGCGCTCACCAGGCCCATGTGTGCCGGCCAAATCGCATATGCGCACAAGCATGCGTGTCCGCTCCCAAGCCCACTCGCTAGCTCCCAACTCCGCGTGGCACCCCACGCTGCCCAATACGCACATAGCAATTGCACTGCAGCCTGTGCTGCCAGCCGCCCGCATTCCAGCCAATCCCAGTCGGCCCCATGCGCCCTCCAGCTCGCACCACCTCACGCGCGTGCCCCGTAATACCCACCAGCGCAGCCGCTCGCCCTAGCAGCCACCAACGCTCGCAGCCGCCCATGCTCGCACGCGCATCCGCCTGCGCTCGTAGCCAGCTCGTGCTTGCACCTGCCCCATCCGCATCCACTCGCCCCAGCACCGGCATAGTCTCCCGCTCGCTGTCAGCCGTACTCGCCGCCCGCCCGCTCGCACTCCACCCACCCGCGCTGGCAGCCATCCACGCTCGCAGACGCCTGGGTTCCTACGCGCCCGCAGCCGCTCGCGCTTTCTTACGGTACCCACTCATGCCGCCTATCTTGACCTGCCTGTGTTCGGTCACCCGTGCCTGTACCCCGTATTTTATTTTAGTAGTTTCTGTGTTTGGCCAGGGGGATTCCGGTTAGCTTCGCGCTGCCGGCTGTCATGTTTGGGCCAGGGGGGTACGGCAGGAGGCGGGTGCGGCTCGCCTTTTTGGCCGGTAATGCACCTGTACCGCCGGTTCTATGCACAGCTTCGCACTGTGCGGTTCCGGTTCCTGGCTGGATAGCTTCGCGCTGTCCAGCTACCGTTTATCGCATTGGAGGCTGAAACGCTGAACCTACGAATTAGTGAATATAGATAGGGGCTTGAATTTCCCGATGAAGCGGTAACCATTGCCAGATAGATAACATTGTAGTTACGTACTCACCTAATGCACAATTGAAATTATATTTGGCCCATCCCAGAATGACCAGTACCCATCAGCGGAATGTCGCAAGAAAATGTGCCTGAAAGACCCTGAGGATTTGAGAAAATCCCAGGAATCCCAACGGAACGGCAGGGCAGGGCTTATGAAATGGCATTGGCGCTCTACTGCTACAGGCTTGAGCAAATTTAAAAACGGACGGTAACGATATAGCCCGTTATCCACACAGCAATTTGGCAGGTGTTTTGTTAGTCGGAATGTTATAAGTTGCAGGCGGTATTTAAATACATGTACACGATAGGTTGAATGGTATGTATCGTAGCAGAAAACAGAGACCTGGATTAGTGTGTCAGCAAGATAAGTTGATATCGTACACCCCCCTCCTTGCTTGCCTACGCATGCGCATTACCAATCTTCTCCTCCTCCGCCTTCTCATCCACCTCGACTTCGCTCCCTCGCTCCACATACCCACCCACAACTTCCTCCAGCCCTGAACCTCGAATTGTATGCAAAATGCCCCAGCCGCCAAGCCCGAAAATGTGGAGGGGACGATCCAGAGGGAGATGAACACCGCGATGAACAAGTTGAAACTTATGATGGTGAGTCTGCGCCTGTTGTACTGCGAGATGTAGCCCGTGATGGCGCCGGCGACGACGGTGGCGACGTTGCCGATGATGGTGGTGATGGTCGCGTCGGGAGAGAGAGGAGAGGCCTTGGTTGGATTTGGGGTAGATCGGATAGAGGTCCTGCGAGCCGTGTGAGCGGAAGTTGAAGTCTGCGGGCGAACAGGCAGGTTAGTATAGATTCAGGGATAGGAAGGAAGGGGAAAGGAGGGGGACAAAAGTGGGCGCTTCGTCTCGCAGTGAGGGAAGAAAGTGCATCGCCGACTCACCGGTCATCAGCAAAACCGCATAGATGCACAACACCAGTGCTTCTTCAACATGTGCCCCGCCTCCTAATAAACATCTTCGTCTTCTTGCCCATCGTGCTCCCCCTAAGCCGCTCAATCTCCTTTGCCCTCTGAAACATCTCCGATTCGTGCAGGCGCGCGCGGAGGCACGCGGCGAACATGCTGATGCCAGCGCCGGTCCAGAAGAGCGCGCTAGCCGTGTAAGTTTCACCTGTGTGGAATAACCTATTCACGTGGATAGTGCGTTAAGGGGTTTTACCTCAGAAACACGATGGTGCATTAGGGGGTTTCTCTTTAGAAACACACTAAATGCATTCCTGAACTAAATGCACCATTGCACTCGTGATTGCAGTACAGCCCAGCGCCACTGGCCACTCAGAACTGAGGAGCTCTGTAAATCTCCCTCAGTGCATGTGTGATAAGTTATCAGTGCGAGAAACTAATATTTACAACTATGTAGACAATCCCTACTTACCTGTTTTCCTTAGGGAATAGCCTGTTCTGAGGAATGGATGCTTGAAGGATGACCACGAGTAAATCACGAGAGACGTCTCGGAGGTAATATTATGATCACAAACTGCGCAAACTCTGCTGCATATAGTGCATTCTGTAGGGCTGCCCATAGTGCATTCTGTGAGAATGCTCATAGTGTGTTCTCACAGAATGCTCATAGTGTGTTCCACGAGAATGCTCATAGTGTGTTCCACGAGAATGCTCATAGTGCGTTCCGCGAGAATGCTCATAGTGCGTTCCGCGAGAATGCTCATAGTGCATTCTGCGGAAATGCTCACAGTGCATTCTGTAGAACGTACTATGAGCATTCTACGGAGGTGCCCATAGTGCATTCTACGGAACCGCCCATAGTGCATTCTAAAAACAATGCCCATAGTGTGTTTCTGAAGATCCTGAATGCGGGTGTAGTGATAGCAATAATTTTTCGTTTGCAGCTACAGCCTAGTAAGTGGCCCCCAAACAAGGTTCACCATGTCAGTCCTCATGACCATTAATATCTGAGCCATAACAGAGATACTGATGTATCTAATAGGCCAGCTTTGCGCCAGTACGGACAGGCTCGCCACCACTGGGAGCGCTTGCCCTTGGTGTCTCTGGCAGCCACAGTAATGATGGTTATCCAAGGCTCGGCCATCTTTACACTGGACAGGCGGCAGCGGAGCACAAGTAATCGTTCAAGCTCTGCATGGATCAACCACTTCGCAAAGTATATTGATGAAGATGTGCTGCCCAACCTTCCGCACCCCTATGGTCTCGAATACACGCAGGGTGTACACCCTGAGGGTGACAGGGACACCAATATTACGCCTTCCTTGCGAGTGACACCACACATGCTGTACACCCTGGCCGATACTCTTGGAATCCAGCATCTACCACCAACAGACAGACCAAAAAATCTCATTGTCTCTCTTCCAATGCCGCTCTTGCCTGGGGCATATCAATGCTTGCAATGCAATGGTGCCCTTTATCAACCATCCTCTGGTCACATCACAAAGGCTTGGGTTCTCGAGCCTTACAATGCACATCGGGTGCCTATTTTTGCAGGGGAATGCAGGCACTGCCGTACAAAGACCTTTCCAGACAGGTTCATGCGGCTATCTCCAAACAGCGACACAGCCGAGGAAGAAGTCTTCATTCCGTCTGCATCAGCCATTCAACTCGGAAGAGGACGCTATGCCTCTCGACAGCTAGCCAACATGTTGAGCACTTGTGTCACATCTGCTCATATGCCTCTTTCTACATTTGCGACATGCTGGAATGCCTCTGGATCCCATCTAGATGAGAATGGTGATTTGATGAAGATCAGCCACAAGCACATGTGGAGGCTCTTTGTTATTCACCACATTCTTCTTTTCTCTCATCCGAATGAAGAGTTTGTGCTGCCAGCCCCAGTGGATGAAGCGGACGAAGCAGCTGATGGAGATGAAGAGGCGGAAATAAATGTCCTCAGTCCTGATCAGCGCATGGTTCAGCGGGCTCTCACCTTCTGGGAATCGGTCCCAAGCGGACATTATCACACATACCGTCTGCGGGACACAGCAGCCCATCGTTGCATCAAGTGTGCACATTTCCATCGCTCGTTTCGACCTGGAGATGTCACAGACACCAGCACCGAAGCTGAATTACTCGAGGCTCACCGGAACGTCATCGAGGATCAAACCCGCATTGTTACAGCAACAGTGATTGACAGAATGGAAAAAATCTGTCACAAGGTATACCTAACTCATCTTCGATGAGAATTACATTACTCATGATGTCCGATTGCTTAGATCTGTGCAGTTGATGAGTGTGGTGGTCCTTTGGTCAATTATCGCGATGGCCGATTCTGCCGGACACATCTGCAGTATCAATTCAAATGTGGCATTCAAGGTTGCGGAGTAGATGCACTGCCCACTGTACCTTCATGTGAGCAGCATCGCGGTCTATATCTCCAGTGGGAGGCACGGTTTGGTCGTGACAGGTCTCTATTCTCGAACCGTCGTCAAATGTGTAGCCAGCATGCAATTGATGATGGAGAAGAGTGTCATGATTGGGAACCAGCACCTGAAGCATGGGATTCTTCAATCAAGCATTGGTGGCAAGCAAGGCACATCAAGGTCGTCAAAATTGCCGTCACAGCATGCAGAGTTCCATTAAGCCACACCAAATTTCCATTTGGCGAAGGAGAGCACAGCATCTCCCGGTTTATGTCTGACACCTGGCCTGCAGATAACCCGACTGGGCGGCCAACATATCTAGGAATCGATAAAGGCTGCAAGGTCATGCAAACCCTGCACAGTGAGAACAACTTGCTCCCTCCTAATGGCTGGTCAGCCACCACAAACATCAAAGTCAACCCCTGGCATTATAACTCTCACCAAATTGACCAGCTCTGCATCACTTGGTGCAATCCCAGTGATCGCCGTGATCCTAATCTCATCGAGATCTCGACAGCACCAAACAAGAATGTTGGCATGGGCAGAGCTCGAGCTCGAGGACAGGGTGCACGTGCTCAAGCCCGACGTGAAGCAGACTCGGCAGAGACATTTGCTAGGTCATTTAACTTCAAGGCATCAGAACATTTGAATGCATGGCTGGAACCGTTCAGTGCGACATTCACAAAAATGCGGCCGGACAACCATGATCTATTCATGTGCATCATACTGCAGGTGAGGGCGGAGGAATTGAAACATAGTGCTACATCTTTAGTGATCTAGTAATTGAATGGCATCGAGATCTTCTTTTCTCTACCTATAGTCTTTATTAAAGACTGAAATGCGACCGATCCCATCGGAGTCTCCCCTTCGCGCTCAATAAATGCTGCTGCCACTCTATCATCAGGCTGCAAGCCTCCCGGCCCCAACACATCGAGAAGCTGGACACTCTGTGCAACAGCAGAGAACCACGTCGGTTTGAAATCACCCAGAGCGACAAGGCAATCCGCTTTGCACATCCTGATGCCCTTGGTGCCATTGGTAGGGTTTGGGGAGTCAGCTGTCTAAACAAGCGGTCAGATCTGGGCACAACGAGTAAAACGGCGCAAACATACCTGTACTGTCAATGTCCAACGGTTGTCGTGCTTCTTAATGAATGTGTACGCAAATTGCCACATGCGAACAACTGTTTCGATGGGCATGTTCGAGCTTCCCTTCTTCCCTTCGAAATCTTTGTAGTAACGAGGGGTGTTTACGAGAACACCTTCAAGGTACGACTTGATTTCTTCCTTCTTGGTAACATGTGCCCCGTCTTTGAGAAGTTGTCCCATGCCGGATACCTTTCGCTTTGTGGGCGGACAAGAGCTATTGTCATCACCCTCGTCGTATGCACCCAGGGCGTGGTCGGAGAACTCACTGAGTGAGCGCTTGTGGCTCACTTCGGCCTCGCGTTTAATTATAGGGGCTGTCGCAGGAAGTACCCCAGCGATCTAGGACACGATGAGCAATTATGAAGGCAAGAAAGCGAAATAAGCCTTACATTATGCACAAAGATCTCGATGGTGTGGTCTGCTGCAACGATCAAGTGTTGCAAAGAATCCACTTGCGGGTCCGTATCACCATCGAGCTCGGCAAAAGGCTTCTTCCAGCCTGGGCGGCTGCCTTGCACAAGGAGTTTCGCATTTCCTGCAGAGAAATGAGTACAAATGATACAGAGAAGGAATGACTATTACTGACCACGGATGCCAGCCGCAGAGGCCTGCAGGATGCTAACCAACTGAGTGGCAGATATGAAGTAGCCGCCGTTCGGCATGAAGTCGACTAAACCCTTCGTCAACATCAGGTCCTTCTCTGTTGTCACGATATCGTCCTTGTCACGTTCGTCACTGATGTAGACTGTCACCCACGCGACGTCCGAGTTAGTGGCAGCGTGCAAGTCATTCTGTTAAGGAGGTGTAAGTGAGTGAGGGAGTCGCAATGATAATTCTCGCACCTCCGTCAGAGTATGCGTGAGAGTCTCCCCCATGTGCTCGCCGCTGTTGAAGTCGGATTGCGGCATCTCGAAGTGGTGCTGAGCAGAGTGTATGAGCACAAAAATGTTTGCAGATATGTCATAGACTTACAACACCGTCTTGACCTCCCTCTGGAGGACCTGTCAGCTCGGAGGAGCTGTTTTGACCATCGGACCCGTCCACCTATGCGAAGGGTTAGTTTAATGATGCATGTTGATCTTGGATGATGGAATACAGGCTCACGTTCTGGTCCGTTACAACCACTTCCGCTGTCTGCGGGACAAAATCATTTGCCAGGTCCATGCTAGCATCACCCGGAATCGCCGCAGGTTTAAGGACATCAATGTCCCGCGTCGCGAAAAGGCGATCGTCCACTGGGGTGTCCTTGAGTTCAGGCTGAAAATGAGCACACGTCTTAATTAACACGGGCGGATAAATGTGACAGGATGCTTACATCAATTTCGTCCTCCTTGATGATGGGCTAGCATGGAGAAAGAGGTTTGTCAGTAAGGCGGTACAGCCATGCATGCAAACAACCCAGGTAACATGGACATACCTGATTCATGGCAGGCGGAATGGCTATTTGTACTCCCAGCACCTTCATCTCATTAGCAAGAGCCGACTCCTTCACACTTCCCTCAGCCTTGGCTTGAGCGACATTGCGCTCCTTCGTAAGTCCCACAACACAGCTCGCTTTGGTCTTGGACAAGTTGGCCGTGGCTTTAGCCTTGGGGATAGGGTTCGTGGTGGTAAAGCCGTAAGTTGTGTCAAGCAGAACCGCCTCCATTAGCTTCCTGGCCGGCGGCTTCCACGGCTTCTACAAGCCATATGGGAGGTCCAATGGCCAACGATCGACCTGCTTCTCGATGAGACGCACCACCTCTTTGGCCAACTTGAGCTCCGTGCTGTATAATAGAAAGTAAGTGCACGTTGCGCGCAACGTGCAAGCTGTCCAAGGCGGTTATACGTACAAATCTGCTCGCACGTAAGGCCTAGGCTGTGGGAAATCGGTGATTGCAGCAGCCTCCTCCACAGCATTCTCGTCCATAGCTTGAGTTGTGTTCGGCGTGTTAGCGGACATCTTGATTATGTGGCGAGGATGTCCTGGTACGGATATAAGAGAAGTATAGGGGGTCGGACTGGGCAGGGGCAGACAAAGGGCAGACGAAAATGTATTTGATTCAAATTTGATTTACACTAAGCGGTAAACTGAGCAAAACACTGTTAATCGGTTTCTGAGCCAAGGTCACATAGTGCATTTTACTTTGTCTTTATGCATTAACGCCTTATCTATTTTGCACTAACGCTCTATTGGTTCAGGAACCCACTTAGCCGTTTCCACCTGGGTGAAACGTACTCCGCTAGCCCCGGCTCTGCTCGGGGACGAGGCAAAGGTAGACGGCGGCGGTGATGAGGTACCCGACGGCACGTCCCTGGTGCAGAACACCGGATGCGAGGCCGCACAGCTCCACGGGTAGATTCTCCAATGCAGACGGCGCGCTCAGCCCCCAAAACCCGCCCATCGCCGCGCCGAGCAAGCTGCGCGCTGCCAGGAACTGTGGGTAGATCTTCACGAGCCCGCTGCCCAGCTTAATCACATAACATAACGCGAGATTGAAGACCAAGGTCACTTGCGGCTGAAGCGGTCGTCGATGCTGCCGAACACGACCGCGTTGATGGAGCGTAAGATGTGCACGGACTTGCCGAAGGGGGCCTGGAGGTTCGTCACGGGGAGGGAGACGGAGAAGAAGTCGATGCCGTCGCAGGACCATGCGAGCCAGCTGTGCGTAGCATTAGCGAGGGGGGAAGGAGCAGAGGTTAGGCGACTCACCCAGCCCCAAACTGAGCCCACTACATCCATGTAACCTCATTACAGCTGTTTGCGATGAACATGGCAGTGCCCGCGTTTTTGCGCTCGTTAAGGAAACCCTAACCCTGGCGCAAAAACACCGGGTTTTACGAGTCTCGTCTTTGCTCGCTCGTTTGCACAACCTCAGGGACTCCGGGATATCTTTTTAAGCATGATATATGTAGTATATAGTCTCTTAAGAAACACTGTGTACTTGGATTTTCTTAGCAAATAGCCCGTAGGCCACAAGTGAGAGCTTAGGCAAGTCATAGCAGCTCGGCCCGAGACACTTTCGATCAATCACACTGTCGACGACCATGGGCTTTCGCAAGATCAGTGCTGACTGCAAAATGGCGGCAATCAGGCTACACGACAATGGTCAACTTGAGTTGGAGACTATCTTGGGCTGCTGTGGGTTCTCCGAACGCACCTGGTATCGCATTTTGAAGCTCTATCGCGAGACTGGGAATGTTGTAGCAACTGGACCCAACAGACGAGGACGGCTGCGTACACTTGACACTGAGGACATCAATTACTTGCTGCGCTTAGTCCAACAAAACCCAGACTACTTTCTTGACGAGCTGCTTACTCGTTTGAACACCAATCAATTCATCTCAGTACACTTCACCACAATCTTCCGCGAGCTCGAGCGTGCAGGAATGAGCCACAAGAAGCTCAAACACATCGCAGTCGAGCGCAACGAGGAGAGACATGCAGACTTTGTAATCCAAATGGCGCAGTATCAGGCAGAGGAGATCGGGTTTTTGGACGAGACATCAAAGGATTATAGGACACCAAGCAGGGTGTATGGGCGATCAAGGAAAGGGAAACGAGCACATAAGAAGCACCCATTTGTCAGAGGAAGGCGTGTATCCACTGAGGTGCTTCTCACTCTTGATGGAATCAGTGCTGGGACAGTAGTGGAAGGCTCAATGACGAAGGAGACATTTCTGCATTACTTGGAGTTCATTGTGGTGAGCTCCTCTCGACACAGATTATGTTCATTTGCATCTAATTGAACATTCAGTTTCCTATCTGCACTGCATACCCTGGACCCCTGAGTGTCCTTGTGATGGACAACACAAAGATTCATCACGGAGATGACATTTTGGAGCTAGCTGACCGCTTTGGTGAGCTTATTTCTCTGCACTGTCCCTGACATAGCTAACTAATATTACAGGTATCCGCATCGTCTATCTACCCCCCTACTCGCCAGATCTAAATCCAATTGAAGAAGCTTTCTCGAAGATCAAACACTACCTACGCCGTCATAACAACTACTACAATGCTACTGAAGGTGATGGCATTCTCTACGATATGTATGAAATTCTTGACATTATTACTCCTTCGGATGCGGAGGGATACTTTATTCATGCAGACTATCTTTGAGCTACAGCTACAGTACAGGTAGACTACACAAACATGCACACAATACAGGACAAAAAATGAAGTAGAGTTCAGATTACGGAATGATAATGATATGCTTTAGTAGTCAGCGGAACGAGGGGGGGGAAGCTTCGAGAATATAATGATATAACGGAACTACTGTGAATATACTGACCATGCTTCCACAGCATCTCGCAATGCTGCTATCTGCCCTTTCTTGAACTTCATTTCTTCCAAATCCTTGATGGTGATGTACGAGCCCAAGTGGTAATATTTAGGCAAACACACCTGGCTCTTACCAAAAGAATGGATGTCATTCGGACTGGCTCCTGCCACAGAGTGGCGGGGCACGCAGGGGCTGGGCCATATGCAGCTGCCCTCGGGCCTTTCCACGGATTCCCACAATTGCCAGATGCTGTGCTATTTGTTTTTTGGCCTGTAGCGGGTCGGGGGTGGGCTCAAATGATTAAAAATGATTTCCAGATGCGGCGGATGGTCCCTCGGATGTGCCTGGCTCCTCGGGTATCCCGGGGGGCTTTGAAAATGCGGCGCAAATGGGCGGCCAGCACATTGCTTCCGCATTTGGATGCGGTGAATCCCAATTGGGAAATCCCGATCAGCAGCTTGCCCTGCCCCGGCCTCCTGCTCCCCCTCCCTCCATTACCCTCCCCTCCCTCCATTGCTTAATCACATTAGATTAGTTGGCCCATATGTAGTAGATACCAAGTTGAATGAAATGATTTGAAAAATGCTCCTAAAATAGCGAATATTTCCTTGGCACACAATTGGATGGGGGTAAATTATTATTATTGCATAGAGGGCTAGGGATGTAGATATAGATGTAATTACATGTAATATAAATATATCTATCATACTAAGTAGTCTGAAAGCGAAATGAATGCAAGGAGGAGGAGGTTTAAAGAGATACCCTCAAAACAGCGAAGAATCTCCTCCCGCACGCGCGTTTTGAGGCCAATCGGGGATTTGCGGAGTGCATGGATTGTATAGGGGTCCCAGAGTGTGCTAAAGGTAGATGTGTGGTGAGGGTGGGCGGAGAGGGCGGGGCGGCGGGTGCTCAAGGGCGGGAACAGGCAAAAGGGCGGGATCGGGGAAAAGGGCGCGCGGGCGAGCGTGTACTGAAGCCTGGTGGTGAAAGCGCGACGGGAAGGGTTGCGGGAGTCCTTTCCCGAGAGGGGTACGGCGAGACGACAGGGCTCATCATCGGCGCTGCCCGCGTAGACGGTGGCCGCTGGGGGAAGAGGGACGTGCAGAGTGTGTGTGCGCACATGCGTTCGTGCATGGAGGGCGTTGGGGACGGCGTAGAAACGTCGGACAACATCCCCCGCACGTTTTGAGAACGCGCGGGGGCTGGTGGACCGACGGCTGCTGACATGTGAAGGCGGGAGGCGGCGGCGAGCGCGATCCCAAACAAGGGATGCACACGAACACGTTTACGCGTTCCCAGCGTGCGGCCCGTCTAGGAGTTGTTGAGGATGTACCTCCACACGTTTTAAGAACATGTGGCGGCTGGGTTGGGGGTACCGGGCGCGTGGAGCTGCGGGGAGGCAGCGGGGGAGGCAGCCGCATGACGAAGCGCTGGAAAGGCCGGGTATCGACCCGGTGTCCTTTATCGCGTCCTTTAACGCGCCCCGGGAGCAGGTGCGTCGACATGGCGCGTCATAAAGGGCAGGGGAGCGGGGAGGGGGCAAGGCCGTTGCAGGAGGAGGAGAGGAGAGGCCCAGGACAACAGCCAGTGCTGCAGGGTCCTGGGCAGCACCTGTAACTCATAATAGTTAGCAAACAATGAGGAAACTGACTCACTTACCTTTTCTGGGCCCACAGCCCGATCTCCCTCTTCCCCCGCGTTGTTGAAGCCGTTGTTGTCGTTGTGGGCGGGCAGAGACGATGGGCGCCTAAATGCGCGCAACTGCCCGATCAGGTCGTTTGTGGCGCGTCGTTCGTTCGTCGTCGTTCGCTCGATAGCGAGCTCCGAAACGTGAATCAAATTTGATCCCGCAGTGTATGTATGTATAGTATATACTGGTATATGCTGCAGGTTTTAAAATTAGAATCGGATATATATTGAACGTGATCGGGGCGATCCTTTTGCGATCACTCCGATCACAGTCTTATCTCGCGGTTTGACTTTTTTCTCTATCCAAAAGGATCTGGGCTTATTTCGGTAGATCGGAGCCGGGAATATCCAATTATAGGACGTATTTAACGACCTCTCGGTGTCCGTCCCTTCGACTTCACATATATAAGGGTCCGTTAGTCGAGGTGTGCAGTTACTTGTGCATATCAATCATGAAACTCTGGTCACATCTTGGTCTTTCTTGGTATCCTGGGGGTATCTCATTCCGTGTTTACTGTAGACATGTTCTGTCTTTTATAAACTATTAATATACATTACTGTGAGCTATTCCAGGTATCCAAATCATTTTTCATCGGCTGGTATCTGTGTCAGACTATCATTTCTGGTCAAATAGTGGCACCACTGTTGTACCTCTCTAGGTGTGCCCCCTAGTTAACAAAGGGTAATTCAAATATACTGTACACGTCTATACACATGTTTAATGATGTTGGAAAGCTTTGGAACATTCATAAAGCTTGTGGGAAATATGTCTGACAGTCAGGGAGAGCATGACATCAGAAGTGGGTAAAAAGCGATGTTCTATTGGTATTCAGGGCATATATACACATTCTAACCACCTGAGACAGCAAATGAGAGCATATACAAGTGTTATACAAAGCTCCTGGCAGTATATTAAGTCACAGGACCATGCAACAGGGTATATGATGAGGAGAATGGTTGAAAATGATCGAAATCATGGAATTATGGGTGCAGTAGGTGCTATAATATAATCAAAAGTTAAAATTATACATAATGTACATTAAATGAACATTATATCAGGTCCTTGGGGTGTTAGAAGAATGCGAGGAAGCAGGGGAGAGCGAACAGAGGTCAAAAATATCGTCAGCCACTTGAGATTCCAAAATGGGAATTGTGGGAATTGTGCTCGACAGCGCATTCCGCGTCGTCCCTTTGTCGTTCCGAGTCTGCATCTCTGTCCCCCACCTGCCGCTGCAAACACCCCGCAATGCCTAGGATGTTGTGTGATGGCCGTAGGGCCATCCCCTGTAAGTTATTATATGCTGTCTAAATTTTCACGCGCTAACATGTTTTTTTAGAGTCTTTTAGTCGTTGTCGCCGCGGCTGCGGCCTCGTGAATGCCCCCCAGCGTCCACCACGCTCGCCAGCTCGCACCGCACAGTCCCATGCGGCAGCCACCATGCGCTCGCTGGGCCAGGCCCCACGCGTACGCTCGCCCGGGCACGTCCGCCAATCCTATGTGCACGTCCGTCAACCGCAAGCCCCATGCCCGCCAGCCTTCGTACACATGCTCGCCAACCCCACGCGCTCACGCGCACGTTCGCCAACCCACGCGCCCGGCGGCCAGCCTGTCGCGCACGTCCGCCAACCCCATGTGCACGTCCGCCAACCCCACACGCCCGTTCGCCAGCCATCACGCCAACACTTGTCAACCCACGCGCACGTCCGCCATCCCATGCGCACGCACACCCATCCCACGCGCCTGTTTACCAGGCATCACGCGCACGCTCCAGTGGACCTGGTCCCCTAAATCAATAATTACACAGCTACAACTGCTATCCCTTTATGGATTATTTACAGCTACAGCTGCGTTTTTTTATCGATGTTTCTGCAGTTATTGCTGGACAGTTAATCGATTAATCTGCAGCACCTGCTGCAACAAATACTCAATTAAGCCTGCCTGTTGCTGTGTGCCACAATGTTGGCTGGCAGGCCCGGGAATGGCCCCGGGCTGGCCTGGCAGGTGCCCGGGGCTGGGTGGCTGACCCGGGTGGCTG
>KV417547.1:48308-65083 GCA_001630335.1 Athelia psychrophila | reverse complement strand
CTCTCTATCAACCATGAAACCCCTTTCAGGTATGGGGTCCTGAGGTATAAGAGAGTACTATTTCATGGCCCCGAACATGATCTGGTCTCAGATACCACCTCAGGAGGGGTATTTCTGTAAATTCCCGGTATTTGACGGTAAGCACTGAGTTCTGGACGGTTTCAAATAATTCTTTTTTTTCTCGGCACATGGGATATATACCTACTCACGGGAGGTATGGGTGCATTGAATATCACCTCTATTAGGATGGAGTAACCAACACTGCTCTCACGAGTGCTAAGTGATGTGGTATTGTCACATGGAGGTTGGAGCTGCAAGGGCTATGCTGATCTGAATACAGGATGATAATAGCTTGAATTTAAGCCCTGGATCACCCTTATCCGTCAGGAATTGACTGATATCTATCCTTATCAGTGTTTTACCGGTAATTTGATCAATTGCTGATATCTTGTGATCCGACCGTTCAAATTGCGATCGGTGACCGGATTCGGACTCGCCTTGAAAAATGCTCCCAGATGACCCCCTGATAGTACCCATAGCACCCTGTTTCAAATTTGATATCTGGTAGCACCACCGGGGAGCCCATATCTGCTCACCCAGCTGTCCAATCAAGATATGGGTTTCAGATTCAGACTCCCCTCAAAATTCTGGTTCCGGTGAGGTATGATATGTACCCATATAACCCCATTTCTAAATTAGTCATATGGTGCCACCACCAGAATGCCCATATCTGCTCACCCACTGGTCCAATCAAGAAATGGGTTTCAGATTTGGATTCTCTCCTCGAAATTCCGCTTCCGGTGAGGTATAACATGATAGGGTATGTGCATATTTTATTTTCATCAGCCACCGGAATCGCCTGTACCGGTTGCTATGGGCACCCAATCCAAAATGGATTCCAGATTCGGATTCTACGGAAAATTCCGCTCCTGGTGATATAGGATACATCCTATTCGGAGGTAAAAAATATTTGTACGAAAGCCCGTGAACGGACTAATTGGGCCGTACCGTGGGAACCGGGCCACCCCCAGCACGGGAATGCCAAATAAGGACGACCCAATGTAGGTGCTATCCATATGCACTGCCAGCCCCGGGCCCAATTGGGAGCCAGCGGCAATCCCATTTTATCAGCCACCCGCATCCATTTTGGGCCAGCCACCCGGGTCAGCCACCCAGCCCCGGGCACCTGCCAGGCCAGCCCGGGGCCATTCCCGGGCCTGCCAGCCAACATTGTGGCATACAGCAACAGGCAGGCTTAATTGATTATTTGTTGCAGCAGGTGCTGCAGATTAATCGATTAACTGTCCAGCAATAACTGCAGAAACATCGATAAAAAAACGCAGCTGTAGCTGTAAATAATCCATAAAGGGATAGCAGTTGTAGCTGTGTAATTATTGATTTAGGGGACCAGGTCCACTGCACGCTCGGCAACCCCACGCACCCGTTCGCCAGCTTCACGCGCCCGTGCACTGCCCCACGTGTCCGTCCGCCATCCCCACGCGCTCGCCAGCCAACCCATGTGCACGTCCGCCAACACCACGTGCCCGTTCACGCGCCATCACGCCAACGCTCGCCAGCCATCGCGCCAACGCTTGCCAGCCCCATGTGCGCGTCCGGCAGCCCTTACGCGCGCGCTTCCTACGCGCTGCTCATTCTCCACGCAGCCGCACCGCCAGCGCACGCTCGTTCGCCAGCCAGCGCGCTGCACCCCATGCGGGTATTCCATGAATTACAGTAGTAGTTTTGTATTCGGTCAAGGGGTTCCCCGGTAGCTACGTGCTGCCGGGTTGTTTTGTTGGGGCTAGGGGGCATATAGGAAGGCGGGTGCGGCTGGCATGTCGCCAGTTTTGCATCTGTGCTGCCGGTCCACGCACAGCCGCGTGGTTCCGGTTCCTAACTGGCCAGCTTCGCGCTGGCCAGTTACGGTTATTCACCCTGGAGGCCGAACCGCCGCACCTGTGAATTTGTGAATAGAGATAGGGGCTAGAGTTTCCCGATGTAGCGGTTGTAGATCCGAGCAGGTAGTGAACATTGTATTTACGTAATGTAATTTGGTCGATTAAATCGTAAAACCAATAGAACTCATTTTCCCCCATTTAAATTGTGATTCACTGTTATCTGTCAAAATTATTATTAATTTCAGTGATAATTTGTGAAGCTGTCAGCTGCCAAATCTAGCGGCTGCTGTCACAGCCCTGTTGCTATTACAGGCAGAAGTCTCCCACGCCACGCTATGGCTGGAGCCGTGACAAATTACATCCATTCTTTTGGTAACAGCCAGGACATTAGCCAAATGCTTACCACTGGGGGTGGATGTACCGCAGAAAACGAGCATGTGTGTAGTCGTTGGAGGTCAGTTTGTCGAGTATACCAGCAGAGAGATTGTAGGTGGCACAGAAGCCATCAAGAGCCATATCGGGGCCGATCTCATGAGAAGAAGGGAGGAGTTTCGAAGAGAGGTTGCTGTTCTGATCACAAGATGCTGGTGCCTGAGACTGAGACGAGGGCCGGAAGAGACTGAGCACTTCAGCTCCCACGTTAAGATTGAATACGGGTGCAGTGGGCTGAGGCATATTACGGGCGGCTAGAGCTGCTTGACGACGCTGAAGGACGGGAGAAACAAGAGCTGAGGTGGGATCAAAAAGTGCATGATTTGGTGGCTTTTCATCGGTAGCACTATCATCGCCTTTCAACTGCAAAAGCATATTAGATTAGTACATATATGTGATGGGAAACAGAAGGGACATACAATTGCAGATGCCCAGCAATCAAAGTGAGCATGCCCGAGGATGATATGATCACCACCGGGGCTATCGTAACAATGGGTGCCTGGGCATGCAGCATCATTCTTCTTGCACAGATACTTGTCGCGAAGGTCGGTGATCTTGGTGTTCTTGTTTCGGTTTCCGGGGAGTGTTGCCGGATCAATGCGTGTCTGGTAGCTATTAGTTATTGTAAATGCAAACCGCATATAAACATGACTTACCCCCGTCTTTGTCTTTTTCTGAGATGGCTCATCCTCGTTGCTGATATTCTCCTTGTCGGTCTCGAGTGGCAGCTGTTCAATCTCAATGTTCACAGTGTGGTCTTTTGCGGTTAAAGCTTTCGCTATCATCATCTCATAGTCTGCCTGCTCGCACAGAGATAGGCCCGGTTTCGATACAATGCGGGGAATGTGAAAGGCAACTTCGAATGCGCTGAAGGAGGTGGTCGGAGGATGAAGAGCATCATCGAATTTGACCTGAAACTGAGCTTGCACGCACTCCCAAGGTTCGTTGCTGTCAAGCTTCAGGACAGATGTTTTCAGTTTGCGTAGCCCCTTCTTCTTTCGAGCTTCAGTCGCTGATAGGATTGACATGATATAGGTGATTTTCTGGACAGCTGGCATAGTCTCGCCATATTTCTCTATGGGTTATAGTCAGTTATACGTGTGTATGACCGGTAAATCTGATGCACACACTTGTAGCTTTTCTTTGACGCTGGACCTTCCCGTTTGGACCATCTTTACGGGGTGTAGGGAGGTGAGATGGCTCTTCAGCTTCATTTTGATCCTCCTCTGAGCTGATGCGCTTGCGCTTTGTGCCTGCAAGTGCCTGCCTGATCTCTTCTGCATCACTCTCATCCTCCTCCTCCTCCTCCTCATCACTCTCTCCTTCTCCCTCTCCTTCTCTATCTCCCTCTCCTTCCTCCTCCTCCTCCTCCTCCTCCTCTTCATTCATACCATCGCTATCTGCCCCACTGATGTTGCCAGATCCCGACTCAGATTCAGCAAGGTCAACAGCCTTGTCCAGGACTCGCAGTAAGTGTGTCGAAGGCAGCGTCAAGATAACACGTCTAGGAGCAGCGAGACTAGCTTTTGCTTTTGATTTGCCCATAGTAGAATCTCCAGATTTGCAGGTTGTAGTGGTTCTGGAAGTGAGGTGACAAACACTAATCAAGTCGCGCCTATGTAACGAACATAACATGACTTCAATTTTTGCTCTTACGGGCTATTTGCTAAGAAAATCCAAGTACACAGTGTTTCTTAATAGACTATATACTACATATATCATGCTTAAAAAGATATCCCGGAGTCCCTGAGGTTGTGCAAACGAGCGAGCAAAGACGAGACTCGTAAAACCCGGTGTTTTTGCGCCAGGGTTAGGGTTTCCTTAACGAGCGCAAAAACGCGGGCACTGCCATGTTCATCGCAAACAGCTGTAATATTGAGACTCGCTGGACCGCATTGGCCATGCATATGCATATGGTGGTAGATCTATTTTCGTGTAGCAAAGTTCAAACGTAACTGGCAATCGCCTGTTACGCTGTCACAAAGCAGTGGCGTGAGACTGTCGGATCGGAATTCCGGAAACGCAGCACCGTGTCGCTCACAGCCTCACTCGCTTGGCTCGCTCAATCTTCCTACTACCTAGGCCTCCCTCCCCGCTGCTAGCTATACAAGACCAATCAGCAACATCGCACATATAAAATTCTTGAAGCAAATGATGCCAATCCTCCCTGTTGAATTATCTGACTTAATCATCTCTCAAGTACCCATTTTGAAGAGATGGACCGGAGGCCCACCATCCAACAGGTGCTCAGTATAGATACACAAATATATTTCGCTCCTCTGACTTGGACCGTTTCTTTCTGCACCAGTGCGCTGGAAACCTGTGCCATGGTCTGTCGGTCATGGGTCCGACATAGTCGATCGCGACAGTTCAAATCACCGGATTTATCAATGGACGGCCGGTGTACTGTTCTGCCACGATTCTTGGATCTCATATCGTCTCCACACACGACCATAGCAAGTCATGTCCGTCACATCACCTTAGTCTTTGACGATGGAGTACATTCAATCCCAACACCGATGTTCATGCGGCTTACCTATCTCCGTGCATTGGAATCAATATCTCTCAGGGGGTATAACATTGCTTATACACTGGTTACAGCAAGTAAATTACCCCGAGTGGCAGAAATCGCTGCTTGCCAGATTCATTCGCCAATCTCAGGCACATTGATTTCCACGATTGCAAGCTCGACATACAAGTGTTGAATCTACAAAGGATCAATTTCTCACTCGGAAGACAGTTTTTGGAATGGCTGGTGGAATTCACATCATCATTGCGAATCAGGTCTCTTTCTATCGGGTTGGACGCAGTCGATCAGCATCAAGCTCTAATCAGACGCCTCCTCCACGCCCTGGGCCCGACCTTGGAGGAGCTGTCGATCGAAGCCTCCCCTTCTTCCCAATATGAACACACAGAAATCCCCTCCCGGCACATCGATCTGCGCTGTAACACTCGACTAGCGGTGCTGTCTTTCTGTAGCTGCTCGTTGTCACTTATACAGCACCAGATTGGCGTTCTGCGGTATCACGCGCCATCCAGCATCTTACGGGCCCTGAACATCTCATTCCCTTACATACCCATTGAGGAGTTCGACACCATGTTGAACACCGGCCCTGAAAGCCTCCCGCAGCTGGCTGCCAATATCGACACGCTCTTGCAGCTTCCCAACTTTCCTAGCTTGGAAGCGCTCAACATAGAGTTGACAGGGGACAATCTCCTTCGGCGCCACCCCACCTCTGGTCGCTGGGAATTGTTCAACGAGAAGTTTCCAAAGGCCAATTTGATGCAGATGTTCTTTCCCAAAACCGCAGCGCGGAATCTCCTACATGTACTACACCATTTCGAACCGTTGAATGAGAAGTTGGCCCGGCTTTTATCAGGTAGCACGACGACTTAAACTAGATCCACGACAAGTGATACATGTGATATTGCGATCACACTGTTCTTATCCATCCTCCTCCCGGCCGTATCTGTATTCCCTATTCGAACTTCGCATGTCCTATTCGTCTCGATAATTATGCTGATGGCAATCCCGAACTCGTCACCCCATCACAGCCTGGCCCCTGGCTCCTGGGCGATGCCCCTGGTTTCCGGTTGTTGCATCCCCAGGCATGAGCCTCATCCGATACCGCGAATCCGTGAATCCGTGAAGTGCTCAAGCGCGCGAAGTTCAGACCGTCAAGCCTTCCGGGCACTGAACACACTGCGTTTTTGAGTTACATGCATGCCAGTAATAATTTGAGGTTGCCAGGTGCCGAACAATCACAGCTGTGTCTAAGTAGGGTTGTTCAATGTGAGATTATGTCGAGCATTTGCAAGTCCATCCGCTCACCCAATCTCACTCAAATCACCTCAAAGAAGAATTTAATAAGACGAATAATGCCCAACTGTGGCACCACCCCCTTTTAAAATGTGTGAATGAACTCTGAATTGCCCCCCCCATAGACCTCGGCACATTGTCGGCAAGGATCCTTATTTCAAACTCCGCTTTGCCACCGGCTGTGGCTGACTACATATCACCTCGAGCCGCACACCCACCTCAATCATCGCGACGCTAGTGGAGATTTAATCTCAACACCACTCATGCGCGTCGCCTGTCTCCGCGCTTTGGAATCGATAAGTCTGAACAGATATGACATTATAGCGCGTGATTTACCTCGAGTTGTGGAAATCACAGCTTGGCTGGGTTATTTACCAACCTCACCAAGTGCACTGGCTTGGATTGCACAGGTGAGACGGCTAGTCATCAAGGGCACGCACACAGCTCGTGTATGATGTCGTTAATATTCAATTTAGAATTGACACTTATATGGGATATTGCTGGACTTCGGTAACTCGCATGCACATGTTATTCAGAGCAGCTGGCAGATGCTTCAGATCGACGTTTTGAACGCTGATTGTATGGCACACATCATGAGAATTGATTCCCTGAGGCTGCTAGTCGGTAGCGATTGTATCTCGCAATCTTGAACTCTTTTCCTTCTCCGTTCGCCTCTGCGGTGACTCTCGCTCGATTCTTTCAGTCAACTGCGCGACATCGTCAGCGCCTGTCATGGGCTTGAAGAGCTTTCCATTTCCACTACCTACCACGCGAATAGAGCTCATCTGCCACATCCTTCACCACCGGAATCTCAAACGCCGTTTTACGCACAGCCCCTACTTTCGCCTTGCCTGTCCTTGCAAGTGTTGAGCACGATCAATCGCTTATTCACCGAGCAACTGTTCGAGTGTTGGGGAGGGTGGACATCCTCGTTGCCGCTCAGGTCTTTTTCCATAGGGTTGGAAACACGCTTTTCGGCATTAAGATCTGCTCTGAGTCGGACGAACGCCTGCTCCGCGCTGCTTGAGCTTGAAGGAGCTCCATATCCGCTGCTATAGAGAAGGATCATTTTGAGTTTAGCTCATTATGCCTGGACTATTTAATTCCACTTATATATGACCAATCGCAAATGTACTATACTTGCTTGCAACTGCCAACGTGTAGAAAGATGATGATCGTAAATAAGTCACTAAGAAAGAAGTAATCAGTGGTTGGGAGCAGGTGTTACGAAGCGAGCGGTGATCTAGACAGTAAATGCCCAAGCCATGCTCCATTGCTCCACATGCATATGCCGTGATATGATATGCAGTAGTTCGCAAGATGTAGAACTATACAGCCGTGAAATGGAGATCGGAACAATATTGGCGAAATACCGCGATGCAGGACCCGAAGTAACTCAGTGGCGATGTTTGGTGTGGACGGAAAGACAAATGTCACTGTGAAGATGCGGAAGTGCAAAGACGACAAACCGGCCGACTATCAGTTACAAGATATTCTGTCTTGATTTTATTGTGACAGACTCGAGGACTTTACATTTATCTCAGAAACGATAGGGACATTTTGAAAATCTAGTTCTGTGATATTTTTGTTTGTCCATTGCCGTCGTTTCTGAGGTGTAAGGCCTAAGTAGATTGCGCAAGTCCCGGCCGAATTGCCGCATGCCATCTAGATTTAGTCACAGCGCCGCCTAGTAGATACAGGGGGTTTGAGTCAGCAGTTGGTTAGCAATTTTTTTTTTTCGGGTCCGCAGCTGTTAACAGTCGAGTTTTGAGAGCAATTGCAGCGAAGCCGAAGCAGAACCGTTACTGATGACATTAATGACAACTCACGGTTTGGCCGTCTTCATGTGCCTTTAAAGTCCCGAGTTTGTTACCGTTCTGGCTATTTGACCAACCCACCCCAATCATGTCCAACGACACTGCAGGCAAGAAAACTGTTGCGCCAAAGCTCATGAAGCACACAGTAGCTGCGTACAACGAGGATAGCATCCTCACAGGGAAGCGACTCGTAGTTGTCTTCATTGCCCTGTAAGACATTCATAATCTGTCAGGGTTTGTGGCCCACTTACTGATATATGTGCAGGTTAATGGTATTGCTTCTCATTGCTCTGGACCAAACAATCTTGGGTATATTCATAACTTTTTGCATCTATTACAATTTGACTCATATACTTATTTAGCAACGGCCTTACCTCGGATAGCATCGGTTCGTCCTGCTGTGGAATCCAATATGTTATCTTGAATCCACTGAGACTTTCCCCACAGGACTTCAACGCGTTCTCTCTACAGGGCTGGGTCGCCAGCGCCTTCATTCTCGCACAAACCGTCTTCCTGCTCTTTTTCGGTCAACTAATGCGCATAATTCCCGCCAAATATGTTCTCCTTGCCAGCGTATTCATCTTTGAAGCCGGCTCCCTTGTGTGTGCATTGTCCGGGAACGTGGACCAGCTCATCGCAGGGCGGGCAGTCAGTGGTGTCGGTGCCGCAGGCATGTGTGAGTATTCTCCTTACAACGCATACACTGCACCCAGCTGACCTTGCACAGTCGTAGCCATAATCCAGGTTATCGCGCAAGTCACCCGGCTGGAGGATCGCTCAAAGCTCTTCGGTGTTTTCGGGGCGGTCTTCGGACTCTCCTCCGTCATCGGGCCGCTGATTGGCGGCGCGTTCACGGATCGGGTCTCCTGGCGCTGGTGCTTCTACATTAACCTGCCCATCGGTGGTCTCTCGTTTTTTCTTGTCGCTATCCTCCTCAAATCTTCGGCTCCCCTTGGTGCAGATCTAACGAAGTGTTCTTGGCAGGACCAGTGGGCGCAGGTTAAAGGGCTCGACTTCTTGGGCGCCACGTTTGTTGCGGGAAGCATTACCTGTATCTCGCTCTCACTGCAGTGGGGCGGGAACACGAAGGCTTGGGGCGATAAAGACGTCATCATTGTGCGTCCCTTCCTGCGCTTGCTCGATCATTCACTGACCATATTGTAATACAGTGCTTCGTCTTCGCAGCAGCTATCGCCGTCGCATTCGTCTTCTGGGAAATCTACCTCGACGACAAAGCCATGGTCCCGCTGAAGATTTTCAAATCCGGCTCCATCTATGCCATCGTCGCATACTGCTTCCTCACGTGATTCTCCCTGCTGCTCTTCTCCTACTACATACCCATCTTCTACCAAGCCGTGCGCCACAAATCAGCCACAGCCTCAGGCGTCTCGCTCCTCCCCTTCCTGCTCGGCACCGTCATCTCGGTCGTGGGCGCCGGCCAGGTAGTTGGCCGCTTCGGGCGCTACTGGCCGTTCCTCGTTGCTGCGCCCGTCTTCCTTGCATTGGGCTCGGGGCTGCTGTACACCCTCACCCCGTCCACATCCAGTGCCACTGTCGTGGGCTTCCAGATCCTCTGCGGCATGGGCATCGGGCTCGGCATGCAGAACTCACTCATGGCGATGCAGGTTGAGTTCAACGACACCCCCGCGCTCATCGGGCAGGCCACCTCCATGGCCTCGTTCGGCCAGTTCTTCGGCGGCACCATCGGCCTCGGCGTCGCCGAGCCAGTGTTCTCGTCGCTGCTGACCCAGAATCTGCTCAAGTACGCGCCAGATGCACCTGTGATGATCGTGAAGGAGTCGCCTGTGAACATATACACCGACATCCCAGCGGAGCTAATCCCTGGTGTGGTGCTGGCGTACTGCGACAGCCTGAAGGTCGTGTTCATCATCGGTGTGCCTATAGGTCAGTGGTTTCTCGGAACGACGAGGAAATGTGTCAACTGACGATACATAACTTCTAGCCATCCTCGGTTTGATTTCGTCGGTGTTCATCACGAACATCAAAATCGAGAAGACCAAGATCAAGAAGGCCGACAGGGCATCCGACGCCGACGAACACACGCTTGAGGCCGGGGCGGACCAGGTGGACGTGGAGAAGGGTTTCGTCGAGGAAGAGAGCCCACGGAGTCTTGAGCAGAAGGAGGCGCGAGCCTCGGTCGAGATTTGATTCTGGTTTGATATTCGAGACAACAGACATTGCCTTGATACACTAGCATATACCCGGTCCCACTCATTTTATCGCATTTACATATTGCAGCGTACACCATAATGATTTATTCCTACCGCTCATAGAGCAACATACACCATACCAATTACTTACCATTCAATCGGGATTTCTGCGCATAGGGATAAATATTACATGTATCATCTCACCAGTGCGGTGCGCGCTTCGTCTCTTTCTTCTAAATCTCTTTGACTGCCCTCTCATGCTTTCCTCCAACTCCCTTCTTGCCTTTCAGATCACCGCATAGCAGCAACAATTAAATACGGGCGCAGGGTAGTTTAGCAAGTGGTTCTCCAAATCGTAGCATGAAATGAATAGTGTAGATAGATAGCATTAATTAGCGGTGTTCTGCTCAGCAGAGATTGCTGGAGTTTCTTATTTGAACTTTGCCAATCTGCGACCGTTTAAGGTCTCCAATATGCAACTACCTGCTCCTGCCCATCTCATCCGTGAATATATTACCGTGACAGATCTGTTCCACATTGTGAAACGAATACAAGCGAGTACTAGCGTTTCATTCGCTCGCTCCGATGAGACTATGTAAAATGCGTGACCATGAACAGCGCTGTAGAGCATGTGCATGCTCTAGGTAGCGCATTCGGCATTTCAGAGCATTCTGGAGCTACTCGGCATCCGTCCCCGTTGTCCAGTTCCCAGGTCCGAGGTGTTTCCTGTACGTCCGAGGTTTTCGATGCTTGTCCGAGGTTTTCCGCCCGTGTCCGAGGTTTTCCATCCGTGACCGAGGTTTCCGGACCGAGTCCGAGCCCTCGTCCGCAGGTACGACTCCCTATTACCCTCGGTTTGGATTCCCAACACTCCCGACACCTTCCTTGCGATCTACATTCCTGTCCGACGTTTTCCGGAGGTGACCGACGTTTCGATCCTGTCAGCCCGGACCGTCCGAGCCCCGCCGAGGTTTCTGAGGCCCGGACTCCGCACCTGGGCTCGGCTATCGCATTACCCAGTACACGAGGTGTCACCGCATGCATCGGCGCATCAGCAGGAACTGCAACAGAATGATTCCCGGAATGGACACGAGTTTGTTTCTTTTGTTATAGATAGATACACGAGGCGGGTTGCAGGCACGAGCTCCGGACCGGTCACTATTGATGTAGAATATGCTTCGGACACGCCCTTCTTACCTTACAATACATATACGACCTTAAGTCGTCACAATACATCACCTTGGTTTTCCCTCTAAATTGTGTGCATCGTGTTTCTGTGTCCCGGACCTTTCCACTGTGTCTGTGCGTGTTCCTGTGTGTTTCGGCGTGTTACTACCTTCATTCCGAGCCCCGGACCGAGTCCCTTCGAGCCGGACCGCCTCACGATCGCTTCGCTCCGTGTTGTGCACCGAGCCGACCGAGTTTACCGTCGTTTCTCTTTCTCTCCCAGTGTTTCTCCGTCCGCCGGACCCCGGTCTCTCGTCGTAGCCCTCCGGACATCCCTTCCATTCGTTCCCCATCACATCCGTTCCCCATCCCCTTCATACCACACCTCACCCCGTCTCACACAAGACCCTCGGGTCGAACAGGCCTCCGAGTCTCCGGACCCGGACTCCGTCGCAAGCCTTCGGCTTGGTCAAGTGCAGTCCTCATCTCGGACGCCCGCACACCACGCTAAGAATCTCTACAGCGCGAAACAATTTCGCGCAGAAGCGGATGATTGCCCAATATTGAACATTTCAATCATAGAGTGTTGTATTATACACGTTTGTTAAGCACTTTCTTGGAGGCGTTGTCTCGAAACTACTTGTCCCTGCTGTCCAATGTCACGGTGGTGGTGGGGGTTTTATTCAGGGTGAGGTCCGAAACGAACACCCCTATATCTGTGCTAAGTACATCTGTATACTACCCACGGATCCCATGTTTCCTTTGTGTAACTAGGTCGCCCAACTCTAATATAATATAACATGACCAGCATATTAAATTATATTGGAGCAGACCGGACGGGGACTAGCCCAAGCCCAGATGTATCCTGGGGAAAGCGGAAAAAACCCCAGGACGACGAGTAGCTAACCAGGGCGGCATGGGAGGAGAACTAAATTATTTCAACTGGACACAGACATCCAGATGGGCAACGAGCTTCGAGTTCAGATCATAGACACGACGTGGTGACTAGGATCCGGAATCTGGGTCCGTTGCCCGAGTATTTTACTATAGCATGGCATCTATCTTCCCCGGTCTGTCAGATGACTCAGGGGCTTCACCAGCATAGAAATGAGCCGCGGGCCATAGTAGATCCGTACCTGCGTATATTTCGAGTACCTGATACGCAAATTTAGCAAGTGTGCTTACGTGTGTAACATCCAGCAGGAGGTGATGTAGGGTTTGCAGTGCGCTATGGCCATTCAGTGCAGTAGTGGTTTTAGCTCCACATGACTCCCAAAATGCGAGTCGGAGAATCACAAGCTCATTAGACTCCGTGCAAAGAAATAGTGCATGTAGTGTATCTTCTACCTCCCGTCCACAGAACCGGCAGAGTCGCCACTGACGAGGTATAGCCGGCTGCCGCCGGCCAAGTGTGTCATTGTAGCGCTGTCGGACTTCAGCCAGCCGGTGATCAGCGAGAAGCAGTGCCGCGAGCGCTTTGCGGTGTTCCGGGATGCGTACCATTAGGTATTGGCGGAGAGCCAAGGCCTTGTGTGTGAGAGAGCCCTCCTCCCCGGGATGCAGACGGCCGACAAGTAGCATCCCTTTTGATGAGTTCCGGATCTGGTTATCAACATGAGCCTCAGCCGCAATTATTACATCATCAATTAGTGTTGCAACTGAGTCTTGTGAGAATTCCAGAGGGTTGAACACCGGAGTTTTGAATGGCATCCTGCGCGGAATAATTGCCAGGTCACCCAGCCAGCAAGCTTTTCCAATGTAGAATAGTTCCAGGCATTCCTGCCATGCACAGGCAGCTAGGTGGTCGGCGGGTAGTGACAAAATGTACCTCAGGTACTTCAATGCAAGGATCACACGCCTGTATGCAAGTGGCAGAATTCCAGTCTCAGAGAATAGGAAAGCCCTCATTGCTTTCGGGTTCAGGCCTATGAGACGTTGAAGGTATGTGTGTTGGATTTTTTGTAGAGGCAGCAAGAGGTTCATATCAACATCAAGTACAACCTCACATGCACATGTTAGATGCGGGTCTACACGTGAGTTGTAAAGTTGTTTGCCTTGTAGCGGTGGGAGTGAGCCCACAAAAGTTTCAACACTAAACAGGGTGTTTGCAATCGCTCGTGCACTCGAAGCCTTCTTTTCGTAGTGTCGTGCAAATATATTGCGATACCCAGATGCAAATGTCACCCCAACATAGGTATATTCATTTGTGAATTGTATGGGTTTTCCATTCAATGTGAAAGTAGCCGCATTGACTGAACTTGGTACAGGCCCGTCCACCATTATTCGAGTTTTTGGGACATTGATGTCAATGAACTTTTTCCCAGAGTAGCCCTCAGTGTACACAAGCCTTCGCTGCAGCCCTGCTGGCGAGAAGGAGACCAGAACAGTGTCATCAGCTTGTTCCATAGTGCAGACAAGTTCTTTTCCCAGCATAATATCATCAGGGTCCATTGGTGGTCGGAAATCACCATAGTAGGCATTCCACAAATCAGGGGATGCAGAATCCCCCGTCAGAATCCCAATTAGTGAGACGAACTCCTCAGATAGCACATCATCCATGTCCACATTATAGCGAAGACTTTCATACAGAGTGCGCAGCCAGTCAAACATGGGTCCACCCAAACCTCTCTGGTACAGCTTCCACCACAAGGTAGCCCTGTCTGTCCATGGGAACGCATTGGAAAAATCAATGAAGCAGATATAGAGTGTTCTCCCCATTGCTCTAGCTTTATCGATTGCACAGCGCAAGATGAATGAGTTATTATTTGTGCGATAACCTTCCCTAAAGCCATTCTGGGATCGGGGAATTATATCTGCATCAGCCATCCAGTGTCGAAGACGCATGGCAACCACAAGAGTCAGAGTTTTTAGGAGGCAGCTTTCCAGTGCAATGAGTCGATAGCTGTTTGGCTCAGCAGCTGGCTTCCCCCGCTTTAGGATACCAATTATTTTGGTAGATAGCCATGCAGCCGGTGAGTCACGAGAGTCCAAACAAGCCTGAAACAGTCGGAGCAGATCCTCATTTGGTATGTCCTCGATGCACGGCAGTGGCGTGAAGCTGTCAGATCGGAATCCGGATGGCGTGCTGCCAAGTTCAAGTTGGGAGTTGCAATACTGCCGATCTGCCCCGGTCACCCATCCTGCGAAATGTGTTGTCCTTATCGCTCGCTCCCTTGGCTCATGAATTCTTCTTACACCTCCCCGCTGCTACCCCTATAAAAACAATCAGCACCATAGCACCTATCATATTCTAGTAGCAAAGGATGGCAGTCCTCCCTGTCGAAGTATGTGATTTGAATTTTGATCATCGATCAAGGACTCGTTTTAAAGGAAAGGATGGCAGTATGCATACGATCGAACAGGTGCTTAACATTTACACACACATATGTCTTGTTTCACTGAATTGAAACTCTTGTATTTCACCCAGAGAGCTGGCGATCTGTGCAATGGTTTGTCGGCCATGGGCTGATGTAGTCAATCGCGTCAGTTTAAATCACTAGATTTCTCAACGTTTTCCTCGTGCAATCGCCTGTCACCATTCTTAGATCTCATCTCGTCTCTATATATGATCACAGCGCCACATGTTCGCCAGATCATATTATACCTCGGCAATGGGAAACATTCAATCTCAACACCAACATTGGTGTGTATCACTTCTCTCTGTACCTTGGAGTCGATAGCGCTCAGCAGATATGACAGCCGAGCAACTGGTTTACGCAGAATAGAGGAATTCATAGCTTGGCTGGGTTTGTTCGCCAATCTCAGGTGCATGGAGCTCTCCTATTTCATGTTCGACTCCTTCAGTGGCCTGCGCGATATGGTCTGCGCTCGCCGTGGGCTGGAGTAGCTTCATATATGGCCTGTTCTGCAACACCCTTCACCACCGGAATCTCAAACTCCGTGTTACGCATTGCCCGAGTCATCGGCACTCCCGTCCTTGAAAGTGTTGAAAAGGTCCAATACCTCATTTGGAGAACAGTTTCTCGAATGGGTGGGGTCTGCACATCCTCATTGCCACTTAGGTCTCCTTGCATCGGTTTGGATGCAATCATTCGGCATCAAGCTACTCGGACGCATTCCCCGTGCCCTGAGCCCAATCTTGGAGAAGCTGTATATCCAACGCCCGGCCGAATGTCGCAACGGTCATTGTAAGACCCTGCCGGCGATCTGCAATGCAGCAACGAAAGTAGTCTAGTAACGAAGTTATATTGTGAACATAAGAAACGGAAAACATACTGCATACCTAGTAACGAAGAGAATAAATCTAAAGAACGACCAGGGGGCGCCTTCCATCAGAGGCTGGCGCCGGGCGTTAAACGCCGAGCGAAGTGCCGCGTCTAGATGTTCGCGTACCCCTAGTTTGCTCGGGAATCGTGCCGCGTGGTGGGCGTCTGGCTGCCCGTCTGCCTCGCGTACTTGGTCCTCGACCTTCGCATGGAGGCCTACAAGCAGAGTAAAATGGTCCTGCTAACCGAACTGACCGAGGGCAAACGGCTCAAGCGCATGTTGTTGGCGCTCTCGAGGCGGTAGCCCTACAGGGGCAAGATGCGGTTGATACCCATGTTAGGATCAAAGTGATAGCTAGGCCAGTTGAGGGGCAGCCATGGCTTTCGGCTGCTTGCAGACCTGGCGGAGGTACTTCACGTCCTTCTGGAGTTTCGCTACGACCTTGAGTGCCGTGTTGCCTACTTCGCTAAGGTGCTGGCCACCCATCTGCTTAGGGGCCTGACCTAGCGGCCTCTAAGTCACAAGTAGCTCGCCCGCCTGAACTTCAGCCACGCCGGCTCGCGTTTCGAGCTAAAGTTCACAAAGCCGGGCAAGGCGTAATGGCTCTTTAAGAGCCTCTGGCGCATGGCACAGCGTGAAGGCCAAAGCACCCGGTAAGTGCTGCAAAAGGTGCAGAGGACAAACCAAGGGCGGAGCCTCCTATGCTAGTAGCCGGCCTTTGTTCTTGGCGGCCGGCCCTAGCTTGACCTCTCACCACACCTCATACTCCACCTGGCTCATAACTTCAGCTCCTTCTCTCGCCCACCTCACCTCATAAACCAAGCTACCCTCCCCATGCCTCTCTACCTCCTATGAACCCTCGGCCACATGTTAGACCTCCTCGCACGTGGCAACCGGGACCGCCTTAAAAGCCGGCGCCTCCGCCGCCCCTTCTGCGCCTTGCGCTCCTTCTTCCGCCGCCCTTCCTTCACTATCCCACCGTGCCCGGAATTTGCTTCTGCCTCTAAAGAAACCCGACCTGGCCCACAATACTATACCCTACGTCTCCAAGCCTAAGCGCAATAAAGCCGGCCTACAAGCTGTTTGGCCGGCCTGGCCGGCGAGCGTTTTCGCCGGCCCGCGCGTTGCTTTCGCCGGCGAGCGCTTTCGCCGGCCACGCGTTTGCGCCGGCTCGCAAGCTAGCCGGCCAGTCCCCGATAAGGCGTAGCCTGCTAGAATATAGAATGACCTTTTGAAGAGCAAG
>KV417547.1:0-43161 GCA_001630335.1 Athelia psychrophila | reverse complement strand
AGCAAAAAGAGGACGAGATGGAAGCCGTAGAGAGCCGAGTCAAAAGCCTGAAGGTTAGTTTACCGTATTTTTGCTAGAGTTTTAGCAGTGGTTTTTGGTGGTAGTTTTGCCGAATTTTGCCGGTACCACTAGTGGGGAGTTTAACAGGAGGTACGGACTCTTGTACAAACAATCCCGCCCGTTAATTAGGTTTAGTGATCAGAAATAACGTACGTCTTCTAAGGCACGCCGCCACACTCCTTTTTAGACGACGTAGCTTAATACGTAACTTAGGTGCCGGAAACCTTTGGGGTGCAACTTGGAAAGTTTCAAGCGTTTCAACCCCGCGACGTTCTCGCACAGCTACCGTCATTCGAGACCATCCGAAAGTCCCGATCGAAGGTTATACCACTGTTTAAGGTGCGGTATTTATACTTCCCTCTATAATTCGAGAGCTTTCAACGACCTACTTTGAACTAGATATTATCGCTCTGTTAACGCGGCTTGCTAACTGTTCCACCTAGGGTTTTTACTGTCTGGAAATCGGCTCACAACATAGTGTTCAGTTATACAAGCATTCTTTAGTGATTCTACATAACCATATTCAATTTAATGTATCGGGTCTATCTTTCTCGAAGAGTGGTACTGACAATACTATACCCTACGTCTCCAAGCCTAAGCGCAATAAAGCCGGCCTACAAGCTGTTTGGCCGGCCTGGCCGGCGAGGGTTTTCGCCGGCCCGCGCGTTGCTTTCGCCGGCGAGCGCTCTCGCCGGCCACGCGTTTGCGCCGGCTCGCAAGCTAGCCGGCCAGTCCCCGATAAGGCGTAGCCTGCTAGAATATAGAATGACCTTTTGAAGAGCAAGAGCAAGAAATCTAAATAAGAGAAGCAATGATCCATACGTCATACAAAAGGCAAAGAATACAAGTGTTATATTGAAGCAATGATCTGATGAAAGCAGCGACGTAACGTCTAGCGGCCGTCCCAGAATGTGATCTTATTTAGATGTTTTTGTGGGGCCATAGTTTAAAAAGCGGTACCTGTTGCCACTTCTCGTGGGGGTGCCGCAAGGTCGGCAGGCGGCTAACCAGCGTCCTGTAGTGCCGGTATCGTTGTAGCCACATGCTGGTCTAGAAGCGTGTCCAGATGCTATTGGAATATGTCCACAAGCCGCGGCTCCAGGTCGCGAATTTTCTGAGGTTGCACAGCTAGTCCCGCCGAATGTGCCGCCATAGTCGCCTAATGAGCCGCGATCTCGAAACGAAAACGAACAGAAACAGCAGAGCGGCTCGGGAGCCGCTTTGGCAAAAAAGGAATAAAAACGATCGCAAAACCGTGACCAAAACCACCATCAAAACGACCTCAAAACGCCTATGGTGATCACCCCTACTAATACTAGCGGGTATCAGTATTCGACCAGTCGTGATTCTGTGGAATATAGATGTGAACATTATCGTGTCAGCCCTGCACGAGCTGCCATTAAATTGAAATAGGACATCCTATCCCGTAATCATTGAAGTTGTGCTCATGTTACCAAATCTCACACCGTGCCAGCGGCACAAACCGCGACAACGGCATGTTCACAGAAGGGGAACCCGAGAAGCAGAAGAGATGATGGTGACAAGCAAGGGCGATTGTACTTAGAATAGACACATGTACAATCTACAATCTACATGCTGAGTTCAAGCTTGAAGTTGTATCGAAGGCTGGACCAGCTGAAATTTAATAATGCCTCGTGAACGCTGCGCTGAAACGCGTCGGATGCTGGTAAGTATTCTGTAAAGCAAATGTGTGGCGCAGTGTGAAGGTCTTCAAGGTCCGCTCGCGAGATTACAATGGTGCAGGCGTTCAGCTAGGGGAATGACCTGCATAACTTACAAGAACGCTCTCGCGCCATGAAAGGAAGATAAAGCCAATGAAAAGGTCGGTGATATATTATATCCACTCGCGGGGCACGTTTGAAGTTATAAGAGTTGTTTTGGGAAGGTAAAGATACAATAGAAATGCGATAGTAAAATTACAGTCGCGCGGAAGGACTCCTGCGCCCTAGCTCGGATTACTTGAACGATGACATCCGGTTTTGCCTCCCGTCGGCCAGATTCACCACTATCCCCTGCCGCCTCTCCTTGAGTCTTGACTTCAGATCTCCTAGCTGCCGTTCTTTCTCTTCTACCGCTTCCCTCTTCCCTCTTTGCTCGTGTAGGTCCCCCCGGCGATAACAACATGCACCTTTGCTCGAATACCAGTGGGCATGGTAGTTGGGGTCCCCGCATTTCACTGTAGCCAGATAGTCCACCTGTGCTTCCGCGAACTGCGCCTCGAATATTTTGATAGCGTTTTCATCGTCATCAATGGACGGCACTCTCTCTTCAGGCCATTCCAAGCTGAATATCATTCCCAAGTCGCCCGCAAGGTACTTCTTCTCATAGCGCGCACTGCCAGTCCCATACAGCTGCCTCGCAGCCGAGATCCGCACGGTATCCTCCACGCCCAACTTCATACCCTCCTCCACAGTCAAAGGATCCGCGCGTATGCAGACCGCCTCATAAGCCCCTGAAAGCCAGTCGGTAATACCGTATCGACGTCCGAGGACGATCTTGTCGATAGGAGTGGCGTGCGCGGTAAGATTGTCGATGGCCAAGAGCTTGATATTCTCGAAGTCCCACTTGGCTGCTAGGTGGAGAATGGACGTCCATTGTGGCGTGGTCTTCTTCGTAGGCTGGCGGAAGTCGCTATTTGGCATGTTAGCATGGAAGGGGTGTGTAAGGGCCAGGCGCAGTGCGGGCTTACGTGGGGTATAGAATGGCGAGGAACTCGTCAAAGTCTGCACGTGTCACGTCCGACATAACGCATGGTTGTGATGTGTTGGTGGCTTGGAGGATGGCACGGAAGTGTTTGGAATCGCGCGTGAAGAAGTAGCGATGTACATTGTACTGTGTGCCTTCGATCTACGAATTCTAGACATCAGAACAGCCAGTATATGAGCGAAGGCAGAAGTGCTCACCAGGAATACAACATTGCCATCTTCGAAGTAGTACTGGGGATGCCTTCTCTGGTTGGCGTCGAGGTCATTAACTTGGTCCACAGGTGCCTCAGCCACAGTGACCTCGAAAGGTGAGGAGGCGTGAGAATTGCCCAAAGGCATCAGAGAGGGACTGGACGGAGAGATGGAGCTGGGAGCTGAGGACATTGGTATCGGAAATGGTGGTCAAGGATGATATGATAGCGCTGCAGCGAGGGCTGCCTCGTGCGTAGGGACCCTGTCTTGCATGGCGGCATTACTGTTGAGGTGGTTTGTCGCTGCCGATATGTCCGTTTCACTGGCCAAGGTTCCATGATGGATGGTCTTTGACATGCATGCATGACAATTGACACCTCTGATGGTAAGCAATTTGTGCAAAGGGAACTTGCGGATCCGAGTACATCGCCGAGGGTGCCAAAGAATCCAGGTAAAGAGCCTACAACAAGGTGGATAAGAAGCACCGATCCAATGAGGCCGTTGCCCGCCGCAATCCGCATCGATCCAGGTTGCGTCTCGACTACTCGCACTTGAGGTAATCCCAAAGGTTCTGTAAGTCGAAACCGACGCAATGCATTCGAACCAAGAATAAGTGTCATCGTAAATGGTATGTGCCGTAGCAGAAAACAGAGACTAGGTTAATCTGTCAGCAAGGTACGTCGATAACCTAGCCCCCCTAGGCCTCCTCCGTGCTTGCATACGCATACGCATTACTAATCATTTTTTCCCCCGCCTTCTCACCCATCTCAACCTCCCTCGCCCGACATCCCCACCCACAACTTTCCTCCTCCTCCAGCTTGTCGTTCTCACCCCTCCTCGAACGCTGTCTTCGCCTTCTCAAAGTGCGCCGCGTGGTTCTCGGGCCCGATGAGCGTAATGAATGTAACGAATGCAACCACGACTCCGATCAAGATCCCCTGGATTTCGCCGTAGTTGAGCACGACAGTGAGGAGACCGATCTGGGGGTCAATAGTCTTGAGATTCTGCCCGCTCTGGGCGCTGGCGAAGGAGATCATGTTGCCAACTTGCTACACCACACCTAAGAAGGTCGGAACGCAGGCGGGGTCATCTCCGCGAACTGGGTCGGGATAACACTCCCCGCGCCCTGAACCTCGAATTGGATGCAAAACGCTCCAGTCGACAAGGCCGAAAATGTGGAGGGACGATCCAGAGGGGATAAACACCACGATGAGCAGGCTGAACTGATGGTGGTAAGTCTGCGCCCGATGTACTGCGAGCTGTAGCCCGTGAAAGCGCCGATGTTGCTGGTTATGGTGGCGACGGTAGCGTCGTGCCAGGGGAGGCCTTCGTTGGAATTGAGATAGGTAGGGTAGAGATCTTGAGAGCCGTGCGAGAGGGTTGATGCCTGGAAGGGGGTGGGTATGTCAGTGGGGATGAAGGGGAGGAGGAAGCGAGGGAAAGAAAGGGCGGTACTATCTCGCGCGTAGGCAAAAGAAGATGAAGCTCACAAGCTCGCCTGAGAAATAGAGCTTGTGACAGAAGATAAAGCTCTCAAGCTCGCAGAAGAAGATATAGCTCGCATCCTCGGGATCCTAGCTTAATCCCAAACTCGACTCGCAGGAGAGGTTAGGCGACTCGCCCAGCCCAGAACTGAGCCCACTGCATCCATGAAACCCCCTTGGGACAGGTCAAGAGCGGGCGCGCATCTCGGAACGCGGCTTGAGACTCGCTATGAATGTGGGTACGGCCATCGTGCAAAAGTGGGAAGAACAAGAGCGTCGTTGGGGTTGCACGAGGACCGCGCCAGCCATAGGGTTATAAGACGCTGATTCAGAACAGGTTTGTTTCCGTGTAACAAATGCAACTAGGGAGGGTATAATCGCGTGTAACAAATCCGTAGCGTTGATGAAGCTCGCGTCGATGTAGACAGTCTGCATTGTGCAACTGCTGGCAGCAACGTCAATGACAAGATCGAGCAGTGGCGTGAGACTGTCGGATCGGAATTCCGAAGGGCTTGCATCTGAGTCACTGGCAGTGGCGCCGGTCTGCCATCGCGACGTGCACTGTCCTTGTCGCTCGCTTACTCGGCTCGCGAAATCTTATTAGACCTTCCTGCTGCTACTCATAAACGACCAATCAGCAACATTGCATACACCACATTCTCGTAGCAAGGATGTCAATATTCCCTGTCGAAGTATGTGACTTGATCATCGATCAAATCCCAGTTTTCAAGAAATGGAAGGGCGTCATACCACTGAACAGGTGCCCAACATGTACACACAAATCTCTTTCGCTTCTCTGACCTGTAATTTATTATTTCACCCAGAGAGCTGGTGAGCTGTGCCATGGTCAGTCGGTCATGGGCCCGACGCAGTCGATCGCGGCAGTTCAATTCGCTACATTTCACAACGCGCTCCTCGTGCAATCGTCTATCACCATTCCTGGATCTCATATCGTCTCCACACACGACCATAGCACCGCATGTCCTCCGTATCATCTTAGTCTTCGGCGACGCTGGTGGAGATTCAATCCCAACACCAGTCTTCATGCGCATCACCTGTCTCCATGCTTTGGAATCGATAACTCTGACCAGATATGACAGTATAGCGAGTGATTTACCTCGAGTGGAGGAAATTGCAGCTTGGCTGGGTTCATTTACCAATCTCAGGCGCATGGAGCTCTCCCATTTCTTCCTCGACTCATTCAATCAGCTCCGCGGCATGGTCTGCGCTTGTCGTGGGCTTGAAAGTCTTTCGTTTTACCATGTGAGAAGTGCCGCTGCCTACCGCGCACAATGGGATCTTCTACCACATCATTCGTCACCAGAACCTCGAACGCCGTGTTTCGCGCTGCTTGATTCTTGGCTTTGCCCGTCCTTGCAGGTTTTAAGAACGATCGGTTGCTCATTCGACGAAGAATTGTTCGAATGGGTGGGGGTGTACGCATCATCATTGCCGCTCAGGTCCCTTTGCATCACGTTCGACGCAGTCGTTCAGCACCAAGCTCCATTGGGAGGCCTGCTTCGCGCCCTAGGCTCGACCTTGGAGGAGCTGTCTATCTTGTGCCACACCAGTAATCGCTATGATCATGGTGAGAAGCTTATTTAATCTTGAATGTCACCTTCCGTTTATAAACGCCTCTCAGTGATTGCCTACGAACACACCGATCTGCGATATAACACTCAGCTAAAGGTGCTGTCATTCTGGGGCTGCACATCAACAATCATCCAGCATAATGGTCTCTCCATTATCGATCAAGTTTCATCCAGCGAATTCAGAGAATTGAACATCTCCCTTCACGGGGATTTCGAGACCATATTGAAAACCGGGCCTGAAAGTCTACCGGAGCTGGCCGCGATTGACACCCTCTTGGAACGCCCCAACTTTGCCCACTTGAAAAGGTTCAACATAGGCTTGCCAATCATTGTGGACTCGATGCATGAGTTCTTTCCTCGCACAACAGCGCGGAACCTTGTATGTGTAATGAATAGTCACCAGGTGTGGGCTAATTGAGCGACCTAAGACATGGAGCGGTGAGTGTGTGGATATTATGGTAAGCGGACAATGAGCTAATTCTCTGCTTACTGCAATAGCATTTGCGGTCGGTGCGAATCTAAAAGGGCGAGCACCAGAATGAGCTGTGATGAGTTGGAGGGCCATCGCAACTGCACAGCATCGAGCCAGTTTTTATCGGTAATGTATCAGTTAGTTTTATCAAGAAGCATGCTGCGAAATAAGGAAGTGATGGGTGGGGGAAAAGGAAGTAGTTATGGGGTCGAGCGAGAATACAAAAAGCGGTCGTGGAAAGAAGCAGGAGACCTGCGCGTAAACATCATTCACACTCGTTCCTCGTGTTCTCGCAGAAGCCGGTTAAAGGCTAAACGGATGGTTCAATTTCACGCGACACACGCAGGCGGCAGATAACAAAATAGGAACGAAGATTATACTGCGTTATCAGCCGAATCCCGGGACATCTTTGGAATTTGCATCCGGTTTAACATTCAGTGCTGTCAGTGAAGTATAACCTTGAGCCAAACAAAGGCCAGGCTGTGTGGGTGACCCTATAATCGCGGCGCCCTCATTCTGATCTTGACAGCCCATGTAATGACGAGACTGCAGTCTGCATGGTACGTACAAAGACATCTCAGGAATTTCCAGATCCATCCATATGTTGTTAGTTAGGGTTCCACTCTGGTTTGAACATTATTCTCCTTGCATTAGCAATGGCATCGATGGGTGACCATAACATCTGGCGGATAAGAAAGTGGCGCTGATGCCGGAACCCAGCGCCGTTGCTGTCGACTTCGTTCAGGAGGCACGGGGCCTTTTCGCTTCCTTCCATCGAACTCCTTATCTTATGCCTCGGTCCAGACCCACCCGCCGAGACAGGCAACGCAACGATAAGCCGCCAAACTCCGAATGGCATTTCTGAGCATTACATGTACACATCGCTGATTGTGTGATACACAAGACTTCGACCAGTCAAGTGGAACATGTCTGCTGACACGGAGACTTGGGAAGTCTAGAATGCCCCTGACACACCTTTGTTTGACTTCTATTTTGCTTCTATTGAAAGGGTTATATATAATGCATGGGGTCGTTTCGTGCCTTTTGACTGTCGACCGCGATGGATTTTCCCATTGCCGCTCTTGCAGTCGCCCTTCTTATTTCGTCGGCCGTCGCGGTGCTGTCCTACTTGACCTCCACAAAAGCATCGCGTTACCCTCCTGGTCCCAAAGGATGGCCTTTGATCGGTAACTTGCTTGATGCTCCCAAGCCAGGGTCGGAATGGGTAGATTACCACGAGATGTGCAAGAAGTACAGTGCGTTATATCTACTAGTATCCACCTCCGAGCGAATCATGCTTACATCCTTTCACGTATTTGTAGATTCAGAAATGGTGTACTTGAGGGTCCTAGGACAGTCTGTACTCGTTTTAGACTCTATAGAGGCCATCACCGAGCTACTCGACAAGCGATCGAGCATCTACTCCAGCAGGTGAGACCATGTATGGCTGTGTCACAGTACTATAACTGAGCATCCGGCATCTCAGACCACGATTGGTTATGCTCGTTGAATTGTAAGTGGTACTCCAACTCAAGTCATTGCCTTTGACTAACTGGATGCAATCCCGCGTAGGATGGTTTGGAATTGGAATTTTGGCCTTATGCCGTACGGAGATAATTGGCGTGCCCATCGCCAAGTCTTCCAATCCGAATTCAACATACGCACAGGCATTTTGCACCATCCCCAGCAGACGCACGGTGCTCATGAATTGCTTGTACGGCTACTTGGGCTTGAACGCTCAGACCAGTGGCGAAAGAATCTTCGACAGTAGGTCTTTAATTGCAAGATTTGGCGCCAACAATGCTGATTCAGTGCTTGGTAGTCAAATAGGCGCAACTATACTCGACATCGCCTACGGAATTAACGCTCTTCCTGAAGATGATCCTTTCATTAAATTGGCGGAACAAACCTTCGTTGTCACGGGTTCTGCGCTTATACCGGGCAGATTTCTCGTCGAAACAGTGCCAATGCTTAAGTACGTCCCCGCATGGGTTCCGGGCGCATCGTTCCAGCTAGTAGCGCAAAAGGCAAAGACCGCCTTGAGAGACACAGTTGAAGTACCATTTGATCAGGTCAAGCGAGCGATGGTAAGAGATCTCTCAACACACTGGCCCGTGTTTTGAAGTATTGTACTCATACTTTCAAACTCAAGGCCGATGGGACCGCGCAGCCATCCTTCACTTTAAACCGCCTTCAACGTATCAATCTCAGTGGCGATGTGAAATATCAGGAGACCGTGGTCAAAAACTGCGCTGCAACTATTTTCGCAGGTACGTGTCTCGATTTAATGTCAAGCTGTTTATCGATCAATGTTCCATGACATTAGCTGGCGCCGACACGGTACGCGAGTGATCAGCCTTTTGAGAATTTCACACTTATCGTCGGGTGTAGACTGTATCAACACTCTCGACATTTGTTTTAGCCATGATGAAACATCCTGAGGTGCAGGTGAAAGCGCAACTTGAACTTGACAGCGTTCTAGGCTCCGGCCAGCTCCCCTCCTTCGGTGATGAGGCTTCCTTGCCCTACATCTCAGCTATCGTCAAGGAATGTCTACGCTGGAAAGTCGCCACACCAATCGGCGTTCCCCACCAATCGACGAAGGACGATGAATACAACGGCTACCACATTCCTGCCGGAACGCTGATGATTCCCAATTCATGGTGAGACCGATTTTTTCTCGCTCGCCCGCGGCTCAAGTACCAATGCAACGTACTCTAGGGCTGTTCTTAACGATGAGCGGATGTACCCGGATCCGTTCACCTTCAACCCTGATAGATTCATGAAGGATGGAAATCTCGATCCGCTGGTGCGCGATCCCGAGGCACCGTTTGGTTACGGCAGGCGTATCTGGTATGATTATTCCGATGTGAATATTAATTGAGTTTGACTCACGTTTGACTCCCATCCACCAGTCCTGGCCGGCACATGGCTCGAGATACCATTTGGATCAATATAGCCTGTATCCTGGCATGTTTCAATATCGAAAAGCCTTTGGATGCTCACGGAAATGCCTTCGAACCGTCAGTTGAATACACTTCGCAGCTAATAAGGTATGAGATAGGCGCGGTTCTTCATGGCTGCTTGCTAATATTCTTTTCGACTTTATCAAGGCATCCCGAACCCTTTGAGGCCAGAATCAAGCCTCGCTCGAAAGATGTCGAGGATATGATCCGTGGGCTTTCAGTTTGAGACAGCCGGACTCCCAGAGTCTGTAGTTTGAGGTCTGTACTTGTATACAGTACACAAGGTAGTTTGTACATTCGAGGACTCGGAGAATTGGAAAATGTATATCGGCCGGGCTACCACTTGGGCACCCGGCAGTGAAACGCTCAGAGCACTTGCAGCTTCCGAGACTTGAACAACTTGAGCAATCGTACCCTGACTCCCAGACGATGCTGCGGTAGTGTAGCCCCCATATTTTCCGTGGTCGATGATTCCATCGGCTCGAGATCGAAGATGTCGAAGGTTTATCCGAAGTATAAATGTGCGATAGTTCCTTCGCAAAGCCCCCAGTTTGCCGATATCGCACGCAAATCCTGCAATTCCTGGGCATTCAAAGCAAAAGTGAATGCTCAATAGATGGCTATTTCTCGTTCGCACATCTGGCTCCCTCGCTTGCAATTGGTCCGAAATCGTAAGGGGAAGATCTTAAGAATGCGCCTCGGTGGCTTATAATTACGCGTTGCTTGTGTTTGTTTGTTCTCGTGACAAAGGAGCAGTGTCTCGATTTATATATCCTGTTGCCTTCCTCCGCTTGTTGTAACAAATTGTCTGGGGACCCTGACTCGCACATTTATGCCACTGTGCTAGTCAAGCAGGCTGCTTAATGCCTTCTTCGGTCGCTTCTGATCGCCAAACTCACAATGCTCATGGCCGCACGGCGTTACAAGCTGCCCGTTCTATCTTGATTCTACCCTAACTTCTCTGGACTATCGCTGCTCATATCACACGTCATCGATCCTCTGTGTGGGACGCCCTCTTGAGTTGTCGGCATTCATGCGCCCAAACCTTCGCTTCCGACCACCACCATCTAATTCTCATCCGCGTCCACCTGCAAACTCCAGCACCGTTGCCTTCATATTATGCCCACTTTTCCCGGAGAAGTATGCGACTTGATCATCGATCAACTGGGCGTTTCGAAGGAATGCAGCCCAGTGCTCCCATCTAACCGGTGCGCAACACCTACCCACACACCCGCTGCATGTTTTCAACTCAGAGCTCTATCTGTCCCAGGGAGCTAGCGGCTTGCGCGCTGGTTTGTCGGGACTGGGTCCCACGCAGCAGATCACATCAGTTCAAATCACTGGATTTCACCTCGAGTTCCTCCTGCCATCGCCTGTCACCACTCCTGGATCTTCTTTCATTTCCGCATGCGACGATAGCGCCACATGTGCGCCAGATCATGCTGTCCTTTGGCGCACAGCGAAACATGATCCCAAACTCAGTCTTCATGCGCATTGGCACTCTCTCTGCGTTACGCTCAGTCACTATCCGAGGGTATACGTCAGGCGATTCTCCCCGTGTGGAGGACATCGTGACTATTCTCGGTTCATTAGTCAAGCTCACACGCCTGGAGCTCTACTATTTCACGCTCGGATCCTTCATTCAGCTGCGCGACATAGTGTGCGCTTGTCGCGGGCTTGAAAGGCTTTACATATTCCATTTGGGCACTACTTATTCTTCACCAGCGCCGCCCCAAATTCCATTGTATGTGCCGCTTGAGTATTTTCTACTTCCGCCCTTGCGGGTGTTGAAAATGACCCATTCCCTATTCACCGAACAGCTACTCGCATGGCTGGAATCCTGCGCACCTTTATTGCCACTGAGCTCTCTGTGGCTCGATTTGGGCGCAGTTGTGCTGTGTGGGCGCCTTCTCCGCGCCATCGGCTCAAAATTGGAACACCTGTCTCTCCAATTTGGTGATGGTGATCGCTACAAGCACGGTGGGCGATCCATTATGGATGGACTAGCTCCTCAAGCTTATGTAACTTTCTCTGGGCAGTTTCGTACGAAAATGTGGATCTGCGTTACAACAGTCGTCTAGAGACGCTGTCGTTCTGGGGCTGTGGGGCGCCAGTCATCCGGCACAATGGCCTCGATATCATCAATCGAGTTTCATCCAGCAACTTACGAGAGTTGAATATCTCCCTCGATTGGCTATCTATTGGTGATCTCAACAGGATAGAGCACATCGGTGCTGAAAGCCTACCAGAACTGGCTGCGATTGATACGCTCTTGCAACACCCCAATTTTTCTAACTTGGAAGGGCTCAACATAGGGTTGCCGAGGGTCGTCGATTCGATGCAGAATTTCTTTCCTCGCACTTCAGCGCGGGATCTTCTGCATGTAATGTGCTATAGCAAGATGGAACATCTGGGCAGGCACACGCAGGTGAGGCTGTGGATGTGATGTGATAGGACGATAATAATGAGCCGATTCTCTGCTTACTTGGGGACCTGTAGCATTTCCGAATCCGTACCCATGCCTTCGATATTTGCTACATTTGGCATAGTGGTTGCATTGAGTACACGCGCTTCATTTTCGAAACTCACGAGATTACGAGACTATCAGCTTCGAGGCTCTTATACTGTAGTATGCTCAGTGCTGTACTTATCCTGAGAAATGGTCAAGTGTCAAGCTTCGAATAGACATGGGCCCATGCTCCAAATTTCTAACCCGCTAGGTCTAGCGGTGCTGATTATAAGAGAAAGAGATGGGCGCCGGCTGCGCATTGCGAAAGACTTGAAGACAATTTTTGTGCGGTGTGATCACTAGTCAATGAAGAAAGCCAATTACAAAAGTAATGACGTCGATGCCGATTGTAGTTCGCTCATTGACGCCTGGTTCTTCAACGGGTCCTACATAGCACATCTTATGACGTTCTTAATACTTCTTATTCATTTTCCTTCTTTCGATCTAATGTTGGAAGGTGGCCCTGAAGGCCGGCCAGAGCTTGCTGCAATCGACACGCTCTTGCAACGCTCAAATTTTGCCAACTTGGAAGGTTTCAACATAGGTGTGCGAAGCACCATAGATTCGATGCAGGAAATTTTCCCTCGCACCGCAGCGCGGAATCTTCTACGTGTCATGGACAGTAGCGAGATGTGGAAAAAATGAGGTCCTAGGAAACGGAGCGGTGAGCGCGTGCAGGAAGTGAGCGGTGTTTTAATTTAACCTCATGACCACGATCTGCCGACGAGGCTGTCTGCTACTTGACCGACGCTTGGGGTCGAAATCATTTCGATCCAGGGATAGAGTACTTATTTTCACAAAGACACGGCGAGATCAGTGCCCGGACGTGATGGGAAGGCGTCGATGAGCCGATTCTCTTACATATACGCACCCAAGAGTCCAATATCAACAGTGTAAATGTTCGGGTACAGCTCACTACGCGGGGGACTGGATACGCGTTGTACCACACCTATTGAACGAACCTCGGTCCAATCTTAGGCAGTGCAACAAACCTGCTTCTAAACTGACCTGTGCATTTTTCGCGGGCCGCAGACAATCCTGGCGCTCCCTCACGGACGTCGGCAAAATAGATAGCAGCGGACCACTCACGACGAAGACCCATTTCGGCCCTCACCTAGTTTTTTTATAAAGTAAACATCAGGGTACAGCCTTATACAGCCCGAATCAGTGCATAGATGAATTATGATTGACAGTAAAGAAAGTGCCAAGCAAGAAGCAAGAAGCAGTTTGAAGCAGGTGGTATGGAACGGGCGCTGATCTATACAGGACATGCCATGCCATGCCATTCTCCGCAGGAATGCGAACGCGCACGTAGCGTCATGTGGACATTTCACAAAATGCAGAGGAATCCGGCGAGCAGAATGGCCGGCGGACGGCGACGCGCAGGGTTAACATTTACGATAGGCATATAATGCACACATGCATGTGGAGTTCAAGCTGTATTGGAGGTCGTAACGGCCGGTATTCAATTGAATGGCTCGTGAATGCTGCATTGAAACGCGTCGGGTCCTGGCACATAATTGACATGTACATACTAGTACATACTTAGGGTCGTTGGTGGAAGGGTGCTCCTTCTGTCAGGTCCTGTCGCTGTCATGTGTCGTGATGTATTGATATGGTATGATGGTTCGCGATGGATGTGGAGATGGGCCGCGCGGACGTCTGTACGTACGCTAATCCTGGTCGTAGCAGCCTTTAGCAGCCTATGCAATTACGAGATTGCAGACATGATGACATCGCAGCAGTGTGGAGATCCACGCTGATACATGCGTTGTTGGCGTTCCGCTGAGCGCTCAGGTTTGCATATCAATACCATCGCAGTCAGTGAGTATCAGCGGTCAACAACGCCGCACGTGGTCGCACTCACAGATTTAGAAATAGAGTGTTCTGTGGAACTTGTAAGCAGCGCATGAACAGTGAGCTTGCAATATGAACTACTGTATCATTACGAACCTAAGTTCGGCCTGATTCCTTGTGACCGAGGTCACTGACAGGTTCGGAGGTTCGGATGCCGATGTGACGTGGGACGAACTTGCCTCAAGTTCAAAATGAGGTCTAAAATGGCAATCCGCCTGACTTTTGGGTGGCTCGGGGCGAGGCTCGGGCGAAATTTTTGTCACAGAATATGTTCGAGGCCCAGATTTTCTCGTGACAGTCACGCAAAATAGGCTCAGTTCAGGGGGCCTTGGGACAAGTGACGAACTTAGGTTCGTAATGATACAGTACTAGTAATACCGACAATCGCAACGAGGTCCCAATCTTCGCCAAAATGACCAAATACGAGATCCAACTATGCACGCTGCAATTGCAATGCGCATCGACCCAGACGAGTCACTCCAATCTGAGTCTCAACTACATACTCGCACGCGCGGCGATGCCAGAGGTTATGCAAGTCGAGTCCGAAGCGAACCAAAAATAAGTATGTCGTAAATGGTATGCACAAACACAGAATACGTTAGTGAAATATCGTACACTCCCCCCTCCTACGCATACGCGTTACTGATCCGCTCATCCTCCTGCTTCTCATCATCCACGCTCCCCTTCTCCACATCCCCGCCCGCCACCACGCCCTCCTTCGGCGAGCGCAGAGAACGTAGAGGGGATGATCCAGAGCGAGATGAAGCAGTCGATGAGCAGGCAGATGATGATGATCGTGAGCCGGCGCCCGAGGTACTAGCTGACGTATCCCACGATGGCGCCGATGATGGCGCCGACGGTCGCGTCGTGCGAGGAGAGGCCTTTGTTGGATTTGAGGTAGTCGGGTAGAGGTCCTGCGAGCCGTGCGAGAGGGAGTTGAAGCCTGGGTGCAAACAGGGAGGTTACCATGGGATAGGAAGGAAGGAGGGAGGGAAAGTGCGCGTTCGAGGGAAGAAAGTAAACCTCCTAAGCGTGCATGAAAAGGGCGGGCTGACTCACCAGTCATCAGCAACATCGCATAGATGCACAATACCCAGTGCTTCTTCAACGTCCGCCCCGTTTCCTTTACAAACACCTTCGTCTTCTTCCCCGTCGTGCTCCCCCTAAGCCTTTCAATCTCATTTGCCTTCTGGAACACCTCCAATTCGGGCAGGCTCGCGCGGAGGCACGCGGCGAACATGCTGATGCCGGCGCCGGTCCAGAAGAGGAGCCCTTGCTCTGCTCGGGGACGAGGTAGCGGTAGATGGCGGCGGCGATGAGGTAGCCCACCGCGTAGCCCTGCTGCAGTACGCCGGGTGCGAGGCCGCGCAGTTCGACCGGCAGATTTTCCAGCGCAGACGACGCGCTCAGCCCCTATATCCCGCCCATCGCCACGCCGAACAAATTGCGCGTGGCCAAAAAACTGGAGATACGTTCTTACGAACTCGCTGCACAGCGCCAAGTTGAAGACGAGGGGCCACTTACCGCTGAAGCGGTCGGAGACGACGCCGAAGACGACGGCCGATGGAGTGGAAGAGAGTGAGCACTGAGGGTGATGATCGTGGTCGTGTACGCGGATCTGCCGAAGGCTTCCTGGAGGTTGGTCGCGGAGAGGGAGACGGAGAAGAAGTCGATGGCGTCGTAGGACCATGCGAGCCAGCTGTAGACAAGTGGTAGCGGGTGAGGTGGAGACTAGGCGACTCAGAGAGGACGGCTTACATATTATAGGTGTACATTGGCACGTGGAATTTAAATAATTTAAATAATTTAAATAATTTAATTCGGGGGGGGGAGGAAGGCAACATAGTTCATGGTACAATCAATTATGTAAACTAATTAGAAGACTGACACATGTACAAATCTACGATCGGGAGCTAGTCGAGGCACGGAAAATGTCGGCAATAGCGAGCTGGTTGCCGCGGATCGTCGCAACAGCAGTTTCTCTATCTTGCGGGGGAGCTGGCTATAGGGATGCATGATCAATATCGGCATGCCACATGTTACATAAATTAGTAAATGCACCTTTGGAAACTGACATTTCTTGCTATTCCATCTGCCGCCACAGTCGGCGCGATGGCAGCTCGTGCAGCTCCGAGCTTTCCGTTTACTTGCAACAACACGACTCGTCTGGCTAGGCCCGCTGTCACGGTAGTGGCTGTGACTAGTGCCAGCTGACGACTGAGGTAGTAGCACTCCGGGTCCATAATTGTATTGCACAGCTGACTGGGCGGTTGTGTGGGATCCAAGAAGCTGAGTGACCTCCCAGGGATTAATGGCAGCGGGCTGTGGTCGAGATCCCGAGCGAATTTGCTGACTGACGGGAACTGGTAGAATGGAAGGCAGTGCTAGTGTCGATGACATAGCAGATCGCGCTGCTGGTGCGAGAGCTCGACGGATTTCGTCGTACACCAATTGATTGATGCTAATGGAATTTTTTTCGTTGGAGTGATCACTCCATGTCTTCCAGTGGTTCTTCAGGTGTTCAGGAAGCTTATGGGAGGTGAATTAGATACACAGATCGCTTGTAAGGGCCACAAATACACACCTTGTAGAATATCAGCACACCATCCACATGCCCACTCCAAATATTGGCGAGCTCTATCCAGTTTGGCTCTTTTTCCCCCGAAAATGATCCTCGAGGATCCGCCAGCATTGCCTTGAAGAGGGCTCGCTCGGGCCGTGTGTGAATGGGCAGCACGGCAGCACGTGTTTGTTGCCGGACAGCCAGATAGCTGTGTCGGATCTTTCGATCTAGTGCGAATTGATTGTGGTAGGGCAGAATGGAGAGGCTCTCTCGCAAGCGTTCAGAAAGTGGAAGAATACCGAAGATTTCAGTGGATCGTACATAGTTACTACCATTCACCCAGCCACCAGGTCCGAAACTGGCAGGAAGAGATGTGAATCTGGCACAAGTAAGGTCTAGCAGGTGCGAAATGCGATTTTTGGTCCAAATGTCAAAAGAGCCGGCATATTTGACACCCGTACGGTTGATAGTGCCCACCTAGTAAGCAATTCGAGTGAGACACATAAATTAGATACTCGGTGATGCAAGTACTGACCTTGAGATTGTGATACAAAATGTAGTCGCGCAATAGCTCTACCGCAAAATCAGGTGAAGCATTGAATGCTCCAAACCACCGGATAATGTTTTGATGTATCCCGCCCTCGATTCCGTTGGTGCCACGACAGCATCTGTATCGTAGGAGTCCGTACTTGTCGTAGCCGTTACTGAAATAGAGCTGGATGTTTGGAGGATCAGAGTAATAGCCACGGCGAATATTTTCGAGCACATTCTCCGAAGTTTCCCATGCCTTCTCATTAAAGAGTGGAAACCCCGTCACTGCATCTTTCAGTGGTCCAAAAGTCATGATGACTTTTGACACCCGAGCGAGGAGCTCATCAGGAGCTGGTACAAATCGACGAACCCGCTGCCAGAGCCAATGGGAATGGTACAACACCATACTATCCCATGTTACATCCTTTGAGAGAAGAAATGCTTCAAGAATGGCTTTATCTTCTGCATCGGGAATGAAAAATGCGTCCCTCAAGGCTCTCGCAAATGGTCTACGGAGGCCATGTTGTACCGAAATGTAGAATTGGTCCATCAAATGCCAGATATCTCCTAGCACTCGTGAGCGGATGATGCTTGAGCCATCGAGGGGCTGGGTAACGAGTTGCGAGTGAATTGCTTCTGCGCGAGATGCACTAAGGGTGTCAGGCTGTGAAGCTGACAACAGCTGATCTGATGGCATTACAGTATCAGAATCTTGATGCCATTGTTGCTCGTCCTGCAAAAATGTTTCGACAGGCTCGCTGGCAGTGTCTGATGGGCTCGAAGACAATGCAGCAAGACGATCTGAGGCCTGCATCTCGTCTGTGTGCTCAGTGGGAGCATGTCGATTTGGAGAGGTTGATGTAGGATGTGTCTCGGTGGCGGCAGATCGTGTGCGAAGATGCTTCGCTTTGCAGACCAGGTGGAAGGGAGCATCTGGAAAAAGCGAGAGGGGAGTGCTTTTTTTCGTGCCTAGGAGCTCTCCTGGAACTATGTGACCAGTATTGAACACCTCGGTGATCACAACTAAGACACGAGTTGGGGTAATATTGACCCCGAGGTACTGTTTGGGCCGTTCCAAGGCGATGTGGCCTTGTGCAACGATGAGGGACTGATCCGGGCCATAAAGTGATACAGCCGTGCCTGCAGGCGTCCCTGCAGTGACCGCCACACCAACAGACACTTCGGTCAAAGCTTGAAATACAGCCCAACTCGCGTAGACGTCACGTGCAGCATATTCGACCTGCTCTTGGCTCAGATCTGCCGTGTCCCAGTCAAGACTAACACGAACAGCTGGGTCTTTGGGCAAATGACGCCGCAGCACCGCAGCTGTCAGGTCTGCAAGACCAATAGTGGCCTTTGCTGCAGCATTGCGGGACTTCGCAAACTGCCCGAGATTGATTGCCCCCGCAAATGCCTCGTCATCTGTGGCGAATTTGCAGTCTCTAAAGAGGCGGGTAAGATCTCCTGATATGCCAACCCCGACTTTGCGAACACGAGGTGCACGGAGAAATGCTAGAAGACTGGAAGGCAAAAAGCCGTTTCGCCAGTGTGAATAGAGCTGATATAGTACAATCAATATCACAGCATACAAGAGATGATAAATACGAGCACTTACTGGAATGAGAAATATATCCTGCTGAACTGCGATTGACACCAGCGCAATTTTGCCTTGTATACCGTTAACACGATCTACCGGCCACTCCATGTCAACTGCCGTGAATAAATCATCGACACCATCCTTTAGGCAATCCATGATGCTGTTGAGTCGGGTATTGATTTGAAAGGTTGATGAGAGAGTTGAGACATTGTATTCGGGTGGGACAGTGAGTTTGACAAGGGTGGATATATCGGGGACTGGAATGACGTCGGCCTTGAGCTCAGGAAGTGTTTTTTCGAGTTCGGCCTTGTCGCCGCGTACATTATCTGTATAGACCAACTGTATGGGCTCATGACCATATGTTGCGAGCGACTCCGAAACACGAGCCAGTGCGGGCATGAACTGGTTGTGGGCCTTCGTGGGTGTGAGCACCATGGAGCGCACCTCATTGTGCTCGTTGATACCGGTATGGAGCCCTCCTGCGAATACTGTTTGGCCCATGACTTTTCCGAGATGCTTGATGACCTAGATTAGACGTTAGAAAGATGTAAGACAAATTGACGAACCAAAAATGAACTTACTTTGTAGCTATGATCTACTTGTAAGATTTTAGCAGATAGCATGCTCGTAAACTGGTCCATCTCGTCCCCATGCGACCTGATGAACTTGACATAAAAATCACGGAAGTACTGAGCACTCGGGGTAAACCCCGCGTAACCTTCGCGGTCATTAAATGAGCCAAATGGACTCGATTTCCCCATCAATCTCGCCATCGCTGAAGTCGAACGTGCATAGACCATCTCTAGATACTGGAGGTGGAGGTGGTCGTAGCGGCGGTAGTGGTTCGTTCGAATTATCTCAGCAAATGGGCCTGGTCCAATGCCGTGCTGGAACGATGTGCGCATCAAAGCAACAACACTATCCGTGAGCCCACTTCGATAGGTCAAGTGGTGCGTGAATTCCATGGATAGTAGGCGGGGTAAGACAGAAAGAAGTGAAGGAGACCAGCTTTGATACGATGATTTGCACTGGCCGCACAGATAGCGGTAACCTATAATGTAGATGCATTCCGCCAAATCGACAACACGGCGGGGTGCTCGAGCCCAGCCTTTTGCCCACAGCATATTTGCTGTTCCGTTTGCTGCTGTACGCCCATGCTTTGCACAGCCAGGACACGGAATGCGCTTGACGTATAGATGCGGCAGCCAGATAAAATACCGCGGCCGGTAAAAGTCTTCCGGCCTTGGAAGGATTTTATGGCCCGTCACAAAGAATGCGGAGGACGAGCCGTCATAGAAGGAGCCGTGCTCGTAACAGGTAGGCCGCTTTGACGGATTCTTGCGCATCTCGTCAAGGAGACGCTCTCGTGTATCTGCGTAGTTGATACTGAGCCATTTGGGCATGGCAGAGCGCTCCTGTTGTCCTCCTTTCCCCGCAGGTGCATGCTCTCCCCCTACTCCACCGCCATTCGGCTGCCCAGGCACGGGAGAGACGGGCGGGGCCTCATCATCATCCGGGACTTCTTCGAACTCGTCCTCGTCCGCCCCACCCTTCGATCCCGATGCACCACTATCAAACAGAGCATCCACCTCCTGATCCCCCTCTCCCGCACCGTCCCCATCGTCGTCGTCGTCGCCTCGCGTTGCAGCTATTCGATGCATTAGTGCTGTGAGACTTTGACGGGAGCTTGTCACATACCTTTCCGCATGTGTAATTGCTCCTGTGAGCCGAGACCGAGGCCCTTTGGTGGGGTCCAGTGATGTGAAAAGTCGTGACTAGCTAGGGATAATTGAATCAGTGGATAGTATGCATAGAGAGTAATCAAAATACATACTTGTGTTGCTTCCTCGACTGTGCCCTTCATTCCGAAAGCCTTGAGACATGCCCAGTGCGCTGACCGCTTCAATGTCTAATTAGTATACAAAGAGAATCACAGCAGCCGCAAGACGCACCAGCCGCTTCGCCAGTAGGACACTCGATGTCATCGAGGTCTTGCATCCCCGAGGCGGAATCAATGCATGATACACCATCAAGCATGTCATCGTGATCGACGTCGATGGCTGGGACAGCTGCGATAATCGCAGCTGTGCTGCCAGTGGTGACACTTGCGGACACTTTGATGAGTCCTGTGGTTGAATTGGATTGGCCCGGAGCACCTGTCGAGTCTGATCGAGTCGAAAGTGAGTGTCAGTTGCCATAGCAAGTAATGGCTAGGACGCTTACACACCGTCTGCACCCATTCGAGCCGCACATTCCTGAGGCGCACTCAATGTGTCTGTTGCGGCGCGATTATCCTGATCGCGCGATGACAATCGCGGATCCGGAGCGCGCACCGGAACACCGACATTTTGGCGAGCAGAGGTTTGTGCTGCATTTTCCATTCTAATTAGTAGAGAAATGGGACAATTGGAAACAAGACTTACCTATAGTAGCTGGCTGAGAGCCAGAGCTGTCGATGCTAGTGACTGTCGGAGACGAACTTAAGTCAGGGGCTCCCTATCACCATCGCGCAGTCAGCTGGCACATTGTTGCCAGCCAGTAACAGCCACGCGATGCTAAAAATGTCAGACTCACCTGTTGAAGTTCCACCTGAAAGCTTCTGCTTCTTCGGAGGAGGCCCGATGTCACCGTCCGGCGAAATTTGTTGTTTGGGCCCGACCTTCTTTGCGTTTGGCCCGTTCTTCGAGCCTTTCGGGCGCCCTCTAGGGCGCTTAGGAGGTAAGGGAGGGGTGGAAGACATGGAGAGTATATTATAAAGCAGAGGTTGGGCAGTAAGCTATAACGGCGTGAAAATTGGTTGGTTTCCTGACGCGACAGCACGCGGGTGGCACATTTGTTTGTGCGTGTTACATTTGTTTGTACATAGTTAGGTTTTCAAACTCAGCTAGGTCTTAGGTCGGGTACACCTATAGAATGACCGCCGAGAGGACGGCCCTGGCGCATCTCGGGATGCGGCTTGAGGATCTCTTATGACAGCTGGCGCCGGGTACGGCCATCGTGGAAAGTGGCAAGATCGAGAGCGTCCTTCAAAGCTTCAGCGCTAATTCCTTAGAAGTATTGTATTTAGACTCTACGGTTGTTAACATGCATCAAGTAGTGTATATATACGGTTCAGCTGTCGATGCTACACTGGACCAGTTGTAAATAAAAAAATACGACACCTTTACTGATCAGTCGATAGTCAGTATCACATGCATTACGGGTCCTAATAGTAACATAGGACAAAGGCAACACCCGTGTTGGCAATGCTATGCTGCTGGTACATATACGGCACGTGCAGCGCCAGCTGTTGGCGATGCACATTTAGGGTGACCCCTGAGCCAACCTTGAGCGGGATGCGTGCTGTATAAGTAACGTCAATTTGACCCTGCGCAGCCCTACTTCGAGCGAAGCGAAACAGCGAAGCGAAACCAGAAGCGGCCAGAAGCGCCAACTTTGAGCCCCGCTAAATTAAAATAGAACACGCAGCGACGGGTTGATGCCGCGCAAGAATGCTAGCTTTCTCGCGCGTTGGCAACTCCGGCTTATTTAACTTTACCTTGCTCTTTTACTTGCATCCATATATCTTGCCGCTCATCTCCTACATACCGTTTAGTGCTGATTGCGCTCATCCCATCCAACATGGGGTTGCCGCAAAATCTCGAAGAAATGGAAAACTGCAAGCCGGTGCATAGCATGCCTCCTCTTGCGTGACTCTTCTAATCCTGCCTCTTCGAATGCGAATAGACTTTCGCTACCACAGACACATCTGGCGGGTCAGTGACCAACATTAACGGGGATTGTATCAAAGGCCAACGCCTTGAAGTCAATGGCAATTACATCGCATACGCAAATGTTAACGTCAATCCCCCTGACCCAAAGGAACAGAAGAGACGTTTTCGCCGTGAGTGTGACAAATGCACTGAGTGTCGCTCTAACACTGAACCCTCCCCTTCTGAATTTCGGCAGATCTACCTTCATGTGTTCGTTATTCATGTGCGTGCGACAAAGGTACTCAATGAGTGTTACTCTGATATTGAACCCTCCCTTCTGAATTTCAGCAAATCCACCCCCCGACCTGATTAGTCTATGGGTTTTCGTTATTTGTGTGCGTGTGACAAATGCACGCACTGAGTGTCGCTCTGACATTGAACCCTCCCCTTCTGAATTTCAGCTGATCTGCCTTTGGGGTCTCGTTATTGTGCGTGTGATAAATGTACTCACTGAGTGTCGCTCTGACATTGAACCCTCCCCTTCTGACATTCAGCAATGCCATCCCCGCGGCGCTTTCGTTCTTTATGTGCGTGTGGCAAATGCACTCACTGAGTGTCGCTCTGACATCCCCTCCCTTTCTGAACATCAGCAAATATGCTTGATTGTTTATACGTGTGTGTGACAAATGCACTCACTGAGTACTGTCGCTCTGACATCAAACCCTCCCTTTCCGAATTTCAGCAAACCCATGTTGCTCATGTACGGCACATGACCAATGTCGTTCCCATGTAAGTACACCAGCACTCATAGGTTATCTCTGCCACTTACACCACTGTCAAGCGGCTGGGATTTTGTATATCGGACGCTAAAGACAGAAGGACGGATGTCGGGACTTTCGGATGGACCCCTGAGTGGTTGACACAAGAAGCCGATCGTTCTCTTGCAAACCTCCAAGAAGTTAATCGTGCTCTAGCACAGCTGTATCTGCTTCTCGAGAATAAATTGTCAGTCCATGTAGGGACCAGCCATAGTGGAAAGGATGCGAAGGGTATGTTTACGGGAAGCGAGTGAGTCAATCCTGGCTGCAATATCTTACCATCGGATACTGACCGTTAAAATTGTGCAGCGTTGGACCCGAGTTGGCGCGTGTGCCGATGTGCCGAGCTCGCAGTGAAGGAGGAAAGGGAGGTGACAAGTAGTGGCCCCGCCACTGCGCAGCACTGTGCTGATGATAATTGTTGTGGATCCGCCGTCTTTTAGGCATATAAATGTATTTCCCTTTTCTTCTGTCAGTGTTCTATTTTACTACTGTTCTCGTTCCCTGTACCGGCTTCGGCCATCCCGTCTCGACACCCTCGCACTTTAACTCCACCACACTGATTAAGGTATCCCCCGTGATATGTATCCAATATTTATGCACATTTACAATAAATCCGTGTTCGCTCGAGATTCAAACCGTTTTCTTCGCTCAATTTCGAGGTTCGAGGCTGAGGCCAGCCACCAGCGGTCAAGTATTCACGTACTCAAATATTGCTTACACCGCGATCTGCAGTCGCCCCAGCCCACTACTTACTGACATGGATTTCAATGGGCTGCAAAACGGCTGTTTGAACTTTTTGCTACAATGCAAGAAGACTACAAAGGTTGAGCAAGGGGTGGGCGGATCACATCGTGTAACTCAAAACTGACAAGAAACCGCAATTTTACAGTGCAAAATCATCAATTTGGCTCTCAAAAAAGCCTCGCCAAACATGACTGGAATATTATTGAAAAAAACCTTTCGCTTTGGATTAGGGTGTCGAAGTTCTGTCAGTTCCTGTCGAGTGTCGCGATAGGGTATGATGCGTATGCTTGCATATGGATATCGGTTCGCGATAGAAGTAGAAATGTGGACCGCGCGGACGTTAACGCCTGTAAGTATTTGATCTTGGCACAGCTTAGCCCAGACAATTACCAGACAATATGTAAACATGAAGAGATTTCAGCAATTGCAAGATCCCCACAAATACACATGTTGTTTGAATTTTGTTGATGTTCCGCCCACGTTTCATTACTACGGTCTTGTCCAAGGCGAAGGTCCAAGTCCTATGATGATATCAATACATCGTTGGGGGTGCCAAACGAGCTCGGACTCTAACCTATGTAGCAGATCCTCTTGGATTGTTACAATAAGCTGAACGAGAAAACCCCGACCTCAACATCGAACGTAAAATCCAACTGCGCATGTCGCAATGCGCATCGATCTATACGAAAAACCAGACATTTGTAGGATCCATATCTATTTACATCATTCCAACTTCAGTCTCAACTACATACTCGCACGCGCGGCGATGCCAGAGGTTATGCAAGTCGAGTCCGAAGCGATGTATCGGAACCAGAAACAAGTAGGTCGTAAATGGTATGCACAAACACAGAATACGTTAGCGAAATATCGTACACTCCCCCGCGCCTCCGCCTACGCGTTACTGATCCGCTCATCCTCCTGCTTCTCGTCATCCACGCTCCCCTTCTCCACATCCCCGCCCGCCACCGCGCCCTCCTTCCGCCCCGCCCCGCCCGCCGGCGCCAGATCCTCCTCGTCGTTCCCGCCGCCCTCCTCAAACGCCGTCTTCGCCTTCTCAAAGTGCGACGCGTGGTTCTCCGGCCCAATCAGCGTGATGAAGATCACGAACGCGACCACCACCCCAATCAGGATGCCCTGCACCTCCGCGTAGTCGGGCACCACCGTCGGCCGCCCCGTCGCGGGGTCGATCTTGGGGAGGGTGGTCTTGAGGTTGTCCCCGCCCGTCGCCTCGATCTGCGCGCTCGCGCTCGAGATCATGTTGCCCACCTGGTACGCCACGCCCGGGAACGTCGCCCTGAACGCGGGCGGGGACATCTCCGCGAGCTGGATGGGGATCACGCCCCACGCGCCCTGCACGCCGAACTGGATGCAGAACGCGCCCGCCGCGAGGCCCTAGAAGGTCGAGGGGATGATCCAGAGCGGGATGAAGCACCCGATGAGGAGGCAGAAGATGATGATGGTGAGGCGGCGCCCGATGTACTGCGAGACGTAGCCCGCGATGGCGCCGCCGACGACGGCGCCGACGTTGCCGATGATGGTGGCGACGGTCGCGTCGTGCGAGGAGAGGCCCTTGTTCGACTTGAGGTACGTCGGGTAGAGGTCCTGCGAGCCGTGCGAGAGGAAGTTGAAGCCTGGGAACAGGCAGATTAGCGGAGGTTCAGAGAAAGGGTGGGCGCTTCGTGCGCGCTCGAGGGAAGAAGGCACGCCTCCCAAGCGCGCATGAAAGGAGGGCTCACTCACCAGTCATCAGCAAAACTGCGTAGATGCACAGCACCCAGTGCTTTTTCAGCATGTGCCCCGTCTCGCGGATGAACACCTTGGTCTTCTTGCCCGTCGTGCTCCCCCGGAGGCGCTCGAGCTCCTTGGCCTTGCGGAACACCTCGGACTCGGGCAGGCACGCGCGCAGGCACGCGGCGAACATCGATATGCCCGCGCCGGTCCAGAAGAGCGCGCGCCAGCCCTGGGGCTGCTCGGGGACGAGGTAGAGGTAGACGACGGCGGCGATGAGGTAGCCGGCCGCGTAGCCTTGCTGCAGTACGTCGTATGCGAGGCCGCGCAGCTCCACGGGCAGATTCTCCAGCGCAGAAGACGCGCTCAGCCCCCAAATGCTGCCCATCGCCACGCCGAACAAGCTGCGCGCGGCGAGGAACTGGGGATACGTTTTCACAAACCCGCTGCCTAGCTCAATCACGGAGCACAGGGCGAGATTGAAGACGAGGGGCCACTTGCGGCCGAAGCGGTCGGAGATGACGCCGAAGACGACGGCGCCGATGGAGCGGAAGAGGAGGGTGAGGGTGATGGAGGTGGTGATAGTGTACGCGGATTTGCCGAAGGATTCCTGGAGGTTCGTCACGGAGAGCGAGACGGAGAAGAAGTCGATGGCGTCGCAGGACCATGCGAGCCAGCTGTGGACAAGTGTTAGCGGGCGAGATGGAGGAGGTTAGGGGAGACTCACCCAACCCAGAACTGGGCCCACTGCATCCATGTAACCTCCTTGAGACAGGTCCAGAGGGGGCGGCCCTGGCGCATCTCTGGGCGCGGCTTGAGGCTCGCTATGAATGCGGGTACGGCCATCGTGAAAAGTGGGAAGAACGAGAGCGTCGTTGGGTTTGCACGAGGACCAACCTGGTGTTATAAGACGCTAATTCGGATAAGGGAACCGAATGATCCTTATACGGCATCAATACAATTGTGGGGTAATAGACGCAAATGGAAGCCACTTGACCGTGTGACATGCCGTGCCTTATCGCAAAAGTGTTCTCGCGGTTTTCTGACGTCCCCTGCGATGGCATTGCGGCCATCATTGGCGCCGATATCACCTCCATCGCGAACAATCGCACACAGAGCGTGATTAAAAACCCTTGGCCCGTGTACATGTCGACTGCATGCCAGGATCCGATGCGTTTGAATGTCACATTCAGTATCAGCTGGTTGAGAACGGCATCGTATATGTAACCTACAGCACGTCCAGCCTACAGCAATTCTGCATATAGCCTGATTCAACAGCCGCCCGCTGTCAGATGCCGCGCTATGGTATTCAAATTTGTCGACAATGGAAATGGGCGCTGCCCATTCGCATTCTGAACGTGCTATGTCTGTGCCTCTTCGAAGTCCCTCCTGCCTTCTAATATCTGTCCTTGCTTCTGTTCCTTGCTTCTGTTCCTTGCTTCTTCCCTGACGACTTCTGCCAAATATCTCGTACATATCAGCTCGCGTATCACGCCTCCCCACAGTCCCCCAGTCCACATCTGCGGGCCCTTTCCCCTCCCCGCTTAAAATATTCATCTCAAACTCGGCACAGGCACTCACAGGCACTGGATATGTTTTACTCGCGCCCCCCGCGCCAGCCCGCACCCGTCCCTGGCCTAAGAATTCAACCACCGGCTCCCCGCACCGCACCCCATGCAGAACGCGGGCGGTAGCTGCGGTAGCGGATAAGAATACAATTGCAGGTTTGCAAAGACATCAGGAATGATGCGCCCGTGCGGGGTGCGGGGTATGGGGTGCGGGGATAGCATGCAACAGGCTTGGCGAAGACGACTACAGGCAGCTGGAGACGTGTGGGGGGAGAGTTCGCTGATGGATGCTGATGGCAACGGTGACAGCGAAGTTAGCGACGTCAGCGGTGAATTTTGCAAGGAGGTGAGAGGGCAAAGGGACCGGGCCGACGCACCCGACGCGTCTGTTAAATTCTCGATCACAATTTCGAATTCGCAGATGTACCCTGATGTTACCCGTCCTTTAAGCATATCGGACTTCGTCGTGTATCGTTATATCTTTATTCGTCTCTCCAGCGGCGGCGGCGGTGATTGGCGACCGGCAATCGACAATCGACAATCGACACGGGGCGCAAGGACCGGCAGTGGCGCGACCACGAGTCTTGGGCTTTGGATGTACAGCGGCGGACCCGCCAGCTGCAGGCACCCCAGAATCGAAACTCGAAACTCGATCATCGATGTCGCAGACCCAGATGATCTACAATGCCAATGGGTCGGGCGCAGTCCAATCGTGATCGGTGCCTCGCAGGCTGGGCGGTCCAAGGGGGGTCTGAAGTTTGAACTCCACGCACTCCACGCACTTTACGCACTTGGTCTTCACGCATTCACTGATGTATGATATCGGATGGGAACCAGGGTACATGGCATCGCTCAGGAGCCGGGAGGAGCCAGGCTCCGATCAGATGATGAGGTGAGGATTGCCATTCCATCTTGGTGTCAGTGTCGAGACGACAATACAGCACAGATGTGACCGAGGAGGAGGGCGAGGAACGATGCGATCGCGATACGAATATCACATTGCTGTAATCTTTGTGGCGTGCCATGTGGGAAACGACACTACACCGTAGTGTTCGTTCGCTGCGATGCAATGCTCAAGCGGACATTCCCCGCACTGGGCACGCTACATCGAGGCTGTTTCGCTCGGTCTTTCTGGTTCCCGTTTGGTCGCAGTCCAGCCACGTAGATTTTTTTTTGGAATCTTTGATTATAGTCCATGGGGGGCGTCTCCCCATGGTAGACTAAATCTACATGTATGTATCGTAACTAATATCGTACCAAGCTCTTCTGTGACATAGACGAGCGCCCGTAATGAGGCGCCACGAATCGGTTTTTGGCTATGACGGTCGGTTTGTTTTGTTTCTGTTTTGTTTCCTATCGTTCCCCTCGTTCCTGCGCCCGCTTTCTCGTTCTCGCCTCGTTTGGTTCTCCTTTCTGTGCGTTCCGTGGGCATCCCCTGCCATGCCCCGTTCCTTTCCTCTCGGACTGTGCCCCTGCGCGCTTTGCGTGCTTCATGGCTAACTCCCGTTCCGATCTTATCTTATCCGGCTCCTTCCTTTCTCCTTCCTTTCTTCGGCGAGCCACGTAGTTGCTCTGAGAACAGACCGCCAACCCATCGCGGTGACGCGTTTCAGTGCAGCATCTACGCGAGCCATTGAATATCGCTGTCAGCTGGTCCAGCCTCAGATACGGCTTCGCTCACGGTGGTGGGATTCTGTATTTTCCCGACGCCCCTGATTTTCGATGCCCGCGTAAGGGACATACTGGTCAATTTAGCAGCGGTTTTGTGGGACTGCGTTGATATTGAATCGAGGCGTGTTCAATTTATGCATCCTAAAATGCGTATCCAATCCCCCACATCGCAAGTACGTGTTCTCTGCGGAATGTAGCCAGCATTCGGTAATAGCACAGGACATGGGTAAATATATTTGCAAATGTCGCGGTGCTGAGTAGGCAGAGAATCAGCTAGTTAACGTCGGCTCATAAGATTGTTCAGATGGTGCACATCGCCATCGGCAGATACTGAGGTGGATATTGCGCATAGGAAATCGATAGACACACCCAAGTAATGTGAAATAGCCCGGGGGCCTGGATATTCAATTATCCACCACCATATCCCCAGGAGAATATTTAGCAGAAAACACAGTGAATGCCAGTCCCCTGTGCCCGATACGGTGTCACGTGTGTGATAGAAACCAGTGTAATGTGAGTCCAAATGATAAGTACCTATATAAGCGATCATCAGGGGAGCAAAGTGAAAAATAACAGCTTCACGCGTTTCATGTCGTTGCCGACCCATCGCTATCGCGAGAAGGAGTGCGTGCGCCCCGCGGTCGTGTGTTCACCCTTCAGAATCTGGGAGTAAAGTTGCGAGTACAGCAAAGGAAGTTGAAGTTGAGAGGCAATTACTTGAATAGGTCGTAATATAATCAGCGCATTATCAGGGCTTTCATTAATAACTTCCAGTGTCTGTATTCGAATGTGAACGGACTGGCCAGCTACAGGCCCAGGAAATGTGTTTCTCCGACAGCGGCTGATCATCTCAAGATTGTCAACGAGCGACTCCACTCTTGACGGATGGGATGTCGGACCTTCGTGCTGGTGTTTAGTCAGTGGAGGTAGGTTTTCCACATCCTTCGCCACCATGATATAGCGAGACTGGTCGGGTCGGCCATGCCGATACTTTAACTGTTAGGAATGACCGGTTAGCAGTCTCACGGCATGTGCAAAGGACACGAGACCCACCTGTCAACGTACATAAGCCGCATGATAACGTTCAATAGACTTGCTCTCGCTCGTCCGGTGTCTACGTTTGAAGTTCCAACGCCGTAAGCTCGAATGACGTCACGGTTGTGTGCGTCTCCACTGGTGTCAGAAACACGTTGTGATCAACGTCCCTTGAGTGGAGAATCATTTCGCGAAATACTTTGCACGTCATGTTAGTCTCTATGGCAAATGCTGGTATGGTAAAGGACCCTCGAAAGGTTGGGCCAATTTGAGGTATAATGGTAATAATGGCTGCCAAAAGAGTGAAGAAGATAGTGGTGCTGACGGTTGTGCGTTTAATACCACAGGACACAGGGGAAATGGCAAAGACGTACAAATAGTAAACATGTCCATCATTGAGTAGGTGACGCATTGTGTGGGGAAGGCCGTCGCCGCGGAGGAACGATAAATTCCTGGAATTGGTACTTGATGTCGTGTAGCTGGTTAGCCTGACGGAAATCGCGACATAGATACAAGTATCATATGCCCAGTTCAACCACAGAGCAATGACGGTGATTGATGCAAAACCAGAAACGGCACAGTACCCCGTCTGTCCTGGCACGGGCTACAGAGATAGTTTGCGTATTATGAGTGAAATGCGCGAATTGAAGGACCTTGAGGGAGCTGGACTCACAGACGTGTGTATCAAAAACGCAACCGTAGCCCGCGCACACACTACACCAAGCCACCCCACTCCCGCAATCACCGTGACTAGCTTGGAGTTGCTGTAGATTGCGCGGACACGCATAAAGAACAGGCATGATTTCGCGGCGTTTCCAATGGTTAAACTAATGCCGACACCCAAGAATGCGGACGAGTGACAATCGTTGTCTATACGGTGGTGTGTGATGAGCAAACAGACTATCGAATGCAACCAGACAAAGCTTACTCAGTGTTCCCATATAAAACACCAGCATGAGCGCGCAATTTATCCCGGTGCTGATCCGTGCTATAAGATAAGCAAGCATGGCACAACTTCGCCCACATATCTTCACTGTTTCGTATTCCTCCACCAGGGCAAGTGCCCAGTCCCAAGCCCAAAGCTAGGACGCGCTCAGATGGGCGCCGTGGAAAGTTTGAAGCAAAACGCACCGTTAATGCACACAAAGCGACATATGTTGCAGCCTGCGTCTGCTGTACGACTTGCGATATATCCATGTCCTCGAGCGATCGCGTTCGGAGACACGGGAAAATCGAGGGAGGCCTGCCAGTGGATGTTGGAGGGAACAGACGACAAGTTTGCAGGAAGCTTGAAACCTGACGATCGTGCAATAGACCCTATTAGTGATTGCACCTCTATCACATCATTACTAAGCCCCAAACCCCTTGACGTGACCCCGCCTTGGCGCTGAGGTGAGCACAAAGTCTCCCGCGCCACAATCTGGATCTTCAGGACCCCGAACGACCTCCTAACCTATATCCCGTAGAGACTGCCGCGCGGAAATGAGAGGAAATAGATCCAACATCGAATCAACGGCCCTTGGGAACTATACGTTGAGCCGTTCTAAGTTGGCAAAGGTGGGACGTTGCAAGAGCGCGTCAATCGCAGCCAGTCCCTGTCGGCCTTCAGGCCTCAGGGCCAGTTTCTAATGCACTATTGAGTTCGCCAACAGAAGGGCAATCGCGGAAGGAGATATTCAGTACTCGTAACCTGCTGGATGTGACTTGATCGATGCTAGCGACATCAGTGCACAGGACGAATGGCCGCCCGCAGCGCTAGAATGAAAGCTTCTGAATATGAGTATTGTGGCGCAGATCCATTGCTTCGTGCGCAATGGCTGAGAGATAGTCACATAAGAATAGGTGACTATTCCATACACAATGAATATCTCACCGGGCCTGTAGTAATTGCTGCTACCATAATGGATGGACAGGTGATCCAATTCGAGCCCAGGGCGCGGGTAAAGCACCAACAAAGCTACATGGTGCCCGAAACAATCCACAGAGAGCTCAGAGGCAATGTGGGTACACAGGACTCTAGCCAATCAAATAAGTCCTCGCCAAATCTGCAACTGCTCACTTTCAACACCCGCAAGGAGGACCCCGGCTTATCCTCACATATGTTCGATCCTTATTGCCTCCTTTGCGCACGGGTTGCCCTCGAAAAAAAGGCCTATGTTCGATCCATACGCGTACGGCAGTGGCCAAATTTTGGTCGATGTCCGATCTTGACGCCGTACACAACACCCCCTCGTGTTTATATGTCTGATCCGTTTCGCGTACGGATTCACGGCGGCCAGCGGTCTGCCAGTTGTGGCGCCCCTTGGCTTGGAGAGCACCCTGACGCAGATCTGCATTCATCATGTTTAATTTTTTTTACCCGCCCTTTCAGTGTGACACTGTCCCTTTTTACCAATTCATGTCCGATATAATTCGCGTACGAAAGTGCCGTCGAAACCTATGATCGATCCGATTTGCACACGGTTCCGCTCAATATGGCAGCGTACGGAATGCCCTCAAATTGACCTTTTTCGGATCGAACATGCTACAGACTAAGCCGGGGTCCTCCGCAAGGGCGGACAGAGAAAGGATGCGAGCGGTACATATAAAGGTGTTTGAGTTAATGCAGGATGCACACGAATAATAAAAAGCCTCTCGAGCCCGCGACAAGCACAAAATATGTCACAGAGCCTGAATGAAGGATTCGAGCGCGCAGTGGTGGAGCTCCAGGTGTATGAGCTTGACCAATGATCCAAGGATAGCCACGATGTCCTCAACCCGCCGCCCAGGGGTGATCACCGGGTGTATATTCGATGAGAGTGATCGATTGCAAGGCGGAGAGAACTCCGATGCGGATGGAGACTGGTTTCGGGATTAGGCTTTTCGCTCGGCCAAAGACCAGCATGATCTGGGGCACATGGGGTGCTATCGTCGCATGTAGAGATGAGAGGAGATCCAGGAATGGTGACAGACGATCGCGGGAGGAACGCGTGGTGAAACCTAGTGATTTGAATTGGTGCATTCTACTGCGCGGGACCCAGTCCCGACAAACCATGGCACAATTAGCTAACGCCCTTGGATAAACAGAGGTCTGTTGAAACAATGCAGCAGGTTTGTATATAAATGTTGCGCACCTGTTTGATAGGAGCACTGGCTTCCCTTCCTTTGAAACGCCCAGCCGATCAATGATTAAGTCGCACACTTCTCCGGGACAAGTTGGCGTAGGCGATGTTGCTGTAGGTTAGTTTTGTACGCGGATGTCAATTAGATGGTGGTCGAAAGGGACGGTTTGGGCGCTTCAATTCCGGCCCGCGACTCACTGCTATTGTCGCACGTGACACTGACACCCAGAAAGGACAAAAGACTTCTGGACAAGCGAGAAAGTCATTCGCACGAAGACCATCCAACTTTTTTTATGCCAAACTGACTCGGAAAACACCGAGTTGAGGCATTCGCATATGCATATGTCAGTTGAGGCTTCGATCTCGCCGCCGATGGTATCATTGATCTTCCTAATGGCGCCGCCCTGATAGTATGGTTTTGGCACTACCAACACGTCGTTCAGGTGAATGACGTGTCCTTCTTCGAGTGCGTAATCCAGTATGTTCTCTTTATATCTTTCAAAGGTTCTGAAATGTGAAATACTCCCTCATGTGCGCTTTTACCTCCGAGGGCGACATCTCCTACCAGGAAATACGCCCAGTGCTTGGATGTCAGCCGTGGATTGTTGAGTGGGACATTCGGACCCGCCACTGCAAACTCGAGACAGCGCGATTATGTTTCGCGTACTGAGAGAAAGCTGCCATGTGTGCAATTGCAACATGTCAGACAAATCTCGATCATCGTAGACTCTGAACACCACCGGCAATCGGCCGATGCTGGGCGTCTGCACTTAGTCTACCGCCAACCACTGAAACGAGGTGAAAGGGAAAAGCCGAACCGACTGGGCCAACGCGTCTCAGCCACAAATGCATTGTGTCCGTATCATGCGGTCCCTCATTAGCATCTTATAACACAGCGCCTCCCCTCGTGAGACCCAGCGACGCTTCCGCTCTCTTTCTTCCCACTTGGCACGATGGCCGTACCAGTGCTTATAGCGAGTCTCAGACCACCCCCCGAGATGCGCCAAGGCCGCCCCCTCTGGAGCTGTCTCAAGGAGGTAACGTGGATGCAGTGGGCTCAGTTCTGGACAGGGTGAGTCAAGTCGCCTAACCTCTCCCCTCTTCACCCGGTAACGCTCGTCTACAGTTGGCTTGCATGGACCTGCGACTCACTTGATTTTGTCACTGTCTCCCTCTCCGTGACCGACCTGCAGGCCTCCTTCGGCAAGTCCGCCCACACGATCACCACCTCCATTACCCTCACCCTCCTCTTTCGCTCCGTTGGCGCCGTTATATTCGGCATCATCTCTGACCGTTTCGGCCGCAAGTGGCCTTTGGTCTTCAATTTGATTCTATGCTCGGTGATTGAGCTAGGGAGCGGGTTCGTGCGGACCTACCCGCAGTTTTTGGCGGCACGTTGTTTGTTTGGGGTGGCGCAGGGCGGGGTTTGGGGGATGAGCGCTTCTTCCGCTTTGGAGAATCTGCCTGTTGAGCTGCGAGGCCTCGCATCTGGCGTCCTGCAGCAGGCCTTTGCGGTCGGCTACCTCATCGCCGCCGTCATCTACCTCTATCTCGTCCCTGAACAGGGCTCTGGCTGGCGCGCGCTCTTCTGGACCGCATCCGGAATCAGCATGTTCGCCGCGTTTGTCCGCGCGTGCTTGCCCGAATCTGCCCTGTTCTCGAGGGCGAAAGAGATTGAAAGGCTACGGGGGACCACGACTGGGAAGCAGACAAAGGTGTTTATTAGGGAGACAGGAAGGATGATGAAGAAGCATTGGGCGTTGTGTATTTATATGATTTTGTTGATGACGGGTGAGTCGAGCGTTCGAGGATTTAGATTGGTCTATGATGCGAGCTTTACCTTCTTCGGCCCGCGTTTCAAACTTTCCACTTGCCCGTCCTCCATTGAATTGCACTAACTCCCCTGTCCCCAGGCTTCACCTTCCTCGCGCACGGCTCGCAAGACCTCTACCCTACCTACCTCAAAGCTAATAAAGGTCTCTCCTCGCACGACGCCACCGTCGCCACCATAATCGGCAATGTCGGTGCCGTCGTCGGCGGTGCATTTGCTGGCTACATCAGCCAGTACATCGGGCGGCGGCTCACCATCATCATATTCTGCCTCCTCATTGGTGTGTTCATCCCATTGTGGATCATCCCGAGCACGTTCAGTGCACTGGCGGCGGGGGCGTTTTGTATTCAGTTCGGGGTGCAGGGCGCGTGGGGGGTTATCCCGATCCAGCTCGCGGAGATGAGTCCGCCTGCGTTCAGGGCGACATTTCCCGGGGTGGCATATCAGGTTGGGAATATGATCTCCTCGGCGTCGGCGCAGATCGAGGCGACAGGGGGGGACAACCTCAAGACGACCCTCCCCCTCATCGACCCCAAGACTGGGAAGCCGACGGTGGTGCCCAACTACGCGGAGGTTCAGGGCATCCTAATCGGGTTGGTGGTCGCGTTCGTGATATTTATCACATTGATTGGTCCGGAGAACCACGGGGCACATTTTGAGAAGGCCAAGACGGCGTTTGAGGAGGGGGGTGGGAATGATGAGCTGGAGGAGGAGGATTTGACGCCGGCGGGGGGGCTGCTGGATGGGAAAGTGGTGGGCGGGGATATGGAAAGGGGGAGCAAGATGGAGATTAATGAGAAAGCGGAGGAGGAACGGATTGGTAATGCGCATGTGTAGGTAGGCGTGGATGGGAGGGGCCGGGGGTATGATATCATACTTGCTAACACTAAAACATTCTTTGTTTTCCATTACGGTACCATTTACGAGACGGATATTATTGGTTGCATTGCGTCGTTTCGGTGTCGACTTGCATAACCTTTGACATTACCACGAGTGTGAGTAGTCCAGCCTCAAGTGGGATGGATGCCGATTGTGGCGTGCGCAGTTAGATCTTGTATTCGACCTTCTGTGTTCGGGATCGGGTTTTTCTCATTCAATTTGTTGTTAGAATAAAATAGGCTCCATTACTTACGAAGATTGGACTAAATATTCAGGGGAGGTTGACCGCCTCAGGCCTCAGAAGTGCAGCCACTCTGAATAACATGTGCACACGAGCAAGCAAAGTCCAACAATATCCTACCTATATCAGTGTCATTCTGCATTAATGTGCTGAATTCTGCCATTGCGAGCACTCTCTCACCAACTACTTCCACAATGATCTCAGCGATTTTGAACAGGTGGTTCACTTTCTCCTTGCTCTGGATTGCACTGTCCAGATCGTCGGTGGCACAACTCGTTCAGATCGGATCACCGCCTAATAGAATCAATGTACATGCCAATGATTCCAACTCGGTGGAGGTCGTACGCCCGGTGAGCAGCACCAAATCCCAATATACTGTCATCAATTTACTCACAGCGAGACATCTTAAGACACCCTCAGCGGTTCAACCAACTCTCTTACGTCCGAGCGTGCATTGCGAATATAAAGAAGCGGGTTATCATCTTTATTGCCACAAAATTGCCATATCATCGATGATCATTGGATGTGAAATGTGGGCGCTGGCCAAGAGCGCTGCGCCCGAAGATCCAAGTCATCCTCCTTAGTCATCTCGCGTCTTTGGCGGCGCCTCAGCTTTGACTCATTACAAATGTGTCGTATATGTTTTTAGATTCAGACGTTATCTGTCGGCATATGTACATTTAATCATGAATTCCTCTATCACACTCGCGAAGGTTGTGGCCATCATTTGGACGAAAGTCTGCAGAGGATCATCAAGCTCAGAGAATGCAGGACTGAGATATGATGCGGCGAGTAGTCGCGGAGACCTTGGTTCGCTGTCCGTGACTTGACCTGTGGCATCTCGTGACATATCGTTCTTACACATTGATCCCCCGGATATTGGGTGTTTTGGGTCTGATTTCACGGTTTTGGCCGGAGGGACGTAGGAGCTTCCGGGGGCCTAACGGCTTCGAGGGTGGAATACAGGAGACCGAGCCCCCGGAAGCTGCTTGTCCGCCGCCACAGTACCCAACATGAATCTTGTCCTGGCACAAGAACATTCCACTTTTTCACCGTTCTTTCACACTAAAGTTCTCCGGATACCTCAAGTTACTACGCACCCTACACGTAGCCTAAGGGAACAATACGACCATGGCGCCGGCAAAGCCTCTGTTTAGTATCCTTGTTTAGCCTTGCGTATTTGAGGACCAAATGCTGCCCGAAAAAAATCGAAAAAATTCCCCGACTTCGATGAATGAGGATTACTAGTAGAATTCTGACGAGTGCATCGGTTTGGATGAGACTCAGCGCGTATATCTGGCCGTGAGGGTGATATAATCAGGACCGCCCGCCCATTGGCGCCCAAAAACATAGGGGAGCTTCCGGGGGCCTCGAAGACCCCGGACAAACGACAGGCTGTCGGCATCGAATACGCAAGACCTCGGACAAACGACTTCATACGGTATGCATTGAGGGCCAGGCCAATCTGCTATATAAAGGTGTGCGATTAAAAGGCTCATTTCCATCAACATGTCTGACTTTTCTTCTTTCACCAAAGCTTTCACAGGCGACCTCGTCGTTCCCGGCGATGTTGATTACGAGGCATCTATCGCGCGTTGGGCCAGCAACGCCCAGAGGAACGCGAAAGTCGTAGCGTTTGTCAAGAGCCCCGAGGACGTCGCCCTCGCGCTGGCATACGCCAAAGCGAGCAAGCTCCCGATCGCCATCCGCGGCGGAGGCCATAGCGCTTCAGGGGCCAGCTCCTCGGAAGGAGGCCTGGTCATCGATCTGTCTAGGCATTTGAACAAAGTGGACGTTGATGCCGAGAAAAGGGTTGCGCGCGTCGGCGGAGGGGCTTTGTGGCGGGATGTCGACATTGCGGCGATCGCGCATGGGCTGGCAGGCGTTGGAGGTACCGTGAACCATACTGGTGTTGGAGGGTACGTGTCTTTTCCCTCCAAATATAACCCGTGCTAACGCTGGTTAGACTCACTCTTGGTGGCGGCTTCGGTTGGCTCTCAGGCTCTCATGGCCTCGTAATCGACAATCTTGTCGAGGTGGGCGCATCTCTACAAAATTTTCCATTACGCTCCCACTAACTGCGACTAGGCGCAACTAGTCACGGCCGACGGATCCACGAAGACTTTGAGCTCTTCTCAGAACGAGGACCTTTTCTGGGGGATCAGAGGCGGCGGATGTAACTTCGGCGTCGTCACCCAGTTCGTTTACCAGCTGCATCCCCAGCGGAAGACCGTATACGCCGGGTCTATTATCTTTACCGCCGATTCACTTCCGGCTATCATGACGCTGACAGCGGAGTGGTGGAATAATGGGCCAGATGAGAAGGAGGGGGTGGTGCACATGGTGACTCGGGGACCACACGGCGTATGTGTTCATTTAGCCCTCTCATGTTATTTATGCTATCGAAGTCAAATGCTGATATGTGGCCCGTAGCCGATGGTCATCGTCTTTCTCTTTTATAACGGCAGTGAGCAGGAAGGTCGAACAGTTTTCAAAGATTATTTCGCTCTAAGTTCGTCATTGAAGCTCCGTTTACTTCACAAAACATTGCACTGATAGTGATATCTCGCCAGGCCCTATGGAAGATACGACTAAAGAGATTCCTTACGAGGAGCTAAACGCCCTAACAGTGCGTTTCACAATACTGAAGTTGACTATGCTTCATCGCTAAAGTAGCTCTGCCCGTTAGAATCCTGCCAACCCCCATGGAAGAGGCACCTACATGAAAGGGGTAAGGTGGACCAAGCCTCGCTTCGACGTCATCTCCAAGGTTATAGGCGAGGTGGTCAAGCTAAGCACTGAACGCCCCGACATGGAGATGTACTGCATCTTCGAATACTTCGGGCTCAAAAGGGCGTACAGTGTTCCGGACGACGCGACCGCGTGCATCCGCTCGCCATACTGCAATGTCTTGAACGTCATTAGGTGGGACGAGAATACTGAGGAGAACTTGGTGTTTGCAAGGGATGCCAGCAGGAAGATTACGGATGCCGTGGTTAGCGGGAATGTAGAACTGGAGGACTCCAAGGCGACTGCCGGGTACTATGGAAACTACGGCGAGTTCAACGCTTTTGTGTATGGAGCCATTCGCAGGGCTGATCTTGCTCTTTTCTAGATCCTGAGATTGCGCTTGGTGATTCTGACACCGGACCTGTCTCTGATCGCGCGGCAGGCTTATATGGGGCGAATTACCCCAAATTACAGGCTCTGAAGAAGAAGTATGATCCAGAGACAGTATTTTCGAAGTGGTTTGTGATCACTCCAGCTTAAAGAGCATCGATCAATCGTAACTTTAGTCTACTGGCTTATATTTGTGCTATCTCGCTCAACATAAATGGCACTCGTTATCATCCAATACACACGTACGATCCCGCGCTGCGGCGGGAGGAAAAATGCTTTCATCAAATCCGTCACTTCTGGCAGCCCTACGTTGAGCCCTTCCAAGTGAGCGAAGTTAGGCCGCTGTACAAGGGTGCTAATTGTACAAAGCTCCGTTAGGTCCTCAGGGTGGGCCCGATCAATGTTTGCATGCGCTTCATTGCTGAGTGCCGCGAGATCAGAAGGAAGACGGTCAGTGTGCACAGCGCTGAGTGCCTTTTGGTGGGCCACACTCCTACGTGTTGCACCCGAACCCTAGACACCGAACCCTAGACAACAGTGTCAAAGACAAAAAATTGCGATGAGGATAGTCGAGGAGAGACGAGGAGGTCGCAGATAACGGAGGAGCACAAGAGCGTCAGCGAGAAGGGGGTTACGCAGTAGATACTATGTCGCCACAACCCAATGTGCAGTATATATCTATTTCGCGATGGAATGAAACGTGGCCGCATGTCGCGATACCGTCTTGAGAAAAACCTATTCTAACAGAATCCCCCTTTCGAAACATTAAATAATGCATCGATATTCTGTCGTTATCACAAATATTTATCCCAGCTTGACAGCACTTTTCGGTAAACATAGTCATCGCCTATCAGTTCAGATATTGTCAGCAACATGCGGGCTATCGGGCGTGTGAAACTTTTTGACTCACTGTAAACGAGTTGATAAAAGCAAGCGCTGAGAACAGCTAGTATCAATATACAAGATGACACGACTTGAACGAATGGCTCAGTGAATAACCGCGAGAACATCTTGATAGAACCAATATGGATAGCGCCACAAGCAAGGGGTGCGATGAGGGCGATCGCGAGATGTACTTCAAGTAACGCCATACAGTGAATTCCAGCGGCTATGCCTAGACCCACCATCGCATTCAAGGCTGTGGGGCATCAATACGTAGACGCATGCCACGGAATCTTGACCGGGTCTTACCTATCATAACGAGCAACTCCAGTATGTCGCGTGGGGAGGCATTCTCTGAAGAGATGATCAGTTAGGACTCTGACAGCCGAGACGGGTTCATGTGTGTACCTTTCAAAAAGTGAAAAGCCGGATGTGACAAGTCTTCGTAGAAGAACCACTGGAGCCAGGGCAGATTGTTGACGTTCACCGACCAACTGAGGGGATACAAGCTTGAGATTTACGGATCGAGGGATCAATGTGGGTGCAAGTTCGACATGGCGTGGGCGAACATACATGAATACAGCTGCGAGGCCCCCAAACCACGCTCCTAAAATGACAGGCCGACCGCTCGCAAAGCAGAGGGCTTTTCTAGTGCACCAGTTTAGTACCACGGCGATACTGAATAAGCGGTAAGGGGTGATCGGTACTCTCAAAGGAGGACGATCAGCGATGGGGGATGTAGAGCATTCGACCGGGAGAGTTTTAGTGGCCAGCGGAATGTATGCACAGTGATCGTTGGGCAAGGTGGACATGGTCGAATACTGGGAGCGCCGGAAATGACTCGAGAGGACCAGGGGAGAATAGCGAGGCGAAGACGGAAAGGTCAATTTTCTGTTGCTTATTCAGCCATGGCTCCGGACAATCGGCGAGTATAATAGACCAGCTGCAGCTGTCCTCGTATCATAATCGATAGCGTTGGCCAAGCGTTGGCATAGCGAAGTGCCGAGCTGCTACATACACGTGCTACGCGTTTTCGAAGACCTGTCATGGTTGAAACTCCGCTCAAATTATTTCCGAGGCTTCGCCGAGTCCGAGTCATGAATGCATGACGGCCATCCAGAGGCTCGAGTTGCTCCACCTTCGCTCAAATGCTGCTTGAGAAGACAGAGCATGCAGCGCCCGGAAATTTTGATTTTCCGCAGGTGCGACTTGAGGTCAGTGTAAGAGCATGGTGCTGCATTATGTATTGAGCTGAATTGTTTGTAGCTGCAGCAGCTTTGTGCTAAAATCGAAATCGCTGAGTGCCGACGGCAGTGACAAGAAGTTGGATCGTTATCCTGTACTTATACATGCCAGTATACAGTCGAATGTAAATGGTCAAAACTTGCTAATGTTACAGTGCGAGCGGCAAGATCCGACTCTCTGCTTCTGCTTCTTTCAGCGTTTGATCAGAACAGATGGGAGCATCTTAAGCCAAATGAGCAGTCCTCGCCTCCACAACTTATTATATCAGCCTTGGTCAGTCCAAATCCGTTCCGGCTCGTTCAAAACATTTACGATGTGGCAGGTTGCTGTACTGGTTACCTGAGCCTTTGGGCCCTCGTCCTTGTCTCCCTCTGAGCATTGCACCTGCAGTCTAAAATGATATCCGATGACCTCACACCATCAACATGTGTCTCGAGGGAAGTCAGGGATAAGGCGGGAAATTCGAAGCGCCATTATGAGATCAATATATATACCTCACTTGGCAGCAATCCGATCTTCCCTTGAACCATCATCACGGGCTGGGATTGGTTTATAACAAACTTGATTGCACGTTTCGATCGCAATATCCCCCCACTTCCCACTATGCCACTTGTCACAATTCCAGAGGTGGCCGACAAGGCTTTTGACTACATTGTTATCGGTGCCGGCGTGAGTCTATCTACTCTCGTGTCCAATTTGCGCGTAACTTATGCAGCGGCTATTAGCCTGCTGGTTTGGCCGCTGCTGCTCGCCTTTCTGAAGATCACACTGTATCGGTAGCCTTGCTCGAGGCTGGTGAGCCCAATCTCAGCGACCCCAACATTCTCCTCTCCGCGCAGTTCGGCAAGACTTTCAATGATCCCAAAGTACATGCTACTTTGTCTTCATATCTCTCGATATCTGACCTTTAATCGATGAACAGTATGACTGGTGAGACAGTATTGCCAATTATAGATGAGGCTTCTATCAACGCTCCGATTCAGGGCTTTCCCTATAGTCCCTCAGAAGAACGCTCTTAATCTAGCGCCGGGCTGGAACCGTGGCAAGGGTCTAGGTATGTATCTCATCTCGTGAAGCCACTGAGAAAATTGCTTAATGTATCAGGCGGGACATCTGCGATGAACTTAATGGCCTACAGCAGGCCTCCAAAAGACGATATCGATGCTTTTGGGAAGCTTGGAAACGAGGGTTGGAATTGGGACGACTACCTAAAGTACTCCAAGCTCAGCGAATGGTACTTTATCCCGAACTCGTACACGCACATCATTATGCTGACCACTCGCTTACTTAGTTTTCACCCGGCGGCGCCTGAGCATGCCGCCCTGTACCCGCACACATATAAAATTGAAAACCATGGTACATCAGGACCTTTGTTCGTCAGCACCCCGCACCATGTCCACACTATCGACCTTCTCTTCAAAGAGACTTGCGAAGCCAAAGGCCTGAGGATAATTGAGGATCCGTATGGGGGGGACGTGAGTCTTGACTCTCACGATCTGTGGAAGTGGGAGTGGTATTGATTTTGTCTGTTAGATCAGCGGCATGTGGCTGTCCTCCGCCACCATGGATCCGAAGACATGGACTCAGTCGAGTGCTGCGACCACCTTCTATGAGCCGAACGCGAGACGCCAAAACTTTTCTGTACATTTACCGACTTCACTCCTTTTCACAGAATGACTGACATCGTGTATTGATGTAGGTCCTGTGCGAAGCATATGTCTCTCGCATCCTCTTCCCTGACGCCTTAAATAACGAGGATATCACCGCGACCGGCGTAGAATTCATTCATGGTGGCAAGACACACACCGTAAACGTTATGAAAGAAGTCGTCTTGAGCGCGGGGTGAATCAGCTTTAATTCGTTGCTGGTGTCGAGATCTGATAAATTAATCCACTCCATCGCAGAACCATCAAGTCCCCGCATATCCTTGAGCTTTCAGGTATCGGTCAGCCTGAGCTCTTAAATTCTCTTGGGATTCCCGTGAAGGTCGAACTTGCGGGCGTAGGCGAGAACATGCAGGAGCACAGCCTCGCCAATTTCACGTTGGAGATGAA
>KV417546.1:354359-365463 GCA_001630335.1 Athelia psychrophila | reverse complement strand
GAGATATATCACCAGATGAGAAACGTCATTGGAATAGACCCAGCTTTCTACGAATACATTTTCACCATTGACGCTGATACGGTAAGCTTCCCTTTCGAAAGCCTTGCAACCGTACTGATGCTCTGTCTTCAGTCAGTCACGCCGGATTCGTTGAACCGTTTGGTCGCTGCGTCTGCGGATGATCAAAGCATAATCGGAGTTTGCGGTGAAACAAAATTGGAAAACGAACAGGGGTCTTGGTGGACCATGATTCAGGTAAGACCCTTAGATATCCGTCTTGTGACTGGCCTAACGAGACGCGATAGGTCTACGAGTACTACATCTCGCATCATTTGTCCAAATCTTTCGAAAGCTTGTTCGGGTCTGTGACCTGTCTTCCAGGATGCTTCACCCTGTACCGTATCCGAACCTCCGACAAGGGCCGCCCCATCATCATCTCCAATAGGGTCATCGACGACTACTCTGAAGGCAATGTGGATACCTTGCACAAAAAGAACTTGTTCTCACTGGGCGAGGATCGGTACTTGACGACCTTGTTGATGAAGCATTTCCCCACATTCCGGACCAAATTCATTCCGCACGCCAAAGCGCAAACAGTCGCCCCTGAAGCCTTCCGCGTACTATTCTCTCAGCGTCGGCGTTGGATCAACTCCACAATCCACAATCTTTGCGAATTGGTAGCCCTATCCGAGCTTTGTGGAATATGTTGCTTCTCGATGAGATTCTTCGTGTTCATTGATCTTTTGGGCACGCTGGTCAGTCATCTCCCGTCGAGTAACCAACATATCACTGACCTGATTGTTTAGATTTTGCCCGCTACTGTTGTCTACGTGAGTTTGTTCACAAATCATCCAGTATCATTCTAAATGGTGGATATAGCTCGTGTATCTCATCATCGTCGTGGCTACCCACCAAGCGCCTCTTCCAATCATCTCGCTCATCATGATCGGAGCAACATATGGCTTACAGGTACGTATCCCCATGATCATGGTAACCTGCGATTTACACGTCTTCTCCAGGCCCTCGTCTTCGTTATTCACCGAGAGTTCATGCTTATAGGCTGGATGGTTGTCTATCTCATTTCGTGAGTGCCTTTCTGGTCAGCGTGATTATACGATTGTTAATACCCCAATAGCTATCCTGTCTACAGTTTCTTCCTGCCTATATACTCCTTTTGGTGTATGGACGAGTTTGGTTGGGGTAATACTCGTCTCGTCATCGGTGAAGGCGGTAGTAGGAAAGTATTGGTCCCCGAGGAGGATAAGTACGATGACTCCATGATCCCTCTTAAGAAGTTCAGCGGTAAGTCTACTTGGTTCATTTATCCGGTTAGTTACTGATGGCTTTGCAGAATACGAGGCTGAAGCTTGGGAGACCGGTACTCGTCATTCGGATGACACCTACGACACCAAGCCCCGCTCGCAGCTTCCTCCGAAATCTCACGCAGAGTCTGCTGCCAGCTATAACCATGCCTCTCAATCTGGCGACTACTATCGTGACACCAATCCTATGAGCAAAACTTCGCAATCCAACCTCAGAGGCCCCAGCCAGGCACCCTCAATTCACAGCTTCCACCAGAACGCGCTCCCGCCAAACTCGCAATTCGGTGGACTGCCGCATTTGCCGTTCATGCCATTCGCTGGAGGACCTGGCTCAGTTGTCGGCTCCGACCATGGCAGCATGCACATGCCGCAGCAAATGGGCTACCAGAACACGGGTAGCGCGTACGGAATGATGCCTGCTGATCCCAGGAACACCATGATGACCAACTTCAATATGTTTGGTGGATCGGGATCGGTGATGGGTGGGATGGGGCCTCCGCCATCCCTGGGCGCGCAGCCTCGGCCGATGTCCACTTTCTCGATGGCTACAACAGCCAATATGTTCGCGGGACCAAGCCAGAACCCCAATCCTACGGATGAGGACCTCGTGAATGCTCTTCGCAACTACCTCAGCACTCAAGACCTCATGACTGTTACCAAGAAGTAAGTCTACTATGTGCCTTTTCTGCAGTCACGTTCTAACATTTTCACTTTTAGAACTGCTCGTGAAGCCATGGCATCGCGGTTCCCTAAGGCGGACCTTGCTTCCCGCAAAGACTTTTTGAACCATTCCATTGACAGTATACTTTCTCAATCATAGATACACCGCTTTCGCATCATCGGCATTACATATTCTTGCATCATTTCTGAACTTCGAGGACATTCATCCTAGTATATCGTGCACTTTCATTCCTTCCCGTACTATCTGAGTCTTACATCGGACCTCCCATCTTTCTAGTCGCCACAAGGGTCATCATCGCGTTGTAGTTTTTTTCCCGGACATTACCTCTCATTCACCATAATTACGCATAACAATAATACACTCTTTTATCTGCTACATCCTGTGCTTGATCGTATGACTGTGCGGGCTTGACGGGTAGGGGTCAAAAGGGAGTCTATAGGCACTGATTAGACTACAAGATCGCGCGCGTCGACACATGGGCGTTCCGTTCTGATCGTGACTCAAGTGCTGAAATATGGCTTCGCATCTTGGCACTTGCTATCATCCTTTTTATCTATCATGTCCACAGTTTCGCTCGAGCAAGTGGAATCCATCGCCCATCTCTGCCTACACAACTTGACTGAGAATGGATTCAAGACTCAAGTGCAGTCGACACAGCACCGCGTAGATATCGTAACGAAATGGGACATCCCTAAAGGTTCAAAAGTCCTTGAGATCGGGTGTGGACAGGGCGATTGTACCGCAGTATTGGCCGATTTCGTTGGTCCTGAAGGGCACGTCACGGCTGTCGACCCGGGCTCACTGGACTACGGTACGATGTGACTCGTCGTTAAATACAATCTGAGTGCTCACGGCACCCACAGGCTCTCCATACACGCTGGGTCAAGCACAGGCTCATTTGACCAAAGAAGGTGCACCGCTACATGGTCGGATTAGCTGGAAGCAGGCCGACCCCCTGAAATTCCTGGAAGACGACGATACCAAATATGACATCGCGGTGCTCGTGCTGTGCACCTGGTACTTCTCCTCATCTGAAGTGCTCGCCAACACGCTCAGCGCCCTGTCCAAGCGCGTGTCCCGGATCTGCATCGCAGAGTGGAGCCTCTCCTCCGCGACGGCAGACACGCACATCCTCGCAGCGCTCACCCAGGCAGCGCTCGAGCGCCACAACCCGAACTCCTCTTCCAATGTGCGCACCCTCTTCTCGCCGGCTGCCATCAAGTCGGCAGCGAAGGAAACGGGATGGTCTGCAGAGAGCGAGGCGACTTTCACGCCGCGCGACCATGTCCTGGATGGGCAGTGGGAGGTTGGCGCTGTGACATACAAGAGCAAGGACGGCACTGCTGGCTTCTCAGCGGACGTCGAGAAGTATGTGAAGGACGAGAAGGACAAAAGCGTGATATATGCGCTGCGAGATGCCACGCTCGCGAGTCTCGAGCGGGTTGGGGGACCTAAAAGCGTGAAGTCCATGGATGTTTGGTGTGCATCATTGAAACGAAGCAATTAGTGAGGCTCGTAACCGCCTGTATGACCTGGGAAAGCTTCAATCGTGTATTGTTTGTTACTCGTATACAGAGGTGCTTTTGAACGAAGATTGAAGCGCGTGTAATGCTGCTCTGCTTGATGCTCCCTAAGCGCCAAAAAGTAAAAAATGTGCCTTGTCTAGATTCGTGACGCAGTTGAATAGCTAGAAGTAACCTCAGGAGTGTCAAATAATAATCGTCTCCTTGAATTTGTTGGATGGTGGTTGGATGATGATGGACCAAGACACATACAGAGACCGAGGGTGTGTGCCACCTTGAGTGGCTACTACGGGCCATAGCTCGGCTATCGACACACCCTGCTTCTTAAACTCACCTTACACCCATGCAAGTATCGATATTGACAACAAACATACCTTTGTTCTCAGTCTCACCCCTACGCCTGAACCAGAGCGCATTCACATTCTTGGACGGACTTATGGCGCGCTTATAGTCGTTGCGAACGTTCGTGGACTAGTTTATTTGATTCAAAATATTGAATGCGCAGCTGCACGCATGCGGCCTTCCAGCGTTGCTCCGTACCTTCAGCCCGCAAACACGGGGAATCTACATCAACCTTCTCATTGCATAACGGATGCCGCCATCTCGCCAGAAAATGGCAGCCAATCTGAATGGCGCACATATGCCATTCAGGCGGCCTAGGTCAAAAATTGCAGTAACTTTTATCTCATTCGTCTCAGCGGTTCTGGTGGTTCTGTTCTGGCCATTTCGCTCCCATTTCGCCATCGTACCCCCGCATCCGTCCCCCTACCCGACGTCAAGAACTTTCTGGGCTCAGTATTCGCCCTACTACTCTGTTGCGGAATATGAACCGGTGCCATGCAATTGTGAAGTAATTCAAGTAATAATTTGATCATAGCTGGATATTTCATAGCGCTGATTAAATTCGCAGGTCAACATAGTACGTGCCTAATAATCCACGAGCAACTGTGCCACGTCTAAAGGCTATCCCAGATACAACGTCACGGCGCACGATTTCCCACAGAAACCGCACGTCTTGATATCGCATACGCACTGCAGAAGCTTCAGAGCGCCCAAAAGTACTTCGATGACCGCCTTCTGTTTTTGCGGGATTACGAGTACAATCTCGGCATTGGCGATCTTCTTCCGCTTGGGGCTCTCGAGTTTGTAGACCACCCTGATTTTGCACACTCATACTCAACTGGGCACGCAACAGATCCTCCATGGCAGGTGCACTTCAATACGAAAGATATAGCCATTTGGTAGATGCGGATCGTTTGCCATTCGTACGCACGGATAGCATCGTGCGCGTGGTCGAATCCGCGACGAACTGGTCCACAGGTCAGTGGCCAAGTTGAGCTTAAGCTGAAAATATGTTGATTACATACATGAATAATGCATGGATCAGGGCTATCATGGGCTAGCAACCGAATTTACCAACCTGAGCCCCCTCTAATTATCGCAGAGGATGTGCGTTTCATTTCACCACTACCAGGAACTTATTTTTTACTGACTCGTCCAGCAGCTCAACAATACATTGGCAAACAACATGTGCCCCAACGCGAAAACGAACACAGCCGAAGCTGATGTTTGGCTGTCTCATTTTGCCACCCCTATAGTGGAACGGCTGAACGATGCTGCTCCGGGCGCGCTGCTGGCCGGCGCTGATATTATGTCCTTGATGTCTCTCTGCTCCTTCGAGACTCTCGCTGCCTCTCCTATCAGGCCTAGCCCATTCTGTGCCCTCTTTGACGATACTGAGTTTGAGGATTACGAGTATTACCATGACCTCACGAAATACTACAATTACGGGTATGTGATCTGATCCATGCTGAACGCTCCGTACTGACTAATTGCCCACATGCTCATAAAGATATGGCCAAGAGCTTGGACGCGTGCAAGGTGTAGGCTACGTGAATGAGCTGCTCGCGCGACTCACCGGCCAGCCGGTTCGGGACCAGACGCAGACCAACCGAACGCTGGACTCCTCCCCCGCAACATTCCCCCTCAACAGGACGATATACGCCGATTTCTCGCACGACAACACTATGGTTATGATCTACGCGGCCCTCGGCCTCTTCGCGCAGCAACGCCCACTCGACCCGCATGCGCCCGAGCCCCGGCGGACGTGGTTTTTGTCACGGATGGCGCCGTTTGGCGGACGCATGGTCACGGAGAAAATTGAGTGCAAGACGCCCACTCGAGGGAATGCGGGGATGCAGGCGACGGAGCATGTGAGGATATTGGTTGATGACAAGGTTCAGCCGCTAGAGTTCTGTGGTGCTGGGGCGGACGGGATGTGCGGGCTTGATGCCTTTGTGGAGAGTCAAGCCTACGCCAGGGCGGATGGTGATGGTGATTTTGAGAAATGTTTCAACTGAACAACGTCAAATTTAAATGCATAGGTGACGCATGAACGAGAATGCTGTATTTGCCTTTTTTGACTCTGCGCTGGCCGATCCCCCAGCAGAAGGCACGCTCTCCAGGAAGGCCGATATATCACTCGCTATTACCTCGTGCATCCTCGTGGTTGGATGCAGGGCATCCACCCAAATGGAACCCGCTTCTTTGTCGACGTCCTCCTCCTGGAAACCGTGTGCTGTGGGGTTACTGAGCACGCGCGTGAATGTTGCATGAGATGAGAAGATGAGTGCCGTGACGTCTTTATGCGATGAAGCAAATGAGTGGACGTTCTTCGCAAGCAGCGTGTTCCAGAACTTCGGAATGAGCGAGCTTTGATGTGCGTCTTTGTCTGTGTGAAGAACGCATCAGTCAGTTTGTTTACGATTAACAGAAGAAAGCCTTTACTGTGCTGTTTCAATTTTTCTATTGATATTGCCAACCGTCAGTGTCGATATGCGAATTCGAATTCGTCGCGAGACTCACTGGCTGAGCCAGGGCAGCGCTCCATGGGCGGTACATCCACAAACATAAAAATACGTGCACCGGCATCGTACAGCTCTTGTTGGGCTTCGAAGATGAGCAACATATTATCATTGAAGTCGCCGCCATACCTGACCCAAATGCAACCCAAATGAGTAAGATGGGCAGACCGATATCGGCATAGCAGCCACTCACGCGCAGTCGTTGATCCCGACCCAAGTGCTGTACAAAATAGTTGAAGCCATTTTCCAGGTGGCTTGGGAAAGAAAATATACCGACCAGAAAAGCGTGTCATGCGCGGACCAAGGCGCCCACTTGGGCTTCTTCCCCGCGTTGGGTAGAAACCGATTCAAAACCTGCCCCTTGACCCCATCCGCCCGCGCTCCCCCAACTGCATTGCCGTAGACCAGCCTCTTTACGCCCTTGTTGAGCGGAGGGCTTATCAAGTGCCCGACCCAATTCGGCGTTCCTGGTTCTGCGTATGTCGTACCGGGGAATTCCACACCCATTGGATGGTCTTTATTTGGGCGGCTGTTTTTTGAATAACCTATATCACAGTAAGAAGCCCCACTGGACAATAACCAATCACGAAATATGTGTGAGTGGCATTGCACACTTGGGAGCAGAACTAGTGGGAGGGAACATGCTCACAAGATAACAAGGTTTTTGATGGAGCCAAAGCCACGCCATTCTGACGCGACGCTGATTACACCAGATTCCGTGCCCTCAGAGGAGATATAAGGAGACATGTTAATGGGCAGTGTTAAAGACAAGAGTTTGAAGAGAGCAAGGTGGCACGTGTGCGTGTTGTTTGCGCATGTTGACTCTGTTGTCATTATTGATTGCTGAGCGCTGAGTCTTTACACCGTCGCTTCTTGCTCCCAGCTCTACTTTAAGGCCAATCTAAACATCATTTGTCCCATCTCATCATGGTTTCCGAATCCAAATCTGGACCTCAACCTGAAAGCACTGACTCTGGAATAATCAGCCTTGGCTCGAGCTGGCGCGGATGGGGCGCTATCAAGAACATCGTTGTGTTGTACGCGGCCGGCGTTATCTCCGAAGTTGAACCAACTTACCCACAATTTGCGCAGCGGAGACTCGTATTCTGATGTGGGCACCGCTTACAATCCGCGTAGAGAGCCGTGTCCCACTCCCGAAGAGCCTCTGGGAGTGCCTTTCCCCGGCACGACATTCGCAGAGGAGGGGCAGCCGAATTGGCTCGGCCATCTCATCAGCGCTCCGCTGAACGGGAGCGCCGAGCGGCTCGTGTACTGCTACGCGGGGGGAGGCGATACCGTAAATATTGTTAGGGGCCAGATAAGAGGTCGATTTCTGCGACAGGCGGGTGCGGGGGTGGCGGCGGGGACTTGGAGTATCACTCCTGAGAATACGCTGTTCTGGTCAGAATTTTTCACCTTTGATATAAGTACCTATGTTCTGAAAGCCGCTCTGCTTGTTGCAGTACATGGATTGGAATTAACGACTGCGGTGGTGGCGGCACCCCGAATTACAATTCGATCCTTACAATGTTGTTTCTCTCGCAGGAGGAGCTTTACGAGGCAGGCGCCCGGAATTTCCTCTTCTTAGATGTTCCGCCGGCTGGTCGCGCGCCTGGATCGATCGCTGGTAAGCTTTTAGTTGGCGTCATGATGCACGCGTGTAGTGGACTTTGATATCCTGACGGTCTTAAGCTGCAGCGCGCACATGGATGAATGAAGGTACCAATGGGCTTGCCACCCGGTCTTCCTCTCAAATAACTACTGGACTAAGCACTAATTATTTTGCAGATCCGAGAATAGACAGGCGGGCGCACATATATGCGGCTTGGAACACGCAGTTCGCGGAGCGTGTTCGAATGATGGCCTCCAAGCACACGCCCGAGATGACTGCTCTCCTGCTCTCCTCACACAAGATTTTCACCAGCGTGCTTGACAACCCAACGGTGTATGGCTTTGAAGCAGACGATGTAGTCACGAGCGGTGGAGCAATCTGGTTTGATTACTTGCATCCGACGTCCAAAATGCATGAGATCATAGCAAAGGAAGTCATCAGTTTCCTTGAAAATGTTAATCCTTCTAAAGCTTAGAAACATGTATCTGGGATGCTGTGTCTCACACCTTCACTTATGAACCTGTGATACGAAGTGATATTGAAACAGTAGTAGTTGAGAGTAAAGATACATATGTGGGTAGAGTGAATGTGACGAATATGTATGAAACAATCGTGGCGGTCGTGTACATGTATGACCATCCGCATATATAGTTAAGTATGATGTGATATAGCAGAGAGATTCAAACCAGCCAAAGTTAAGTAATGGACAAGGAGCATGTAGTTATAATCATCGTCCTGGGAGTGGTATCACCTCTCCGAGCTTATCTGGTGAGCTCGGCTGCGCAGCATCTCGCGTAGAAGCGATGGGTATGGGCACACCATCCAAGTCGAGCATCACCCCGTCGTCATCATACGCGACGCCCTCTCCCACGCCTGCATTCTCTGCAGGGGCAACATTAGCGGAGCCAGATCCCGTTGAAGGAACATTGCCACCGCCGCTGCTGCCCCCGGGGCCAGGGGTCTCTGACTCCCATATGGGCTCAGGGCTGCGCGTCATGCGGTCAAAGAAAGCTGGGGTTTCGCTCGCGCGCGCAGTTGCTGCCTGCGACCGGATCGGACCGCGACTCGGCGCGGACGGGGGGAGGCGGATGATGCGCGGGGGCGAAGAGGGCGAAATCGCCGTTGGTGGCCGGTGGTGGTGGTGTGCGGTCGGCGGGGGAAACGTGAATTGCGGAGAGGAGGTGACGTGCGTGGAGAAGAAGGTGTACACGTGGTATGGGGTTGGGGACGCGGGTCGTGTATTGCTGGTGCGCGTAGACTGGCCCCGGTGGGGAGTTGTTGGGGAGGGCGAGGGTTGATTATGTGAGGACGGATGCCAGTATTCTGGGCCTTCTGGACGCAAGGGCCCGGCGGTGGGGGTACGTGTGCTTGCAGTGGATCTATGGCTGAAAAGGCCTTCCGCTGCAGCCTGGCATGGTCTGTACCTTGTACCAAGCGTGTTTCCACTGAATATCAAGCTATTAGTAAATTATCGACCAGAACTTAATGTCAGAAGTGATGCTCACCATGCAGCGCAGCCGACGCCCTCCCGCACACAGCCGCATGCACTGCGTAGCATTTTGACAACGGCCTTGCGCTCAAAGTAAGATGGGTCCATGGGCACGACCGCGTCGCTGGCTTCGGTCTTGGCCATCCAAACCCCCTGGCGCCGGCGAGGAGAGGTGTGCATGTGCACAAGGGCACCGCAGCCGTTGGACCTCTTCACCGGCTTGTAAGACGACCAGCGCGACTTTGCAGACGAAGCCTCGGGAAAGAGGGGGAATGGTGATGGTTCCCATGCAGGTTCCCAGTGGTTTGAGTAATCATCGTCCTCCATCTCCCCACCACAGAACAGGGTGTGCTTGTACACATCCTTCTCCCGCTCCACTTCAACCATCTCTGGTGGCCGGGCCTCCATTTCTGGCAGCACACCTGCCGCCTCGTAATTCTGCGTCCACTCTGTGTATTCATCATCGCTTCCGGACTCCCATTGTGCAGGATCTCTGCGGGCCGCCTCCCATGCCCCCATGGTCACCTGCGTGCTCCGGCGTTGCGGGGGCTGCCCTGTAGCGACTGCATGATCTAGCCTCATAGCGCCTCGCCGCCGCAGCCTGGATGCCTCGCCTGTGCGGACGAGGTCCGAGAGCACAATGGAGTCGTCGGCATCGGTGAGCTGGGGCTGCTGCGGCTGAGACGGGGGGCGTAGTGTCGGTTGTCGCATAGGCCTGTATTGTTGGGGCATACTCGTCGTGTATGTATGTGGTTGGGAGTCAGGACGAGGATCCGTGAAAAGGCCAGTGATCGTGACCGTCTACATAGCCGTGCGCTAAGAGCGTGGCGTAATTACCCCTATCTATCTCGCGTGCCACCATCCACAGCCGGCTCTCCGCGTTTTCGTAGCACGGCCGATCCTCGAGGATCCCTAGCGCATGGAAATGCGGTTCATTCGGACCGTCAAAGTGAAAAGGAAATTCAGCTTCGGCGCATACCACCATTGAATATTGACTGTTATTGTATGGCTGTGCTCAAGTTCCTCGAAATGAATGGACAAATGGAAGCCGTGCCCAGACCGTGCCACAAGTCCTCTAAAATGCAAATATAATGTGGCTTGGAGATTCAATGGTTAACAGAGTGCTTATATCCGACTGCGGTACAGGCACACTTACCCCAAATTATACTCCATCAATCGATGTGCTTAGGCCAATTTCACGAAAATACACGCCGCTGCAGGCAGGTCAAGATAATGTCTTCTCTTCTCCTATGTGGATTACGTACCTGCTATCGGACAGGCGAAAGAAGCAATCTATCCGGTGGCGCCTGAAGGTGGCGCACTTGTTCAATGGAAATCGACGTCAGATTGATTGCGGACACTACTTGGCGACGACTGAAAAGACTGGGGTAAAATTAATATGCGCTGTTAGTCTCCTCTGCAGTTCCCCCAAGCAGGTATATACGAATTTCGAGTTTGTGGCGAAGGGGGGTGCGCTGGAATGCGACCCTTCGAGCATTGGAACTTTCAAAAGAACCTTTTCGCTGGCCACGACTCTGTTACGACAGTCCATACATCAGAGAGATTTAGTAAGTTGCACCTGAACAAGGCTTCCTCTCTCTGATTCTATCAC
>KV417546.1:335198-351469 GCA_001630335.1 Athelia psychrophila | reverse complement strand
ATGCACGTGTATAAACGGTTAGGTATAACCGGTTAGAACTTAGCAATGAGTCTGCATATCAATTACATAAGTCGTAGACTAAGTAGTGTGATTCAAAGTTCACTATACCAATCAATTGCAAGGTGCATATGCATAATTATAACGCTGTAGGAAGACAAACTACAAATATTAACCTCCTCCACAACCTCCGCCGCCTCCTCCTCCTCCTCCACAACCTCCTCCTCCACCGCCGCCGCCGCCGCCTCCTCCCCCCCCCCCCCCACCGCCTCCGCCCCCGCCCCCCCCCCCCCTCCTCCCCCCCCCCGCCCCCCACCTCCGCCGCCGCCGCCTCCTCCACAACCTCCACCGCCACCACCACCTACTCCTCCTCCTCCGCCACCGCCACCCCCTCCTCCCCCTCCTCCTCCACAACCTCCACCACCGATATACCCTCCGATATACCCTCCGCCATACCCCCCGCCTCCCGCTCGTCTGCCTCCTGCTCGTCCAGCTGCTTCTCGTTTAGCTGCTGCTCGTCCAACTGCCGCTCGTCCAGCTGCAGCTCGTCGTTCTCCTTCTCGTTTAGCTGTTTCCCGTCGATCTGCTTCTCGTCTAACTGCTGCCCGTCGATCTATTTCTCGTTTAGCTGCTGCTCGTCCAACTGCTTCTCGTTTAGCTGCTGCTCGCCCAGCCGCTTCTTGTTTAGCTGCTGCCCGTCCCGCACCACCGCCGCTATCACCGCCAAAGGCAGAGGAGATACGACGCGCAGCGGAAGTGGCAAAACGGGCAGATGAAGAGAGAAAAGTAGAGGACGCAGCAAATCTGCGAGCACCGCTGCCCCCTGCAGATCCGCCGACCCAACTGCCATACGCCGATCCCCCATTCGCACAGCCATCAGCACAAGAACTGACAACTGCGCCTTCCCCACCACTGGCTCCACCTGCACCTACACCCGTGTCTGCATCCACGTCTGCATGATGGGAAAGTGGCGCAGGCTCATAAACCGCGCGTTGGGTGTCGCTGGGAAGTGGGGACCCGCTGTGTGTATACGCGACGTAGAAGCGTGACTGCCACGCGCGGCAGGTGAAGTCGAACGAGGTGCTTAGGTGCCCTTCTTCGAGGTTGTCGTCACTGACGGGGTGTCAGAGTCATGAGAAGATGTATGATGATGAAACTTACTGGTCAACGTAGCGATCGACATACTTCTTCATGTTTTTCATGTATTTGCCGGCAAAAAGTTGATGGGTGTGCCATGCCAGATCGATATCTAGAGTGGGCACGAAGAACGCGCCAGGCGACGACGCGATCAAGTCGATGAACCTGCCCGAAGCCCGTCAGTTGGCCAGCGACTACACACACGGGGGGAACAGAAAACGCACCGATGGTATCGCGCAACACTGTGCTGCAGAACCACCTCATCTTCGGGATCATGAAAGAACCCTGGCTCTGTCCACCGCAGAACCTGCATTTTCTTGACGAATGAGCCTTGGCGTAAGACGGCGCCAACTAGGTCAATTGAGAAAATGCTATCATCTGTATACGCGCCCATGATCCTCGGAAGACTGAATCATGGCCATCAGTATCTGCTAACCAGGATATGAAGTCACGAAAGGGTAGAACTCACAGCTTGCCTCCACCGTCCTTCATGGCCGCCCCCGCAAAAGTCATGAGTGTGGCCGGCGAGCCCTTGCACAGCCTGTAAAAGAGAGCCTGGTGCTCTATACCCCACAACATCCCCGTTGCCGGAAATTTGATCTTGGTATTGAATGGCGCGCCGTGCATAATCGCGTTTGTCACAAGCGCTCCGCGCGCTGTGTCAGCGGCATCGGTGGGTGTGTACACCGTCCCAGCCAGCAGGCGCCCGGGAGTCGAGATGTCGTGCGCAAACTTGAACACGCCGAGCTTGCTCTTGTTGATGTCGCATAATCCGCAAGTTGAAGAGGGGCAGTCGATGGAGAAGTTCTTCTGCGCGTAGCCTTTGCCGTCGGCCGTTATGAACGCTGTGCGAGGGAGGTCAGTCACACACATCTTTGGATGGTGATGCAAGCTTACGAGCGCTGACGGCACTGCGACACTCCGGGCATTGGAACGTTCTATTCAGGGTGATGGCGGCAGAGTCGAGTGGGTCGAATGGGGATGACGTTGTTTTCACCCAAGCTTGGATGCGAGCTTCAGAAGGTGGGGCGTTGAAGATGTGTGCTTCCTGCAAAGCAATGAGTTCAGCGAACACAGAATTTGACGTCGCCACGTACAATGGCCTCGGTGAACGTGCCGCTCTGTGTCATCAGACTACTCAATTCTGGGATCCTTGTTGTGTCTTCTGAGTACCACCTATATCCCTCAATTAGCACTGTTCGTGTGGACTAAGCAGCAAAGCAACGCACCCCGGGTTCAACAAGTAAGCGTGCCAGACCATCGCAACATCGAGAGGAGGCAGACTCTCGTCCACTGCAATGTTATACTGCATTGCCTTCGCCCAGCGCTCGAACCGATCTACTGCGAGTGTTACAAACCATGTCCACCGCAGCTCTGGCTCCAAAGCTTGCGCCGATGCGGGGATTCGAAAGTCCTGGTTGCCTTCGATGCTTTCGACCTGCTGTCGCAGATCCGAAAAGCGCTCCAGAAGCCTAAGGTGTCCTTGGAGCTGCGAAGGGGTGACTAGCAGACCCTTGATGCGGTTGGCGCCGATCTGGAATGACTCAGGCAGGATATGAGCGTCGTGGTCAGGATACAAAGGTGGGATTGTAGAGTCGTGATTGGAGGTCATTGTGATGATTAAAGATGGCATACAAAGCAAACGCAAGAGCTGTTATATGCAGTTCGAACGCTCATTTTCGCCGATGGCAGTACATACACCATTGCTCAGTACTCGGTCCCGAACCTCAGCGCTCAGGCTTATCGCTGTGGCACTACTAAAGCTGCATTGTAGCACCGCCAATGATCGTCGACAATGATCGAGCCCCGAGCTGTAGCTGCAGTTGATACCGGTCATGACCAAATAAGGGATCCTCACGCATGAGAGTGGTCAGAGAGGGTGGTCAAGCCGAAGAGCCAAGTCGCGATTCAATGGGAGTAAGCAACTTGCAAGTCAAAGCTGAGTCAAAGTTGCACTTCGAGCGCCTAATCTTTAGCGTACCACACTGCCACTGCGCCAATTCCAACATCCCCGAAATAGTCGAAATCTGGCTGATGTTTCCCTCCTCGAGGTAGCTCTGGGATACATACAGCATACATATGACACAGCGGAAGCTGCCACGCGCCCTCAACAAAGTGTGATCTTTAGTACTTGCCACACCGAATAAGTCGGATCCTTGCGTATTCGTGCGCGCTGCCTCCACGGGATCACATATTCCATCGCACATGTTGAGTTTGTGAACCAATGTGAAACTTTCGAGCATTCTTTTATCATGTTTCAAATAATTGACTGTCCGAAATCCCTTATTGTGCTGAGCCTTCCGCATATGCGCGACACATTTTGAAATCTGCGGCCAGTTCATGAGTATATAACTACGTATACATTCACTTGCCATTCACACATTCGGCATTTGCAACCAATTTTAAGATGATCCAATGCCCCGACGCGTGTATAAATAAGCGGGGGCAGCGCGCACGAATACGTGAGGATTCCTTTTCCGGCGTGGCCAGTACAAGCAAGAGGTACATGAAACCTAAGTTTCGTGTACTCCTTCTATTCCTCATTGATATGCTCTCTTGACCCGCTCACCAATTTGTCGCTGTACAGTGGCCGGCACCCTCAACAACAGGATTGCACTCTTCGCCAGGCTGGTAAGGCAGATACCATGGAGTACTGTTCTCCACATGCGCTCGTGCAGTAGCGTTTCTGGCTGGTTTTTACTCATTACGGTCGAGCTTAGAGTGGCTGTGGATTTCTCGTCCGAGTTGTCTATTGTGAGTCGTGACAATGGGCACTCTCGAAGCTTCCACTGGGAACGTGGAAACAAACTTAGCTGTTGGCTATGGCTATGTAGAGACACACAGTAATACATGATATCGATATGGGCGCGTCTCCGTTCTCGGCGCCAGCCACCGCGGGGTGAAGCGGGGCAGGAAGGCCTCCGTGGTCCGCCCCAAGCGGTTCACCAAAGCTCAGATCTTGGAGGTCAGGGTGCTACCTAGCCCCTTCGCCATTCTACCTTGTCTCGCCTCTGTAGCTGCCGCCATTGACAGCACGGGACACCCCATCGGTCAATTCCACTGCAACGACCTCTGTATCACCAGAAATGTCGCTGACGTCCTCGGCAGCATCGTCCGCAGTCTTTCCAATGTCGATTCCAGCTACATCCGCGCTAGCCACGGCGTCTTCAGTTGCTGCCAACTCTTTTCCAATTCTACTACCTCTGCGTTTTCCTTAAGGTAAGCTCAACCCCCCTCGTAAAATCCCTTCTCTTCTCTGACCCGAGAATATAGTAAAAGCCATGATGGTGCTATGGTGGCTGGAGCGATTGTGGGCGTGCCCTCGCTGTATGCACTGGCGCCGAAGTGCCATCACTTGGCACAGACTTCCTTGATTTGACGGATGTGGGTGGCAACAGCTTCCCGCATTCATTCCGCCGCGACCCTTTCAAGAACTTTTCACTTTCATACCGGACACCAAACGGCGGATTTGGGAAAGATTGACATGTCATTTGGTAGCATACGCAGGGGTCCTATGTTGTCAGTTGAGTATTGTGGAACGGGTAAAACTATTTTGAACCTGAGTGAGGGAAGAACAGCGGTAAAACATCCGATATGAGCGCCAAGCCTCAGAGCGGCGCTCTGTGGCCTTCTGTGGCAGCAGGTCAACGACTCTTTGCATTGACTTTGCATTCTGACCTGCGCGATTCTGAATTCACTTTCCCCCCAGGATTGGCTTGAACTGCAAGCATGCCAATAACTTAACTGGCAGGAGATTGTTCCATAATCGCATTGGATTGGACGGGGACAGACGTAAAGACTGATCGAACGATTCCGGATCGGCCACTAGCGCGGCGTGCCAACTCAAATGCACGACTATGTGAAATGCTACTCGGCTTTTGAGTTTTCTACAGTCACTTCCCTCTTTACCTTCCCCAGCACACTCTTTTCACCTCACACTCTTTATTCAGCATGCGCTTCTCCACAGGCTCACTCCTGGCTCTTCTCGCCGTGACCAGCTCCTCGCTGGCCGCCGTTGCGACACGCACGACGACGACCCCCCAAGGCATCAACCCCGACCTGTCCGTCCTGCAGAATGTGACGGCCAGGAACCTCAACGCACGCGCCCCTGCCCCCGCCCCCGTCCCCATGACCAACGCGCAGCGCATGGCCCGTGGGCTGCCCCCGAAGGCGCCGGTGCGCAGGCACAACAAGCCTCACCACCCCAGGCCATCCTCGCTTCCACCGTACGTCGCGTTCTTTGCTCGTGAATTTTCAGTGTGTTGACGATGTGTTGCAGTACCAGCGCCACGGGCTACATCCTCGTGACCAAATCCACCGATGCCGATACTCCTAGCGGCTACTTGACTAACTCGCAGAACAGTTTCGGTGAATATGAGTCGTACAGCACGGATGTGACCCAGGCCCTGAAGGTCTCGTTTTCATACGACCATACGGCCCCCAGCCAAATCGAGATCGCTGCTATCAACGGCCCTATCTCCCAAGCTACTACGAATGCGCCGTTCTTTGGTGGCAGTGAGTGGAAACTGAAACTTCACGTTGCTTGGCTCTAACGTTTCACGTTGATTAGTTCAGGGATACCGCTCTAGCTCTCCCGACCTTGCTGCCGGAAGCGCCAAGTAAGTCTACCAGTGCGCTGACCTGGCCGCCAGTTCTGATATGTTGTTATCTCAGCTACCTCTTCCTTGGCTCTGTGGCTCACAGTGAGTTGTCTCTTGAGATAGCATGACAGCTGTATTAACGCTGGATCTAGCTTCGGTCGCCGCCGTTCCCGCTAGCGGCACAAACTCTTTCACGGGACTTACTGGAATCAACGAAGGCACTGAGAGCTCAATCGTAAGATCAAATTTATCCACGGGATTGTACCGTGCTCATGTGCTATTTAGTGGAGCCTTGACCCAACCTCTGAGGCTTTGACTTGCCAATGGATCAACACAGATGGCTCCACCCCACCATGTGTCTTTGCATATGCCCAGAACCGTATGTCTATCAATCATAGCTTCATCTGTGTGAAACTTACTTGTGTTGTGTCAGAATTCGTGGTTATCGGCGATCTCACCACCTTCCAGGACGCATTCGGTCCTGCCGAGGTTGTTGTAAGTGTGTTGTTACTCCATTGGTACTCTGTATTGACCAAATATCGCAGACTTTCAAGTTTGTTTCTTCTTCGTAAATTTCCCGAGTATAATCATGTTCCTTTCCGTGTTAGTTTTGGTGATATACCCTGTGAATGCAATTCTGTTATCAAGGTCGAGTATGCGTCACTTTCTAAGCACGAGGATTATATCAGCGCTAGGCCCGATCTTCTTCGAGGTTGGGCCTGTTCTTGTGTTTGTGTTTAGTTGCAGTCGTGATTTTGCTTTCCTATCCGTTCTCCTTCCTCATAACCCGTGATACCCCATAGCCAACCACAGTCACTGAAGCCTCGAAGTAGTAGCCACAAACTGACCTGTGATACATACCCCATAGCTCAACGGATGTCCCGAGGGGTATGGCCTTTCACGGTTTCGACTGTATATGATAACCGCAACTGCCAAAAATTGCATGCTCTGGCAACCACTCGATCCCTCGCCTTTTGTTTGGGGTGGGTGGCAACTTGGCATCGCGTGTACATCCAAATAATGATTAGAGATTGAGTGCAGTATCATATTTGCACATGCTGTATGTATCCCAGAGTTACTTCGAGGAGGCAAACATCAGCCAGATTTCGACCATTTGGGAGGTTGGAATTGGCGCAGTGGCAGTGCGCACGTACCAGGTGTAAGTTAGGCGCCCGAAGGGTAGCTTTCGTCTTTTGCTTGCTCTCCTTGAAATCGCGACTTGGATCTTCGGCTTGGCCACACTCTCTCATCACTTTCACCTCAATACACAGACGCTATGTCACCGGATTCCGCAACAAGTGTCAATGTCCCGACAGAAAATCTAGTCACAGGGTCGCATGAGACAGTTGGACAGGTGCGCCCGTACTCTCAAAGCCAGTTAAGTTCTTCCTTTCCTGGCTACCTCTCTGCTGACCGTTTCCTATTATAACTCACGACACTGCCATATGCAACTTGCCACTACCAAAGATATCCTGCTTACGCGCTCAGCTCTCTGTGTGAGTACGCGCCTATGGATTGGACGAGACGTTTGCTAATGAGTCCTTTGCGCTGATAATTTGACCTTCAACAGTCGCAATATCGACTCTCATCCCGTACACCGTCCTTCCCCGCCATACGCATATTGCGCCATTCTTGCAACGCGTGGCATTCGCCGCAGTATTCGGAGGCTCCGGGTACGCAATAGCATCGGGTGACGTGCGCAATGGGAGTGGCATAGCATCAGGTCAGTCTCACACGTTCGAAATCTCATTTCTGCTGCTTAAACCAGTCTGATATAGCATGGTCACTCACGTATCTTTTTCTGCACCTGCGGCAATCATTCAAATCACCGCGGAACCCACTATCGATACTGATGGCAGGTGGAGCGGCAGCCTCTGCAGGTATCTACGGGACAGAATACTTTATCTTCCAAACGTGACCTTCTCCGCAGTGGGGGTGAGCAACTCAGGGGATACCTACAGTAATTTACTTCAAAATTGAACCAGAATACTTGATGTGGCGACCTTGGTAATGGAAGTCCTTTCATCCACTTCAACTTCACTCGTGAACTCTTCAACGCCTCATATTCCTACGTCTATGCTATGGTTGGTTCTCTTCCAACTCTTGTCGGAAGAGTATATTGACCCCGAAGGCGATGAAACTTTGATAAACCGACCTCCTACCAAACTCTGCCGGATCCTTGCAACCTCCAGCCATACCTGAATACATATTCTTCCCAATCCACCTTTGATCATGCCAATCATTGTTCCTGATTATTCGAAAGGATATGGAGCGGGCCTCGAGTCGATGATCTCCCAAATGGCCAAGTATAGCATCACTGCTTGCCCCAGTTTTGGCGGTTCGCTCATTTCGTTGAAAGCACTATGGCAGGGGCAGATGATGATGACGAAGAAGAAGTGGAGGACGGCGCACTACTCAGCGCTGCTGAAAAACGTCGCGCATTGCGTGACATATCGCCTCATATGATCAAGCAAATCGGTACGTTGCGTTATAGAACCAGCTGTGATTCGCTTATCGCAAAGGCAGGATATTACGAATGTCTGCACCAATTCAACAGGAATATCACTAGAGGTGGCTCTCGAGCGATACCTGGACCCAAGAAGTCAAATCTTTTGGTCGGCTTGGAACTGTTGAACGCATTGACGGAGAACGATGACTGGACTTTGGAATTTGTGTTTTTAGGTGAAGTATTTCCTTTCCTGAGGAGTGCTTTTTAACTAAATTTTAGTCAGCTTCGGAGAACGATGAACGTGAGGCCTGGGACCGTGTCGTCACTACCTCTGTGAACCTTCTTGATGGCCGCCTCGACACCCTGACACATCGATACACCAAGCTCTTTTCAAACGTCCCAGCGAACACGCTGCAACCAGATATATATATATCGGACCGGAAACAGCTCTCGTCTGTGGTGGATGCATTGTCTATCGTGTCCCGTTTGAAGGCCACGTTCAAAAACGGACCATGCGAGGTCTGTCAAAAGGAAGCCAGTACCCGGTGCTCAAGGTGCAAGCAAGTGTTCTTCTGTGGCAAACCTCATCAGATACAGGTATGGGCATTGTGATACTCGAAGTCAAAAGGCTAAATGTGATGCTACTCGTGTAGGCGTGGAAAGATCACAAGTTGGTTTGCAAGGTGTCTGCAGCGGCGGAATCTCCGACTGACGCAGAGACTACGTCGCTTGTGGCTCTGGGCAGCGCAAAGGTCCCCGGAGACATGCCCGAGGCTAAGGCTTGCGCACTTGCCCTGCTGAAGCAACAGCGTAATCTGGTCCAGGTGGGCGACATTATCTAAAATCGTTGACTTTGTGTCAGAGGACTGATACTGGAACTCTCACAGCGCCTCATCAGCTACACGCGCAACAAATGCATGGTCATGTATCTTCACCAGCTCCATCTTGGGTAACCTGACTCAGCCCTCGGAGGCTGCGGTCGAATGAGCTATGATTGATATAATTGACATGATTGATACGAGATGTAACTTTAAGGCGTTTCCATGCACCAAATACTGTAATAAAATCAGACCACTGCTTTCGCACCTGTTCGTTGCATTTCCGTCAGAATGCCAAACCATGCCCCAGTCCACAGCCCCCAACCGAGGAGATACAGACATGATGTTGAGCTGACATAGAACAGGTCTGATGGCCATTATTAAAAATGGTTCCACTTGCCCTTGTTTACGTGTTACGAATGCGGTCTGTATGATGCTTGGACAGGACGAGGTCATGAAACATCGGAAATAGCTGACAGAACTTCAGCTGCACAAGGTCGGGCACTAGGCGTGTCTCCCCAGCACCAATTAATAAAATCCCAGTGACTGTCCGTCAATAGAGGCACCAATGGTCGCTTCGGCCGCGTGCCATGGCAAATAGACATGAGCACGGAAGTCTCATATCGTAGGTTAAAGTACGGACGACGGTCTGAGATTGCCTGGCACCTCGACAGATAAGCGCAAAGAGCTTTTGAGAGAGAAAACTTCAACGCACATGCAACATCACGTTTCCGAAAGAGAAAATGTCACAAGCGACTGTGAAGTCTGGGACAAATTCTACGCTGGTACTTTCCCCGAGTGGCCATGGGGGTAGTAGCTCGGGAGCGCGCCATCTTATTGCTCCGCCGACGGTTGAAGACCAGTATGATGTGCCTTCGAACATAGCCTTTATGGAAGAAAGTCCGAAATCGATCAGACGAGCCCTACGGGTGTCGTCGATCAGGATATTTGCCTGCGAATGCGCTATGAATACAAGGAGACAGACGATTTTGGAGTGTCACTTACACCGGTGAGGTCGCCGTGAATGATTCCCTGGCTATGAACTGCACGGACACACGTTAGAAGGCTATAAATTGTCGGCATAATCCACTGACGATAAGTCAAGCCGGCCGCGACGTCCTGCAACTTTGAAGAGCAGCTTGTTAGCATACGATATATTGCTGCGTTGGGGCATTTGAAGCATCCTTACCATGATAACTCTTTCTCGTATAGACAATGTCTCTCGCTGCAGAAAGCTAATTATATTGCCATTTTGCATCCATGGTGATATCATCGCAGGGGATGCCGATTTGTAGGATGCGGTAGGATCCACGGCTGTGCCCAAAAGAGGAGCGATATTGGGATGGTCGAGTCCCTCCCAGACTTTAATTTCGCGGCGCAGCCTCTGTCGCTTACTGTCAATATGACGAACGCAGTTCCAAGAAAATCGCCGTACCTGATTTGTTTTGCGCCAGCTTTCGATGGCACTTGGGAGTCGAATCAGCTTTAGGGCAACCTATAATGAATTTTAGTGACGGGTTGGTGGCACTAAAGATAGATATACAGACCGGAAGATCTTCTCCCCCGTTCGTCCAGGTACCCTTTCTTACTTCTCCGTAAGAGCCGATATAGGTTTCCCCATCTTGATCTACTGTGACGCACCCACTCAAGTCGAGAGATCCATCAGGATTTCTCTGAGTTGGAGATAGGGGAAGAACGACGAGCCAATCAGATTCGCCATGCTGGTAGTTACAGTGAATCTCCGAGTCGCTGTCTGATAAAGAGGGTTTTGGTCGGTAAATTATAAATTTCAAAAGTTCTCGCGAAGGTTAGAGCATAAGACTGACCTGAATGTGATTCTACATCTCCTCGGTCCACTTCAGCTTTAGATTGTGTCGGCGATGGCAGGAAAGCGCATGAGAGGAGTTGCGCGGCCATTTTATACGAACCCCTCAGAATTTTGCGTGGGAGTGCCCGACGGCCCGTCACACTCTTCGCTCTTTCTGCTTCCTCCACCATAGCACTGCTAGCACTGTCTCTGCCAATGTCTCGGGCTGAGGTTGAGGATTCTCTCCCTTCTCCTAATGCACGCACATCGACCAACAGGCACTCGGCGACAGCCTTGATTAGGTTTCCTTCGTCCCCTAAGAACCCATTGCTATCTTTGCGAAAGCTCTTCTCCCAATGCCGGAGCACTTGGTCTAATTTTAGTGCGGAGTAGCTAGGAGCTATTGGAAAGACATACAAGCTTCATCATCTTCGAGCTGTTCACTGCATCTCCCAGCGAGGAGGATGTCTTCGGCGTCGACTAAACAGTACTGGTCCTGGCTAACACTCGACATTGACTGTGATTGTCGGAAATGTTATGGGCGGGTTTTTGGCGGGTGACTGCCAGCAGCGATATGCAGAGGCTATGCTGGCTCAACCTCGGGCCCCCGGGCCCTTATTACTTGCTTCCCGGTGGGACGAAGGGGCAATATATCGTGATTTTAGCCGAGTCACAGCATACAGCATAGGATTTGAATTTCGCTTGTCTTGACGACAGACGATTCCGAAAGAACTTCGAGGCCTGCATTTGCCTCACACCCCCGGAATCAACATTATTACTGGTCACCCGCGAGAACTTTAAAAGTATATACCCCTGAATTGCAGGATCAGCTGCTTGCGTGACCACGCGCTTCAGGCCGGAGGACTTGTGTCTAGTTTCATACCTGGTATTACCAGGTATTACCTCTGCTCGCGGTAAAAGGTGAGCTATTTATTTGATAGTTCTCCAGGTCTTGCCGACCCTGTAACTTTTATGCCATCCATTCTAACGAGGTATTCAAAGACTCAGTAAGTCACTGCGCACCGCAAGCGCACTGCTTTCAAGGTTCAAAAACGCCACGAGATAAGGAATAAAGTGTGTTCTGATAGCGTTTACTGTAAGTACACGATTTACAGGCGCCACAGCACTTCCTGGGCCGGAACCTGTGGTACATATAATATCCTTTGAAACACCACCTGGAAAAGCAAGAAAAGCAGCATGGAGGACCCTCGCGTCGGGCCAACACCACTGCCGCTCCAAGACACCATCCGATCGAACCCTCTTTAGAAGCCAACTCTTTCAAGTAACCACTGGGGCATTATGACACAGCGTATTCTTTTATTATGAGCGCCGGCCTTGAAATATAGGAACTCTACTGTAATATTTGTCTACCATATTGATATATCATAATTAAATAAATCAACCAGTTGGGATGAAGCTGGTAGTTTTGTATAGTGAGACACGAGGTAAAACGGGCATGCTGTCAAACTCAAACTCATGTAACCTTGTTTTGGTGAATTGCCGGGCTGCTCAAAGAAGTCTCGAGACACATAGGTGAACGTCTTCGGCGGTGGGACGGGCGGAGGCTGACTTGCCCCAACACCAGTTAATGAGATCCCAATATTCATCAGTCAAGATAGGCTCAACGGGACGCTTGGGACGTTTGCCGGAGCATATAAGCATCGCTACGGCAAGGCTCAGTTTGACATTGAAGTATGGCAGCTGTCCGGACATCGTCTGGCAAACAGATATTCAGTGTGAAATTGCTGTAAAAATAAGAATCAAAATGACGCACGTGCAACATAACACATCCAAAAGAGAAGATGTCGCAAGCAACTGTTACATCTGGGACAATCTTGGTGTCTTCATCGAATGGCATCTGAGGCAGGAGCTCAGGAGCACACCACCGCACCGCACCGCCAGTTGTCGAAGTCCAAAACGACGTTCCCGGCACGAACTGGACCTTTATTGACGAACTCATTAAAAAGAAGGTTAAGCTCAACAAGTACGGGTTGAAATAAAGTTATAAAGATAGTTCTATTATGTAATACGTAAAGCTCTGAAACCGGCCGTGAGTATTTTCTTGTCCGATATAATATTATTCCGGGGTTATAAATGAACTTTCGTGACCGAAGATTTCACCCAAGGTATCGTACCACAGAACCTCGCCACTTGATCCACCGAACCGGATCCTGTCAGCTAGCCCGTTCGCATGCCTTCCGTAGCACTACCAAATGACTTCTTCTGCTGTCATTGGGACAGGCTACAGGCTACGGCTTGGGACTGGAGCACACGCGTCGCTCCCACGTAGCGTGGGATCAGGTCGTCCAACGTTCTAACCTCCCACGTTACTTCAACAAGCGCTTCGCCCCCTTTAATTGTGTCCACCGCCTTCTATACAGCCTCCGTTCAGCCTCCTGTTTTTAACTTATACATAAAGTTCAAAAGCTCATGTGTTATGTCTTGTCCTCAGGAGGCGTCGGTGAGGGTCCACTAAAAACTCGCTAAAACTCGAAATTGGCTCCGTACGAGGTTTTAGGCCTGTTTACCAACTGTTTACCTGCTTTACAAACCTCCGGACGAGCATTAGGCCTGTTTAAAGCGGGTTTATCCATCAAGAGGACTGGCCTGTTTTCCTACTCCTTGTATGGAAGACTGAATATTGATCCCCAGGACAACAATACGCACAACACGTTTAAAGATGACAAGAAAACGTCAATGCGCTCGCAAAACGCTACCGCTCTGAGTTAATTCCTTGGTGGGTAGTATTTGGCAGTACAGCCCGGAAACCTAGATAAGACGCCCTAGCGTGTTGTGCGTGTTGTGCGTGTTGCGTTAACTCAACCTGATGATTCATCACCAGCATTAGTACCGGGATCTAAATGTACCCACGCGCACACCCTCTCAACCACATGGGCGCGGTCTATCTTGTTAGATCCTACCTTCCAGAACCTCTCCCATTATGTGGGGGTTTGCCTCACAGAGTGCGTATTAAAGGTGACTTATTCGACAGCCGCCTTTTACTCACGGTACAATGTGGAAAAAGTTCACAAAGTTCATACAAAAAACTGTGCTCCTTTGAAGCCACCGCCCCGGTGGCGGTGTAACCGAGTGTAACCACTGAACCTCGTCGGTTTAATTTTTTTACGAACATCACACTAGGTGTGGTTTAAAGGGATACTTCGAATTATGCGGTGTCGGCGGGGCTTAAAAACCACCCAAACATTTGCTCTTGGCACGTCCACCTTATGAAAAGCGTAATCTGTTTAGGGGCTGTGAAGGGTATCATCGTTAATCCGATAAGCCCTATGGCCTAACGGTTGAAAAGCAGTCTACCGCTGCGTGCTATTTTGTGCTAGATTTAAACCACTTTTTGAGTGCGCCCCACCCGATTTACTGTGCAACTTGCCTGTCGTTCTTCGCAATGTTCCGGAATGTTCCGGGCGCTCTTTTTCAGTAGCTTCGAACGCGCCGGGCGCAGCTCTTGTTCACAGTTTCCGTTTAAGAGAAGACTTGAGTTCACGGACTACTAAAAAATAGGTTGATACCTTCACTTGAACGGACGCTACGACCGACCTAATCTAATCTATCATCTTAACCTCTCCGTAGAATTTACTTTAAATGTACCTGTGCTTCAAACTAATGTACTTAGCTGCACCACTTCGGTGAGCACCATGAATCCCCGATCACACATCTAAACGTCGATAGACTTTGTCTTAGACGACCACCAACAGCCGGTGATAAGACGGTGACTGGGCTTGAAGCGACTTACAGAGACACCGACTTTGACTGTAGCTAGACACTTAAACTGACACAGTAGGGCGTCCACGTGATTTATCCCCCAACCTCTGGTACCCTGGTAGATCGGCTCCCACCAAGAGAGTCCGTGCAGTGTGTCATATGAAACCTAAGCCTTAAGCCCACCTGAAAGTCCCTGAAAGTCCGGCCTACTGAGTTAGGGGCGAGGTTTAAACTTTAATGATTTAGTTGAGTGACAAGCGGCGATACGCACTAAAGCTCGCCCATTTATACAAACATGACGGTTGCTCTGCCGGCATAAACAACGGTGGTCGTTAAAAGGTCTCGATACACGTCGTATATATTGTGCTGCACTGAGACTCAGAATAGAGACTTGAATTTCGGGTAAGTGGCAAGACCTAATTGTGAGAGGCTAATTGGAGGCTCGGTATGGGGCGTATTCTCGCTGATATCAAGATTAGTACAGAGAACCACAGAGATGACACCCACCAGGGCCAAGTCCCAGTACGTTGTCGGACGGTGTAGACCTGGGTCCGCCGACGTTCTTGGTAAGGTAAGGTGAGCCTCTGCGACACGCTCGACGGGTAATGTGCGCATGCAACGATGTACGAAGCGATATTAGGCGAAGCGCGACTACCAACAAAATTCAACTAGTTACAACGCTTTTATGATATCGCTTCCGAAACCGTCTTACGGATCCTCTCTTGTGCTTACACATGGCCGTGGATTATTGCCCACTTCTTCGAGGAGTTTAGTGGCTTTTTTATTCTTTTATACCAAGGGGGGAGACCTAAAGCTCGCCCTCAGGTCAGTGTGGCCGGTGGTTAGACGTAAACCTTGGACTGTAGCTCAGCCTGTGCCTTGTTTGGCTCCAGGTTTTTTTCCTAGGTAGACCGCTGAGTCTAACCAAGAACCAGCGCGTCAGATGATGATCACTTGGATACCTAGAGTCACCCCGACATCAATATCTGTCCTTATGTTCGTGGGTACCGCCGAGCATGCCCGTACACACCTACCCATGAAACTTCTTACCTTTCTTCTTCTGTCGCCATACAAGAGTCCGACATTTGAGAAAGCATTTGAGAATTGACTGACTATGAGTTGTACATCCAGCGACAGTTCCGTTAGGCCGACGCGCTACTGGAACATCTGATAGCTGCGTTCGACGGTTTACATACGACAATGAACTTTCTGTGAAGTAACGTATGAATGTAATCGCGTCTCTGAGCTTGCGCTCAATGACCAGACCGTGCCGGAATCGGTAGGGTTATAACAGGGAGAAAACCCCTGGCACTGTTTGAGCTCGAGGGTAAAAAACGTGTTAAAGCGGAGAGGGCGTTACTAGAGTGGCACCTACTTGTTACCCTTGAACTAGGCAATGGACCTTAACTCTAGTTTTAGAGACTGGCATTGACTAGCAGATGCGAACCAACCACGGCATATCCGGACGAATAGTATAATAGTATACTGAATGACAAGAAGCTAATCGAAACATTGCAACGTAGACCAGACCTCATAGCACTCACGGAGTATAGTAGTATGATGGTCATACTTTGATTTCGGTAACGTCAAGTGTCAGTTAACCCACCTTAACAGGTACCACTAGAGTGCCCCCATGCAGGTACTAAGCAGAACTTTAGACCTACGTCAATTGAGTGTCTTCGTGCCGTCCGGTTGTAGGAGTAACTGCTAGTCCCGTTTCGGGAAGATCAACTGAAACCCGA
>KV417546.1:311025-335173 GCA_001630335.1 Athelia psychrophila | reverse complement strand
CGCGGCCATTTTATACGAACCCCTCAGAATTTTGCGTGGGAGTGCCCGACGGCCCGTCACACTCTTCGCTCTTTCTGCTTCCTCCACCATAGCACCGCTAGTACTGTCTCTGCCAATGTCTCGGGCTGAGGTTGAGGCTTCTCTCTCTTCTCCTAATGCACGCACATCGACCAACAGGCACTCGGCGACAGCCTTGATTAGGCTCCCTTCGTCCCCTGAGAACCCATTGCTATCCTTGCGAAAGCTCTTCTCCCAGTGCCGGAGCACTTGGTCTAATTTTAGTGCGGAGTAGCTAGGAGCCACTGGAAAGACATACAAGCATCATCTTCGAGCTGCTCACTGCATCTCCCAGCGGGGAGGATGTCTTCGGCGTCGACTAAACAGTACGGGTCTTGGCTAATACTTGGCATTGACTGGATTGTCGGAAATTTTATGAGCGGGTTTGTGGCGGGTGACCGCCAGAAGCGATATGGGGAGGCTATGCTGGCTCAGCGCTCAACCTCGGGCCCTCTGTTCTTATAACTTGCTTTCCGGTGGGACGAAGGTGCAATCTATCGTGATTTTAGCCGAGTCACAGCATACAGCATAGGATTTGAATTTCGCTTGTCTTGACGACAGACGATTCCGAAAGAATTTCGAGGCTTGCATTTGCCTCACACCCCCGGAATCAACATCATTACCCTTTACCCGCGAGAACTTTAAAGTAATATATACCCCTGAATTGCAGGATCAGCTGCTTGCGTGACCACGCGCTTCAGACCGGGTCGGACTTGTGTCCAGTTTCATACTTGGTATTACCAGGAATTTTCTCCACTCGCGGTAAAAGGTGAGCTATTTATTTGATGGTTCTCTAGGTTTCGCCAACCGTGTAACTTGTATGCTATCTATTCTAACGAGGCATTCAAGGACTCAGTAAGTCACTGCGCACTGCAAGCGCACTGCTTTAAAGGTGCAAATGCATTGGTCCGCAACTTGTCAGTCCAACGCCACGAGATAAGGAATAAAGTGGGTTCTGATAGCGTTTGAGTATACGATTTACAGGCGTCACAGCACCCTCGTGTCGGATCAACACCACTGCCGCTCTAAGACACCATTCTACTGTATCGAACCCTCTTTAGAAGCCAACTCTTTCAAGGAACCATCAGGGCATTATGAAACAACCTGTTTTTATGAGCGCCGGCCTTGAAATATAGGAACTCTACTGTAATATTTGTCTACCATATTGATATATCACAATGAAATCAATCAATCAGTTGGGATAAAGCTGGTAGTTTTGAATAGTGAGACACGAGGTGAAACAGGTATGCTGTCAAGCTCGAACATAGGTAACCTTGTTTTGGTGAATGACCGGGCTGCTCAAAGAAGTCTCGAGACACGTAGGTGAACGTCTTTGGCGGTGGGACGGGCGGAGGCTGACTCGCCCCAACACAAGTTAATGATATCCCAACATTCATCAGTCAAGATAGGCTCATCGGGACGCTTGGGACGTTTGCCTGAGCATATAAGCAGCGCTACGGCAAGACTCTGTCGGATATTGAAGTATGGCAACATTCCGGACATCGTCTGGCAGACAGATATTCAGTGTGAAATTGCTGTAAAAGTAAGAATCAAAACGACGCACGTGCAACATAACACATCCAAAAGAGAAGATGTCGCAAGCAACTGTTACTTCTGGGACAGTCTTGGTGTCTTCGTCGAATGGCAACTGAGGCAGGAGCTCAGGAGCACACCACCGCACCGCACCGCCGGTTGTCGAAGTCCAAAACGACGTGCCCGGCACGAACTGGACCTTTATTGACGAACGCCCAAAGTCAACCAGAAGGGCGTTGCCCTGATCGTCAATGAGGATGTTGGCCTGTCGTGCTTCTGTGAGTTAACTGCATTCTGATTCAAGACGAACCGAAGACGTACCCCCGTGAGATCACCGTGGACAATTCCACCCAATTGACTGTGAACTGCAATGGCTTTAGTTTCATACTTGTAATACAATGAGGCACGCACGATACTCCAGACCAGATGCAACGTCAAGAACCTGATCGAAGAAAAGTTAGTCAATATGATGATGTGATAAACATACAATTACAGCACCAACCAAATGTAGACGTTCAGATACGGTCAGATATTTTGAGTCCATGTAACAGATCAAGTTCCCATTTTTCATCCACGGTGAGATCATTGCGGGAGAGGCGAAATGGTTTGAAAAATGGGAGCTCAAATTTGTCACGGTCCCCAAAAGAGGGACAATATTGGGATGGCTAAGGCCGTGCCAGACCAGTAACTCGCGTTCGAGTCTCTGCGCTAATGTGAGTATGCGATGAAATGTCTTTCAAGTAACAGCATACATTTGGCAGCTTGCGCCGATAGTCTGCAAGGTCATCGCGCAGCCGGATTGCCTTGACAGCGACCTACGTGTTTCAAAGCATCAGTCAGTGAAGAGTTTACAGCCTGAGGACATACCGCTATCTTCTTCTTTCCATTCTTCAAAGTGCCCAGCCATACATGCCCGTACGAGCCGCCATGGGTGCTTGTATTCCTGTCTATAACTACAGCCCCACTGAGATCCATAGGTTCACTAGTACACTGCGTGACCCAGAACCAATCTGAGTCGCCAGATGGATCCTTTTTTTGGACCTCGGTTTGTTCCATGTCCGACTCGGACTCGATGTCAGGTTCCAAAGGCAGATTGGTGGCCGGTGTGACTGGGCTCCCGCTTGAAATCCAGAGGGGGAAACCATATTTTCTTATTCTTTTGGTGATTTGAGGAGCTTCTTCATCCGTTATTAGGTGCCGGTACACATTCGTGTGCTCTCCTAGGCACTCTGCTAAAGCCTCCGTTAAACTTGCAGTATTTTCGCAACCTTGATCAACTTAATACAACCATCAGCGCAAAGCGGATTATAGCGAAGCATATAGCAACGTACGCGTGTAATGGGCAGCTCGCACAGTGTCTTCGAGTGGAATGGAATGGTTCTTACAGCCGCCTGGGTCCAGATGTGGCTGGCCGTTGCATGACCCTGAACCGGTACCACCCACAGTAGAGACACCAAGAGACATGATTAGAGATGATAGTCGCTCTTATGCGGGGTATGGCTCGAAGAGTGTTAAGTCAGAACGGTGAATGGCCAGGCTTTAAGTTTAGAGATAAGACTCAGAGTCACGTCGGGTTATATATGCTGCACGTAGCTCTGGAAAATTGCTGGTGGCAACTGTTAGATACGACCGTCTCGTTGGCAGTACAAACATATTTACCCGCCCGCTCGAAACCACAGAAATCACGGATAGCGGCGAACAGCGAGTTGATTGGACAGTACTGGTAATTTAAAATTAAAATTTGGAGCGGGAATTGAGGCTCTGCCAGAAAGTCCCTGAAAGTCCATCCGAATTCCGAATCCAAAGTGTGACGTGCCTGAGAGAACGACCATCGGCTAGACGGTCCCATGGTCTCCAAACCCCATTTAGTGCAGCGGGATGACGTAGTCCACAGAACGATATCCACGCAGTCAGTTTCAGCCACAGAGACATTCTACGAAGGTAGGGCTGCGCCAGGCTCCTAAAACCAGCCCCTCGAGTGGAAAGGGGAGGCTTCATATCGTAGATAGCGCAAGTGTACATCATTTCATAGTGTGGGAAACCAATCTCCTTTTATATCGAAATCTCCTTTTATATCACCAACGCACCTCAACCTTTCCACAGGTTGAGGATGCGTTGGTGATATAAAGGGAATATAGATACCGGGTTTGTCATCATTACGAAAATTTGTACTTGCGCTGCGTAGACGATATGAAGCCTCCCCTTTCCACTCGAGGGGCTGGTTTTAGGAGCCTGGGGCTGCGCAGGGTCAAATTGACGTTCCCGTAACAAGCGCCCAGCCACGTGGCGTGTGGCGGGTCCACGCAAATGGCTAAGGACGCTCGTTCGCGGCTCGTTCGCTTGCCACAGCCCGCTGGAACATCTATATTTTCTATGAAGGACAATGGTATACCTATATAGAGTATATCTATAATTTTATTTGAAAAAAATTTAGCATGAGGCCAGTGGTAGAGCCCACTCGATGTGTCTTGCGCGCCGCCACTCAGAACGTCAATCTCCCACGCGAGAACGTCAATTTGCCGGCGCGAAGCGATCTTCGGGGGGTCAATTTTGGCGCTAGCGGCACGCCAAAACCAGCGAAAACACGATATCGTCGTTTCGCAGCCGGCAAATTGACGTTCTCAGATTGACGTTCCACCACAGCCACTCTTTTCCGCCACATCCTCCCACTTGCTCCCCCCTCGGGCTCTGGTGCCTCTTCCTGGCACCTTCAACTCTTTAATAAACTCCTACTGCATGTATGGGACACTACTATTTATCAATTGTTAAATTTTCAGGCATGTAGCAATTATAAAGAGGTTATCTGTGTATGTACAGTGTTATTTCATTGGTTTTTGGGGAAGGCAAGGTCATTCAAGGATCCAAAATCGATATTTTCACTCATTTCAGACCATTTGAGTCCACTTCGGCGGCACCTGCGATGCTGGAAACCATTTGAGCAGGTCAGAGGCAGTGGCGCGGGAAATAAAGCAGAACGTCAATCCCCGCCAGGAGAACGCAAATTTCCCACGCTTGAACGTCTTTTTGACGGAAGAAGTTCGTGTCAGAGGCAGAATAATCGCCAGTAGATTCTGTTTCAGATACTGTACTACATATCCCGACCAAGTGTTCTGGGGTTGTTACATGTTAGCACCCACTACATACATGATGCAGTTTAGAGCCAATGGTTACCCGTTACAATGTCAAAAGTGTTCAGTCCAGAAAGCATAGCTAGAAAAGCATCCGCGTTCATAACATTCACATTTAACGCGGCCCGCAGAGATCGCCGGCATATCAAGTCGAAGAGGTACGTTGGAGCTGAACGGGAAAAGCGCTGAGGAGTCATTCTGTGTGTGGCACGCTTATCTTACCCAATATATGCGCCTGAAGATTTTTTTCGGGACGTTAAATATGTTACCATTATGTGTTCTATGTAGTTCGGCTCTCGTGTTACCTGTTACAAGCCGGTCCAAGTGTCCAGGAATCAGTTCACAGTACCCTGTTGCGCGTTACTGAACACTTGGCCGTAATAGTACAGTAGCTGCAAATCTACACAGCTCCAAAGTACTACGACGAAAATGGATGGCTTCACCGCGTCGATTCATGCCATCAAACTTCGCGCCCATCATGTAAATTTCATTTAAGATGCCTCTCCCATTCTACCTAATCTAATCCAGCCAGCATCGCAGGTCAGTTCACTTCCATAGTTGGATAACAAATCATCAGGCGCTTGAGTTCAGAAGAGAATTTGCTTTTGACACTTATTCTCCGGGCGGCCCACGCAAAGCTTCGCTTTTCTCGCGAGCCTTGTAATGCTTCTTGCTGTCCGTTCAACGTGGCATTTAGCCCGCCCCGCGTGAGTTTTTCACTAAATATAGATCGTGTTTTATCGTGCGTCGCCATCTGACGAAAAGTTAACAATCCAGTGATTGGGCTGATGCGAAAAGTACTCCACCTGCACGGTTCTCATTTAAAAACCCACCAAATATTCGGGGCGGCTGCGGCGTATCAAACTTCGCAGGGAAATCCGGTGTGAATCACACTGCAAGCCTTATAATTTGGCTGCTCCTGGACACCAATGTGGCGGTGGCCCCACCACCGATGTCACGGTTGTTTTCCTCGTGTCAAAAAACATACAATCGAAACTTGATCGAAACACTTGAAAAAGGTGTTACATGGCACTCATTTTCCGCCGACAGCTATCCTGGATTATTCTATGTGGCGCGGGTACACAAACTCTCCCACACACACACACCATCATGAGCCTGTTCTTTTATGAGCGCCGGCCAAAGTCTCGAAATGTTGAAATCAAGTTGGGCATGAACAACTCGAATTGGAAGCAAAATTACTCTAATCTTTATCTGCTCTATTATAAATATCGTAATTATTTAATTCAATAAATCGGTCAATGAAAATTGCACTGGGGAATAGCGAGACACAAGGTAAACGGAGATACCTTCGAACTCGAACGTATGTAACCTTATTCTAGTAAATGGCGGCTCAAAGAAGTCTCGAGACACGTAGGCGAACTTCTTTGGCGGTGGGACGCGCGCAGGCTGACTTGCCCCAACACCAGTTGACGAGACCCCAATATGCATCGGTCAAGAGAGGTTCATCGGGACGCCTGGGGCGTTGGCCTGAGCTTAAACACATCACTACAACACTCTCGCAATGACTCGGGATGTTGAAGTATGGTAGCTTTCCGGAAATCGTCTGGCAGACAGATATTCAACGTGAAGTTCCTATTAAAATAAGACTCGAAACAACGCACGTGCAACATAACACATCCGAAAGAGAAGATGTCGCAAGCAACTCTTAAATCTGGGACGAAGCTGTCGAGATCCGAGTCTTCTTCGACTGGCCACCGAGGCAGGAGCTCAGGAGCGCGCCACCGTATCGCCCCGCCAGCTGTAGAAGACCAATACGATGTGCCCTCGAACTGTACTTTTATTGACGAAAGCCCGAAGTCAACCAGAAGGGCTTTTCCCTGATCGTCAATGAGAATATTTGCCTGTTGTGCTGCTGTGAGTTAATCACATCAAGATCTCAGGATGAATCATAGACGCACCCCTGTGAGATCACCGTGGATAATTCCACCCGATTGGCTGTGAACTGCAATGGCTCCAGTTTCATACTGGCAGTACAATAATCTGAGGCACTCACGATATTCTATACCAGATACAACGTCAAGAAGCTAATCGAAGAAAAGTCAGTCAATATGATAGTGCGACAAGCATACAATTACAGCACCAACCAAATGTAGACGTTCAGATACGGTCAGATATTTTGATTCCATGTAACGGATCAAGTTCCCATTTTTCATCCACGGCGATATCATTGCGGGAGAGACGGACTTGTATGATAAATGGGAGCTGAAGCTTGTCACCGTCCCCAAAAGAGGGACAATATTGGGATGGCTGAGGCCTTGCCAGACCCGTAACTCGCGTCTAAGTCTCTACACCAGTGTGAGTGCGCGGTGGAGCGAATTGCTAGTAACGGTATACCTTATGCAGCTTCAAGCGATAGTCTTCAAGGTCGCCACGTAGTCGGATTGCCTTGACAGCGACCTACATATTTATTATCAGTCAGTTAGTAAGAGCTCACGAAAGAGTTCACGGGACTCATACCATTGTATTCTTCTTTCCGTTGTTCCAAGTACCCATCCATACATCCCCGTACGAACCGCCATGTGTGCTTGTATTCCCGTCTGCGACTACTGTCCCACTTAGATCCACAGGTTTACTGTGCGCCTTGCGGAGCGATGCAGTAGATGGCACCAAGCACCAATCTGAGTCACAAGACGGATCCTTTTCCGTGACCCCGATTTGTTTCGTGTCCGAGTCAGGTTCCAAAAGCGAGTGATTCGCCCTAGGAGGTGACACGCAGGTGAAGAGATTAATTGCCTGTGTGACCGGACTACGCAAAATCTTGCGAGCGAAAGCATACTTGCTTTTCCTGGTCGCTGCAAGTTGAGGAGCTTCTTGGTCCATTATCAGGTGCTGATACATATTCGTGTCCTCTAGACACTCTGCCAAAGCCTCCACTATAGTAGCTTCGTCGCGGACGACGAAGTCCTCCTCTTCGCGAAGGGTATGTTTGAAATAGCGATCGACTTGGAGGTACCATCAGTGCGGAACGGATTAGTAAAATATTTAGCCACGTACGCGTGTAATGGGCAGCTCGCACAGCGTCTCCGAGTGGAATGGGATGGTTCTCGCAGCCACCTGGGTCCAGAGGTGGCCTGTCGCATAACCCTGAACAGGTACGCAAAGTAAAGACCTCAAGAGGCATGATTAGAAACTATAGTCGCTATTATGCGGGGTATGGCTCGGAGGTTGATCAAAGAGTGTTGAAACAGTTTAACGATGAATGGGCATCAAGTTCAGCGACGAGACTCAGGGTGACCTGTTATATAGGTCCAAGTTGCACATGGCTCTGGAAAATTGCTGGTGGCAAAAGGTATAACCATCTCGTCGGTAGAGCCAAGCGATTTTACCAACCCGCTCGAGCTGTAAAGCATGTAGTGCGGCGAACAAGAAGTTTATGGAGTTTCAAAATACCGAGCGGGAGTTGAGTCATCTGCCAGAAGTCCACATGGATTCCGGATTGCAGCCCTGAGAGCCAGAAGCGATCAAAGTCGTTGCGAAGGACTCAAGACAGCTAGCGCGCTCGGCGCATACGCCGGTTAGAGCAACAGAGCTTAGTAGGCGAGTGTGATTTCCTTCCGCGGCGCCAACATACACTTTTCAAAGTCCGACTCTCGTCCCGACTCCGAGTGCCACACGAGCTCGGGCAAGCCAATCGCGATCCACTGGAGACATTGGCCAATTTTAGATCTTGGAAAAGCCTTCAAAGATCGAGATAGGATAGAGAAATTTCTGCACATTTTCTCGTTCGCAAAATGTTAACAAAAGGATTATTCTTCTGAGCCACAAATGGTGGTTCCTTCGTCCAAAAGGGCAATGAAATCTGAGCAAAATTCATTATTTTAACATTTTTAGACACGGAAAGGACAATGAAAATTCTCTATCCTATCTCAATTTTCGAAGGCTTTTCTAAGATCGAAAATTGGCCAATGCCCCCAGTGATCGGCTTGCAACAAGTTATCGCTGTTTTCAGTCTCATGTCAAAACCAACAAAATCAGATAGACAAGCCACTTGGACTAGCAGGAATGGACAACAAATGCTTTTGAGGAGAATCCGCGAGGGACAAGTACTAGGTAGAGTAAGACATATATAAAATGTGGGTATGGTAATAAAAAGTAGAAACCAAGATGTAATGTATTTGGGTCCGAGGCCGAACGAGTATGGATATAGAGGTGTAGAACAGTGAACAACAAGCAGACGGTAAAAAGGTATAAGATGATGTCACAGCAAGTATACAGCCCACCAACATGTTATGATTGGAGAAATTTTGGCACCCATGAGTCCCGTGTCTCGAAGAAGGAAAGCAGAGAGTCTGTAACAACATCGGAATGGGTGACCGTGAGATCGTGTCCCGCGCCATCCACGGTCACAAGGTGGGCGTGGGGTATGAGCGCGCGGATGGTGGCGGTGTGCTTGTAAGGGACCGTCCAGTCTGCGGTACCCTGTATAGCATATATTGATAGTTCACGCATCAGCGACGGGTAGTGCGATATGTAACTAAGGAAAGATGACAAACGTGGATGAGAAGAACGCTGCGTCCGCTCTTTCCGAGCGCTGCGAACGAACCTTCCTGGCCGCGAATGGGGCCTGACCGTATGGATGAAGCAAGCGCGCGGTTGTAACCTGGTAGATGAGCAGATTGCAAGCGAACAATCTGCGCACAGGTTCAGCGGATGTTGCAATCACGGAGCGGGAAGTCAAAAGGTAAACGCACCTCGTGAATGGGGTCGGGCGATAATGTTGACCCTGATGTGTTTGCGAGGTGTTGCATGTACAGCTGCAGAACAAAAAGGCCCCATTCAGATTCCAGATGCTATGAAATAAAAATCCCAGAGTGGATAACGAGACTGACGCGAAACGGGAAGCTTGAAGTGATGTCTTGGATGAGGGGTGATGACATAAATTTGACTGTCCGGGATATGTCCCCCGACTGCGGCAACAATAGGATGAGATGAGATGGGAGCCATGTCACAGGGAGATCGACACGTACCTCGAGCAATCCCGCTGGGGCGATGAGTGCCATTTTTCCGCTCACTAGGTGAGGGAAAAGATCGGCGACTGCGACGCCTATCGCCGCGCCCTTTGGGAACTTGGTTAGCCTCATGGTCATGAGAGCATGGAGATAAAGGGAGAGGTATTCGCGTAGTATCCATTGGGTAGGTAGGGAAGGTCGCAGGCACCACCGGCGATGGGGTTGCGTGCGCGCGATCACAGCATAGACTCGGATGTTGACTCACCATACTAACGCCCACAACATTGGCCTTCTCCCATCGCACGTGTTGCATCAAAAGAGCGAGCTGTGTCGCGTAGAGCGCTGTGTCGTAGGTTACTTGCGGTGCATCCGAGTAGCCTCGCCCGTAGAGATCGTAAAGCAACACGCGATAGCCTTTGGATGCCAGTGCTGGGGCAACGTTTTTGTAGACCATGCTCGGAATTGACAATCCGTTAATCAATACAATCTAGAGACCATGCCATATTGAGCACCAATTTGCAAGAACCGAAATGAGGCCACGCACCTTCTTGCCTTTCTCGGGGCCCATGATCCAATAACGCGTCTATGAATTTCGTTCGATCTAGCATCCCCTGCGATCATTTTGATTGACTCACCTTTCCCTGAGGCAATGTCACGTAGGCGCCTCCTTCGTAGAAGTCTTCAGGGTAGACCTTCCAGCTGGTACATGATTGCGGTAGAGCTGCGAGGCTGTGATGGACTGTCGATATGGTCCGTGGTGAGGCCGGAAAGCTGGCAATGGTGTAGAAGAGCAGAAGCAGGGAGGTTAACAGAATAGGGAGGAATAGGCTTATACAATTTATCGTTTTCATTAGAGGTACTGGGCAGGAGGACCGCACACAAAGCGCGCGCGCTGAGAGATGTCAGTTTCAGTTGGGGTCGGTTATTTTAAAAACGCCATCCACATACACAATGATTATTCTGGACTGTTGGGACGCCCAAGTCTGGAATCCCTGCACCCATTGCGTGCAATTTTGGCTCCCCTCTGACTGCTTAATTCTAGGGCGCGTCATTCCGATGTAGGTGATGTGTTTCGTCAGCCTAATGCTCAAACGCAAATATATATTGCAATTGATTGGCACCTAAACGCGAGGTCCGTTGATACAATTATGATATAGACCAGAAAAAAGAGAGATGAAGGAGCGGCAGTGATTGGAAGTCGAGAAGTATAATGAGTGTTTGGTGTTAGGAACGAATAAAAAGTATGCTGTGGAATATAAAAGAGAGGATGATCAGAATGGAATATCCAATGCGAGAACAATATATCAGAAGGGAGAGCCATTGAAACCAAATGCGGGGAGGGATCACGACAGACGCGTCGCAATGGCCTTCCTCTTGTCATCCCATGCCTTAAGCGCCTTCAAAAGCTGCATGATCTTGTCCCTCTTGCCCTGTCTCACTTCGTTGATGCTCACGCTCCCCGTCTTGACATCGTTATCGAGCAGGAAGTCGAAGAGCTGGAACAGCCCGTCGAGCTTGTCGTCCCCTGGCCCAGACGGGAACGCGGAGTCAGGCACGGGCGGTGACGCCGGCTTGCCGCGCACGGATTCAGCTATGCGGAGGAGACCGAGCCCGTCGCACAGCGGCCCATTGGGGTCGGCAATGCGCAGAGACGGCGGTAAGTGGGTGTTCGCCCAATGGACGAGAGCTGGATCAACGGGGATGCCCTGGAGGTTACGTGGTCAACATCACGATACATACACACAACTAAGACCTGCTTACCATCTCTGATGCAGTGCTCGCTCTCCGGACATCGCGCACGGGCCTCTGCGCGGGCGGCGCGCTGGGTGTTGGAGGCTGCGACAAGGCTTTGGCTATATCCGGTGAGCCACCCTGTTTGAAGAACTGGTCGAGCTTCTGCTGTTCATCGGGGGTGCCGTTTTCGCCCGGCGGGAAGCCCATGAGAATGCGCGCGTCGCGGCTGGTGAGTTGTGAGGGGTTGTCGCTGCGGTGGGCTTTCTGCGTAGCGGCGCGGGCCGTGGGTGAGGGCGGACGCGGGGCTGGGCTCATTGCCTGCGCGACCGTAAGCGGGATAGTGGGAATGTTGCACGACGAAACGACAGCCTCTGTGCAAAGCTGATCAGCAAAGTTAATCATGCATCGGTAAAGGCGGCTTACTGGAATAATCACGGCCGATGGTGGACTTCATGATGGCCTTCATCCATTCTCGAATCACGGTCTGCTCAGAGGAACTGAAGTAGTGCGTCTTGTCCGACTCGTGCATGATCCGGAAACCGTAGCGTCCGGGGTCGGTGTTCTCATCCACGAGCACCTTGTAGCCCTGGATGTTGATGTATCCTTTAATCTTAGTTTCCTGCCAGCCAAAAACATGTTAGAAGACCCCTTGTGCGAGCAATGGCAGCACTCACGGATTTGGCGTCGCTTTTCAGGATGTACATATGCGAGCCCTTCAGCATGAAGTATCTCGTTTTCCACGAGTTGTAGCGGTCGCCCTTCTTTCGCATCCATCCGCTGTGGTCCGGCTTGCCGATCTGGCCAAGGACGCTCTGCCCAGGCTTGAATGATTGCATGCCTCGCGCAGTGAGAGGGGCGTCGCTGGATGTGGGGGGACTGCGCTTCCGGAGAAGCGCCGGCTCCTTGTACTCCTCGGTGGAATCCTGAGAGGTCTTTGGTCGGTTCTCGATCTTCTTCTTCGGGCTGGCGATATAGGTGCTGCCAGCGTCGGATGTCGCAGACTTGTTAGAACTCTTCCGGCCCGTGCTGCCGTACAGCCTCGAAAGGCTCATACTGGACGCCTTTTCACCGGGACTATCCGTGTCGTAGCTGCAACAAAAGGTGTCAGCGCTATACCACGTACATCAAGTCTGGCCGCGAATAATACCTGGGGGCTGGTTTCCGAGACTTCCCGATGGAGTTGTGGAATGGATTGGCGAACAAGCTCAGACGATCAGCAGGCTTCGAGGCGTCGTAGCTCTTCTGTGCCCGTCTGTGATTCCTGACAGGCGCTGTGGTTTCCTCGAGGGATTCTTTGGGGCTGGTGGCGAGAGGCGAGGTAGGGGGCGCCAAGCCATTCTTTGAGTTCTGGCTTATCGTCGACTCGCGCTTAGACGAGCTGCCAGACTCAGTCGACAGCCCAAACATCCGGCGCCGCTTGCTGACCGAAGACGTACCAGCCTCATTCTGCGCGAGACATTCTCAGTTCCAAAGCGGGTAGCCCAACACAACACAACGCTCACCTCGCTCATGACCGCAAGCTCGTCATCAGCAGTTTCCTCGGGGATATTGCCTCCAACAGCTCTCGCGCGCAGGTTGGCCTCGCTTCCTGAGAGCTGCAATTGAGCAGGCCGAGTCTTCAGACCATTTTGCACACCCAGTCCAACACCCGCTGCGGCGCCCGCTCCAACACCCGCAAATCCGCCCGCAGACCGCGTGGCGTCATCGGTACTTCCATTGGTGGTCCGCTCGTCTGTGTCGGTGACGTTGACACTGAGACCCGCGCTGGACACAGGGTCGGATATGCGGCGGTCGCGCTCGCCCAGCATTATGGCGCTGGGCAACTCGCTCGTCTGAGGTGCGCTTTCGCTGGTCATCATGCTGCCGTAGCCGGCGGACGGGAGTCCGTTGAAGTTGCCACCGTACATCGGGCTGTTCAGCGAGTTCTGGGCAGAGCTCTGAACCGACTGCGCGCGCGCGTGCGAGTAGCCGTTCGATTGCGGCTGAGATTGGACTGTCGTGCGCGAGGGGGCGGGGACGTGGTCTGAATACACGACGGAGGGCGGGCGGCGCAAATCTGTGATCGCATTCGCAATGCGCATCCGCTTGCCGAATGCTGGGATGCCGATCTCCGTTTTGAGCAGATTGACATCCAGGTCCAAGAGCACGTCTCCTGTAATCTCTTGCTCTGCAATTTCAAAATATCTGATTAGATGGGTTGTTTTCGCGCCAAATGCATAAGGCGCCTCACCGATGAATTTATCGCAGACGTCGTCGCCGAACCCTTTGGATCGTAACCAGTCCACTACCTCTTCGACGCTCCACTCCGACGGGTGATTGCTGGATTTCTTTATATCTGCGGCCGAACTCGCAGGGGCGGTGCCTGACGAGGTGCCGCTGTTGTGCTTTGACGTTGACTGCTGCTGCTGCCCGATGGTCGACGCTGCCGGCGACGGGAGGGAAATAAAGGGATCGGCGAGACGCGGCGCAGGGCTCAGAATAGCCGGTGTAATAGGCAACGCAATCCTCTCCGGCACCTGCACAGGAGACCACGTCCTCACGGGCTCGTCTGCGGCAGGAAGCGAGGGCGAAAACCCGCGCGGGGAGGTAGGAGTCGGCAGCGAGCGCGCAGATGTGCGATCGTGCTCCGGGGTGAACGCCGTGCGAATAGGCGTCGAGACAGCTGCGCCCTCTGGCGAGGGGGCGCCGCTGCGAGCGGCAGACTGCGAGGACCGTCGCCACGGCACCGCAGTCACGGGGACCACCTGGTGGTGCTCTTCCTCCTCCTCATCGTCCTCCGGGATGAGGGGGTGTTCGCGCGGATAGCTCATGTGCTGGTGGAGGTGGTCATTCTCGTCATCCTCGCCCTCGCTCTCGTCGCTGAGCTCCACCTCGATGGGGGGCGCCGCGTTCCGCACCACCGGCGTGTCCTCCTGCTCCGCCCTCATCTGCGCCTCAACCACCTTTCGCGCTTCTGCGGCCAGCTTTGAGCGCGCGTCGCGGTGCCAGTCGTCGCCGCCCGCGTCCGTCTCCCGGTCGGTGTCGATGTCTATGTCCGTCTCCGGGTCGGTCAAATCTCCGTCTCCGGTTCGCGTGCTCGCAAAGCTGAAGCTGCGGGCGTCGTCGCGGTGGCTGCTGGCGTCGTTCCGATTGCCGAGCTGCTCGATGGCCTTCTGCACGTCCGTCATGGTGGCCTGCATGACCAGCCCATCGCTCGGCGTCTTCGCGTGGGAGAAATTTGTGGTAGGCGGTGCGCTAGGGAGGAGGGGCTGGGGTTCCTCTGGTGGTGGTATATGTAGGCCAAGGCCATTGGAGGCCGGGGGGGCGGCATCGTTTGTATTTGCCGCATCTTTGGATGCTGCGGGAGGGGAGGTCGGTGCGGTCGGTACGGCCGGGGTAGTGTAGCTCTGCGGGAAGAGCCCGACCTTCCCAGCGAGATTTCGGCCCTTGGAGAGGAGAAACGAGTTCAAATAAGATAATGCGCCCATGCAAGGAAACTCAGCACGGGAGGGCAGACTGATATGCTTTGGCAGCAGGCCGCATGCCCACCACAAGGCATGGCGCATCTGCTGCCTCCCGCGTGAGATAAGGGTGTATCAAACTCACCTGCCACCACCCGTCACTGTATTCATCGTCCCGCTCTACCACTTCGATGCGCTCGCCCTGTCTGAAGGTCACCTCGTCGTCGTTTTCCGGCAGGAAGTCATGCAGCGCATAGACGTAGTCCGGCATAGTGTTTTCTGCCGCTCGAGGGGTTCAATGCTCCTGTTGGGTCTGCAGATATCGCGGTGGGAAGTCCGGTGCAAGGTACGCAGCGTGTTTGGGGGCAGGAATGCAGGGCGTCCAGGCTCCTGTCAAACAAGGTGTCTAGACCGGTTTTGGACCAAATGTGCAAAGATGTGCGAGCAGGTGTGGAGTAAATATAGCAATGATATTGCCTAGCAGATTAATTTGATCAAAGCACAGTTAAAGCAAGGGGGGGCAAGGGCCCTAAAGGGGTTCAGAGAGGTGGCGATCGTCTGCGGTGGCCTGTGTAATCAGGTGGTTCGGTCGTCGTGGACTCGGAAGCAGTGCAACTTTGTCCTTGAATGGCCAGGGGTGGCGCTAACAAATCGAACTCGTAACTCCTTTGCCTGGAACCGCTCGTCGTTTTTACAACAATGCCTCTGGGAAGACTAGGTGAGCTACGGGAATTCATAAAAAGGACGCGACAATTGAATAGTGGCAGTATTTGTGACGGGCAATGCCAACAAGCTCAGAGAAGTGAAGCATATTCTCTCACAAGGCGCGACGCCCATCGATCTCGATTCGAAAGAGCTAGACAGCAAGTGTCTTCGCGGACAATATGCACCATAAAAGGACACTGACTTTCCATACTCTGATCAGTCCCGGAAGTGCAAGGATCTACCGCGGAAGTCGCCATCGCAAAGTGTCGTCAAGCAGCAGACATGGTGCGTGCCCGACATCTGATTCTAGCCGTCTAAAACCCCGCCTAAAGCACGCACGACCAGCTCGGTGGCCCGTGTATTACAGAGGACACCGCGCTGTGCTTCAAAGCGCTAAACGGCCTCCCAGGCCCCTACATCAAGTACTTTATGAAAGAGCTCGGCCACGAGGGCCTGAACAACCTCCTCGTGGGCTTCCCCACCAAAGAGGCGTGGGCGCTGTGCACGTTCGCATACAGCGCAGGCCCAGGGACGGAGCCGGTTCTTTTCGAAGGCAGAACCGACGGGAAGATCGTGCCTGCCAGAGGCTCGGCCAAATTTGGCTGGGACGCCGTCTTCGAGCCGCTGGAAACTGGGAAGACGTAAGTGCTGAGGTCGACTCGCTGGCCATCCGGGAAAGTTACTGACGGACATTTGCAGGTTCGGCGAGATGACGATAGAGGAGAAGGACAAGATATCGCATCGATATCGCGCGCTTGCCAAATTACGGGTGTATCTGAATACACTCTGATTAAATGAAGCGATCCGTCAGCGGTCTCCGATTGCAGACATTGTGTAGTGCTGAGCTATCTGGCCGACGATCTTTGGAGAAATCACCATCATAAATAAGTACGACCCGACGTGGTACGAAGCTTGGTCGACGGGCCTTTCTTGACTCCGAAGTTTTGCTACGAGCACTGCGATTTATAGCGATCTGTGAAAGATATCAGCACTAAGCCTTCTGATTGCTGTACAGATAAGAGCAGTTTTTTCACAGTGGCGGTTGTAATCGCTTGGATTGCGGTTGACATAATTTCTTTCGCCTGGATCGCCTGGATCGCCTGGACACCTACCGATGACTACCTGGGCCCGCCCGTCCCGAGAACTTAGGCATTGTTTTTTTTTGGAAATCATTGTTTTACCTCCGCTGGGGATATCCCCTATGGTAGAGGACTACTATTTGTGTGTACTCTCTGATCTATCTGGATGTAACCTGCGACCTGGGCAAGGGGCCTACTTGAGGCTTCCCCGAATTTTAGGCCATATGCGCTAGTTTATGCGGGAAGGGAGGGGGGATTGATGATGGGCTGTATGACTCTCTCTCTCTCTCTCTGTGCCTTGATTCTCTCGGGTGGTGATCATGTTCAGCTTTGATCCCCCAGCTAACAGCTCCCCTAACTGCCGAACGCGTCTCGACGAAAACGCCGGTTTACCACTCCCTTCTTTTCCTTGGCTTCCTGTCCCTCTCCGCTTCTCTTCTCTTCTCTTTCTCCTTCTCCGGTTCTCATTCGATCTTCAAGGCTCTCAAGTCGTCCGTGAAGCGCCTCGTCCGTTCTATGAATCTGAAAGGCGGGTTTACCGCTTTCTTGTGCCCCGACGAGTATTTGCGCTCCGGTCTGATGTCCAGACCCCTCGCCGACAGCATTGGCCTCCGATATCCGTTCCTAGCAGGCCCAGGACACAAATGGGTAATGTTTCACTGATTCGTAAGCTCCTTCGCATGCTGCGCAAACCGGACTCTTGATCACCCTGATCCTGTGACAATGCCCAGTCATGCCCATGCTCAAAGGCGCAGACACGCGCCGAGCCCGAGTCTTCTGAGGACGAATCTTGGACGGTCCCACAAAGCGGAAGAATGGGAGGAGGAGGAGGAGGAGGAGGAGGAGGCCCAGTCAAGCGCGAGAGAGGCGATTATCGCCACCAAGCCTCCTTCGCCGAAAAACCCACACCCGAACCGAAGCCACGCGCGCCACCACGCGGTCCTGGGCACGCTCGCAGTCTTTCAACAGACCATGACCTAAATCCCAAGCCGCTCCCATCTCCCCGCCCCACGTCGGCACCAGCGACGCTCGAGCCCGCGCAAACCGGCATCTTCCGTATCGATATTGCAAGCCGCGGCGGCACTGGTGTGCAGCGCTTGATGGGGGCGGGCACCTCGATAGGGACGGTGGGTGACTCTGAGGAGGAGCGCGGGGATCTGAAAGGTGCGGTGAGAGGACGGAAGAGGAGGCGGATCGGCGCGTAAGGTCTCCCCGCCCTCTTGAATTTCCCACATTATGTGTTCCTGACTGTTTTCATTGGGTTTGATTGGGATACCCGACTCTGATAGCTGATACTAATACACCTGCACATTCACATTCGCACTCATAAATACACTCCTTTCCACACTGTACCACTAAACCCACGCTTTCCTTTCCCCATCCAGCCCTGTTCATACTTCCACCCACCCTCCATCACACCATCTCCCAAGAATCAAGCTTTCCTGCCTTCAAGTTCTCGATTTTTGAATTCCGTGGTTTGACTTTTATTGTTTACCTTGCTATCTATTTGTATGTCGCCCGTATTCGGAGTCCCCGTATGTCACTATATGGACTCGTAGTTGAAAGGATCAGGATCTTCAGTCCTCTTCAGTCAACGTCAAGATCTGCGGGTGCTATTGCGATCTCTCTTCTACACTTTTTTAAAAACTTTGATCTGCTCTGGATCTGCTCTCTTTGCACTTTCTCGACGATCTGCTGAACATCGATCAAGAGACTAGGGGATATTTGGATTGCAAAATGTACATGTGATGGCGTAATATGTTGCTAACAGAGTGCAGTAACGAGTCACGACCATCGGGTTTTCACCTTTCTCGCCCATCTTCTTGGAACCGCCTTTGGGACGACCCGGTTTCTTGCTAGCCTCTCCTCTCTTGATCAATTCGAGGCGCCGACGCTTACACATTCTAGACCCTATGTGTCTGAGGAGAGTGTGTGGTCGATGTTGGCTATAATCGCAGTGGATGCAATCAATCATCCGCAATTCAAGTTCAACTTCGGCCTTGCGGTAAGTAGCGAGAGATGGGGATCAAGAAAGAAAGACAAACCGATGAGCTATTGCGCCCCTATCTCCGGCGCCTAACATTGACCATTCTCCTTGTCATTTTTACCAATTGCACCCCAGCCTTGCTGGTCCATACATTCGCGTCTTTTTTTGCAAGCTCTCGCTTACTTCGTGTCTTTTGCAGAAATGATCGTAGTCCATGATGGCCTCATCCTGGCTTGCGCGGGCCCGTTGAAATCACTTCATGTTGTTCGAAAACGGACGAAAAGCCTCGAGGACACACGCGTAGTATCCGGGATCCGCCATGAGTTCAGGTTTGTCAAGCTCATGAAGCCGATCCGTCTTCCTAACATAGAAAGTGCAGATACTTACTCGCTTATCCCTCTGACAATATTTGGACTCATCGCTCTCACAAAGTTGTTCTTGCCGTTCTTACTATCAATATGGCGCCCATAGCAAAGCAGTGCTCAGGGACAATTCAACTGGTGAAATAGTAATGTATATGAAAACCCTATCATAACAAATGCTCTCAGCATTTTTAATGAAGACAATTTCGATCGAGAATGGGCCGTCCGAAACGTTTTTGGGGGCATGTCCGCTAGGTTTGGCCTACGTGACTGTGGTAAGCTTGTGCCTTGTATCCAACTTGCATGATCCGCTCACGCACATTGATAATAGTCATACTGGACTGCCATCTCATATTCACCACAATGATCGCGGGCTGGATTTTAAAAACGGCTATGGCTGACATCGTGAACAGTTGAGTGGGCCGGGACGAGAAAGCCAGGGAGGCCTGGTTGGCTTACAGTAACCCATGATGCTTCAGTGACACATGAGAGCGTGGTGCTCTTAGCAGACATATGACGCATAGTTCAGAACCACCTCGACTTTCCGGACACGACAACGGCGGAAAGGGCCGGGAAAAGGCTCTTCGAGCCAGCTATTCTTGTACCTGCAAGGCACTTGCCTCGTACCTGATGGTTCTTTTGTGTCACGGTTTCCTATCTGGATGCCGCTTTGTATGCACTTCTTTGCTTCCCATTGGCGCCAGGCACAGCAGCACATATGAAGGATTGCATCAGGATCTTGGGCGTCATTTTACAGCAAGGCTTGTGGTTCTGCATGCAGCTTTTATTCCTGAAGTCTTCCGTCCACTTCGACGCAGCACAGTTCTCCACTTCTCTGGAATGGCTTCGTCAACAACGCAGACCCCTCTGAGACCCTCATCGTACGGTGGCTCGAGCACATCTGACTCATCGCCACCAGCCCATCAGACAACATTCAGCTTTGCACATGGTGGATCCAGTGCATCCGAGTCGTCTCCTACACCCGGTCGATTGACCTACAATCCGTACGAGGAGTATCTAGGACCGATGGTCGCTTCGGTCAATCCTACAGTCTATCCTGCTTTGATATCATCCGCACCTACCGCACGTGGCCAAGTGCATCCTAACCAAGAGGACGTATATCTGGAGAGACCCAAGGCCCAGCCGGAGCAAAATCAGATTAGCGCAGATATGCATTCGCCGCCACCGTATTCGCCTCATCATCAGCATCCAAATGCCTCTCATGATGCGGGGCCCACACCCGGACCGAGTATGGGAGCTACCACCGCGCTCTTGCAAGAGCCGATGCGAAGCGAGGTGCAGCTTCAATGGCGGGGAGAAGGGGGTGGCGCAGGTGTACAGCCAGCTGTTGTTGCTCGCCCCCCATCTGAAGAATTCCCGACCACATCGAAGGAGCGCTCTTTGTACAAACGACCGATCTGCTGGTTCATTCTGATAGGTTTGGTCATCGCGATCGTCGCCGCTGTCATCGTCCCCATCTACTTTCTCGTGATCAAGAAACATCCTGCACCTGCTCAAACTGATCACAGTGCTAGTGGTAATTCTTCGAACACCGGATCCGAGTCAATAACAGGTGGTGATGGTTCAGTAATCTATGTGAATGGTAGCCCAAGCTTCAACTATTCCAATTCTTTCAATGGAACTTGTGAGTATATCTGCATGACTGTCTTTATTTGAACTAATCGGCGGCCTAAGGGTATTATGATCCCGAGGACCCGTTCAATGACAGTGCTCAAGCAAACTCGTGGACGCCGCCTCTGAGCACACCATGGGATTATGGAAAGGATCGGATCAATGGGTACGTGGTGCAGCGATACATCCGACCATTAGCTTACGTATGGATGTGCAATAGAGTCAACCTTGGAGGTCTATTCATTCTGGAACCCATCACTACCCCTGCTTTATTCCAAACTTATGGACCGGGAATTAGCGTCGATGAATGGACCCTCAGCATGGCGATGATGGCGGCCGACGGGAATTTGAATCAGATCGAGGATCACTACAACACGTTCATAACAGAGCAGGATATTGCCGACATTGCAGGCGCCGGGCTGAATTGGATTCGCTTGCCTATCCCATACTGGGCTATCGAGACATGGGCTGGCGAACCATTCCTGGAGAAAGTCAGCTGGAAGTGAGTACACATATCGAAATTTGAACCTGACTCAATCTGATATGTTCTCATCGTGTAGATACATCCTCCAAGTCCTTCAATGGGCGAGAAAGTATGGTCTTCGCGTTAACCTCGATCTAAATACTATACCAGGCTCGCAGAATGGTAAGGCTACCACAACTTCCTTCACCTCGTTTGCTCAATCCTAATGTTCTGGTTTTTAGGCTTAAACCATTCAGGGAGGATTGGGTCCATTAACTTCCTGTACGGCGTCATGGGCATTGCCAATGCGCAGCGGACTCTGGACTACATCCGGATCATCACAGAATTCATATCCCAACCCGAATGGACCAATGTCGTGCCTATGTTCTCCGTGATGAATGAGCCTGAGCAGATACGTTTCATTGGAAATTCGACGATGTACAGTTTGTGAGTCCGCACCATTCTTTGATGAGAATCGTACAATGAGCTATTATTAGTTATCTCAAAGTCCATGACATGATACGAGAGATAACCGGCGTCGGAGAAGGCCCTTTCATTGTCATCTCGGACGGCTGGGGTGGAATCGGCTCTGGCAGCCAGTGGAACTCGAGTATCTTGAATGGAGCAGACAGGATCGCCCTCGACACCCAGTATGTTGCGTTCATTCGTTACTATTAGCATTCTCCTAACGCACTTTTCCACTTAGTATATATTACGCGTTCGATACTCCGCTAGCGTACCCAGCCCCTCTAGACCCGTGCACGAGGTGGGCCGCCAACGTGAATGTGTCGAAGGGTGCATTTGGTGTGACGATTGTAGGAGAGTTCACCGCTGGCTTCAACACTTGCGGCCTTTTTGTAAAGGGTGTCAACCAACCTCCTAGCGCAGCCTTAAACTGTGAGCTGTGGATGGATCACACCTCGTGGAATGAATCGACAATAAACGATGTACTTGACTTCACGTTGAGCAGCATGGATGCATCCCAGGTACACTGTCTATCCGAATCTTTGGTGAAGAGTATAAGTCTAAAGCGGATGTCTTTCATACAGGATTATTTCTTTCGCACATGGAAGGTGTGTAACATTTAATTTCACAGACGCAAAATCTCAACCCATTGGCAGATCGGGAATGGGACAGATGGCACGGTCCAATCGCCGCTATGGTCTTATCAGCTAGGCCTCCAGAACGGTTGGATACCCAAAGATCCTCGGACAGCGATATCCCACTGCGCAAATCAGGGCGCCGGTGGCACTGCCCCCTTCAATGGCCAATTCGAACCTTGGCAAACTGGTGGTGCGGGAGCTGGTGTTATAGCGTCAACCTTCACCGCGGAGTACGGCCAATGGCCGCCTAATCTCAATGGCGGTTTAAGTACCCCAGAAGCGGCACCACTGTTGCCTATGTACACTTCGACTGGCACAGTGGCAACTCTCCCACCTCCTATGTTGACTGCCAGCACCACCCATTCCATAAGCGTCGGCGATGGCTGGTATGATTCGTCCGACACGATTGGAGGCGTCACCGCTGCTGCTGGTTGTGCTTATCCCAATGCTTGGAGTGCAGTCAGCATTGCTATACCGACTGTATGCGGAGCCGCTCCTGCCACCGCTGCAGCTTACTTTACTTCACCACCTACTCCTCGCTAAAACGGACAGGCTGCGAGGACAACCAGACTGCGGGCGTTTTTCTCATATTTGTACCTCTAGTTCATTATACATATCGGATTCATGTGATGTTCTTTGTACTCGTATAACTTAAAGACTTGAGAGCTGAATGATAAGCGAGGTACATCAGTAAAACCAAAAAATGCTTGACACTGACTTAAAGGTCTTAACACAGTTTAAGACCTTTACAGCTGTTGCGGAAAACCTTGGCCGGGCGCGTTTTTTTTTTTTTGGCGGCGGTAATCCGCGCCAGGTACCAGTGATGCCGCGAACCCGAAATGGACAAGTTGGCGCCACACCAACAGTTTAAGCTCATCCTTTTCGTCGTACCACGGACGCTTCGTCAATCTTACTACAATAGTTATCGGTGTTTATTGTATGGAACACGGAGCTGTTGAAGTGCCTCACGAGGTGAGAACACCTACCGTGTTAACAGATTTTATTCCTGCGAAGCGAGGACGCCCATAGCTAAGTAACTCCCTTCGATTAACGTCGTACTCTTCCCACGTGTTTACACATCATGTCTACTTGAATGGTGTAGAACGTGCTACTTTAGCTTCTTGAGTAGCGGTAGCTGCCTCGGTCCCTGCTGTGCCCATCGCTATATAGGAAGTTGCGACTCGCGACGGTGTTATGACATCGCGAGAGGTGCGTGCTTCAGCCGTGACTATCACCGAGCAAGAGGTGCACCGCGAGCGGGGGTGGACGCCTTCTACCATGCCAGTAGGAACGAACAGAGTAGGTGTCACTGTTGGTACAGACGACAGTCCACAAGTGACTACTTACAGAACTTCTATCGAGCCCGGAGGAGTAGTGCGAGTCGCCGTCGAAACGCATCGTAGAACATACAACTGGGTCGTAGTGCTTACTCTCGTACGTTACGACTGAAGCTGTACGATTGTAGTACGCTTTCTCGTTAGGTCAGAACTTAAAGTAGGTCTATCTCGAGACCTCGCAGGAGTTCGTATCACTTATCTAGTAATGTGACTAGCCTTAACTCACATGCTCCTGCTGGGACGTTGCCTAAACTACCGCCTTACTGTCACGGTACGAGTAGTTCTCATAAAAAGGTGGAGGACTATGACGCGAGCCTTTACGGGTTTTAGAGCGTCTACAGTAGACACTATATCGGAAGTCTGGACTCGGTATTCCGGGCCAGAAACTACAGGAACGACTACACGGCTTTCGGGTATCTACTCCTCCCTATGTTCAACTTATAATAGACTAAAATGTCACCGTGTACATGATAATGTTGTGGTTTTATCCATTAATGCGGGCTGGTGCTCGGCGTACGTCCCAAACCTCGAACTTCGAACTCGAGCTTGCGGATACTGCACTTGACAGGCTAAGCCCGAGTGGTCTAACGGCCTTGCGTGATTCACGCTCGTCACGTT
>KV417546.1:292415-305488 GCA_001630335.1 Athelia psychrophila | reverse complement strand
GTACCAGTGATCCAGTCAGCCGTTTAAGTTCAAGATTTGCGCCGCATGTCGGACTCGTGTGTTCCAGTAATTCGGTAAGCCCAAAATCGGACTTGCGCCACACCATCGTTCAAGCCTTCAAGTTCAAGCTTCAAGCGCGGCTTCACTTCTCCTCCTCTCGTTTCCTTTACTCTTTGTCGTTCTTTGCTATCCAGTTGATCTAACCTCTGTCTCTCGCTGCTCAGTTTATTTACTATGTCTGAATATAATCCTCCCCCCCCTCCCTATGAATTTCCCCCTCCATACCCTGCCTGTTACGACGTGTATTCGTAGTCGTTCCCAGATGGGCCTTATAGTGGGGTTGCTTGAATAGCGGTGTAGTGAGGTATCAACCCTTGTGGTTGAGAGCGAATACAAGTCACTTGAGACAAAGGTTAGATGATATTAAAGGTATAGTAAGTGAGACTGTACCTTGAGACAAAGAGGATAAGCTAAGGTCTCAAGGTCTAAGTCGCTGTCTACTTGTACTAACTGTAATCTAATCGTACTGATGATCCGGGGCCCTAAGGGTAAGCGTATATGACAATAAGGGGCCCGGGGAGTCATAGATGCGTATGTAAAGATCCGTTGATAGTGGACGACGCGTGGATAGACATGCGACGCGTGAAGGTTGTGCTGATGAACGCGGAGTAACGTCGGCACGTGTCGTGGGTGAAGTAAGTCCGTGATATAATAGAATGCGATGGAATGATGTGGAAGGATGTGGAACGATATGGAATCGGATGGAGTGTGTTGGCTATATGACAGATAGATAGGGGCAACTCGTGACATTACCCCCCCCTTTTTTAGAACTGCTCGTCCCGAGGAGTGTGCTATTTCCTGTACGCTGTAGGATGTGCGGAGTGGAAGTCTTTGATGAGTTCCTGCGCGTGCTCCAGATCTCTAGCTGGTTGCCAAGTGTTTTCCGAGTCGGAGAAACCCTTCCATTTGACGAGGTATTGGAACGACCGGCGGTATAGTCGGGAGTCTAGAACCTTTTCGACTTCGAATTCTTCTTCGCCTTCTATGACGATAGGTTGCGGTGGAGGTTGAATGCGACCTTCTAGAGCGGATTCCTTATGTGGGTGAAGTAACTGGACGTGGAAGATGGGGTGGATTTTCATCGCGACTGGTAGGTCTAATTCGTAGTCGAGTTCTCCAACCTTGCGGAGGATGCGGTATGGACCAAGCTGCTTTGCTGCAAGTTTTTTGCTCAGGAGCTCATTAAAGACTTCCACTCCGCACATCCTACAGCATACAGGAAATAGCACACTCCTCGGGACGAGCAGTTCTAAAAAAGGGGGGAGTGCAATGGCAGTGTCACGAGTTGCCCCTATCTATCTGTCATATAGCCAACACACTCCATCCGATTCCATATCGTTCCACATCCTTCCACATCATTCCATCGCATTCTATTATATCACGGACTTACTTCACCCACGACACGTGCCGACGTTACTCCGCGTTCATCAGCACAACCTTCACGCGTCGCATGTCTATCCACGCGTCGTCCACTATCAACGGATCTTTACATACGCATCTATGACTCCCCGGGCCCCTTATTGTCATATACGCTTACCCTTAGGGCCCCGGATCATCAGTACGATTAGATTACAGTTAGTACAAGTAGACAGCGACTTAGACCTTGAGACCTTAGCTTATCCTCTTTGTCTCAAGGTATAGTCTCACTTACTATACCTTTAATATCATCTAACCTTTGTCTCAAGTGACTCGTATTCGCTCTCAACCACAAGGGTTGATACCTCACTACACCGCTATTCAAGCAACCCCACTATAAGGCCCATCTGGGAACGACTACGAATACACGTCGTAACATGGCAGGGTATGGAGGGGGAAATTCATAGGGAGGGGGGGGAGGATTATATTCAGACATAGTAAATAAACTGAGCAGCGAGAGACAGAGGTTAGATCAACTGGATAGCAAAGAACGACAAAGAGTAAAGGAAACGAGAGGAGGAGAAGTGAAGCCGCGCTTGAAGCTTGAACTTGAAGGCTTGAACGATGGTGTGGCGCAAGTCCGATTTTGGGCTTACCGAATTACTGGAACACACGAGTCCGACATGCGGCGCAAATCTTGAACTTAAATGGCTGACTGGATCACTGGTACCTGGCGCGGATTACCGCCGCAAAAAAAAAAAAAAAAAAACACGCCCGGCCAAGGTTTTCCGACAGTTTAAGACCTTTAAGGACGCCAAGGACAATATTTCTTCTCTAATCGCCCATCTCGTTTGCTAAGAGTGTGCACATGAAGTAGCCATGTCGCGGTCCTGTTACGAATCTGGTAATTCGTAGATCGTAGCTAGCGTGAGAATAGACTACGAATTGAGCTAGGATGAGAGTTGGTATCTCGGATGGAGATAAAGGAATACGCGTGCTGAAAAGGCTGTGAGTGCTGTGCGATCACGTGTATGTGTTCTGGAGCGAATGCTGTAGTTAGATTCTAAGCAACTAAGCAGGCCGCGATCGTTCCTAGGTAACGTAGTGTATTTCTTATTATTCTACTTTGCAGTGAATGTTGTAGGATAGAGCGCGAAGCGTCAATCATACAATAAGAAGTGTATGTCGTGTAGAGTCAAGTCAATGCACGAGATCACACGTTTGGCTAGGACAGATCGCGATCTGCAAAGGCTTTGGATATTTGAGTAAAAGGTGTGTATTTCAGATATGATACAAGGTTCTATTTATACTATTTGTATCTACTTGTTCGAGTCATTTGCTTGACTCGAACTGTGTGTTCTTGATCATTCGGTGTGTTTCCGGGATCACCGGGAAGCTTCCCGGAGATGCGATGACATTCGAGTCTCGTTCTCGATTCTTTGAGACGGTGAGAGAAGTTTAAATATATATTGTGATTCATAGCTAATGAGTATGTAGATAAAAGGTAATATCTTAACAGGTCCCTGCCCTGAAATCAGCGGCGGGCCCGAAGAAATATATGCAATTTTTTGAATGGAACGAGCAGATATCAACAAGTATTTAGGTAGATCCAAATAATAACGTGCTTTGTTGAGTCCATGGTAGCGTCTAAAGTAGTGAAACTCAGAAAGGTTTTCCGGTAACTTAGAATCTGCCTAGTGCCCTAGGCGGGATCCGGTCCAAGTGTCCATTATGCTGTGATTGGCCTCCTCTGCATGGCAGGGGGTTGGAGGTCTTTGGCCCATATCCACATAGGGTAGAAAATAATAGCGCCTTTCTTTCGAAGGGCTATCGCCCCCGCCTCCCACCCGCCCTTGAGGCTGATTGTCATTGCGGAAGCTGGGACACGGATTGTTGTGAGTACTCTGTTGCAATCGTCTGTGATGGTAAAAGTGACAACACCATCTCTTGCGCCTCTGACTCCTAGTACTTCCCCCTCCAAAAGTATGCCACGGGCATATAGTGCGGAGTTCGAGAGTGAGGGGTCGAGGTTGTCTTGGTGGAGGGGGTGGTGTCTCATGATAGTGATCTTTGCGCCAATACGGATGCTTTTACGGTCGATCATCTGGTAGAAAATCCAGGAGCGAGAGTGTGAGGTGGTCTTTGAATCAAGTGATACGCCTCCAACAAAGTGAATGTGATGTGTGGGTTGGGTGTAAGGGTGCATTGGATGGATAAATGAGTGTGTGATTGAAGAGGGGGGAGTTATGCGGGGTGGTTGAGCGACTAGTGTTGTCAGTGGTAGCGAATTGGTGATCAACACAGGGGAGGGAGTGGTTGGCTAGGGGGACTTTATAAGGAGGGGGGGTGTATTTCTAGGATGTAACCCCCTCCTGTGAAGTTTAGTTTAGCGTGTTCAGTTGCATAAAGCAAAGCTAGATTTCCTGCTTGGGTTAAGCCCCGCCTTGGCGGTGTACAGCCATCAGAGTTTATTAAGGGGTAAATTTGAGTATCAAATGAAAGGAGGGGATAGACCTGTGTACCGGTTGTGATGGTAGGCAGATATTGAAGAGAAAGGGGCTTGCACTGCTATATTCAGGTGCATGGACCAAATATACTTCATGTCAAAGCATGTGCCACGTGTCAAGGTTATGAACTAGAAGCTAAAGTTAGGGAGAGGAGGGAGGGTAACAGAGGCAACCGTAGGTTAGGCTATGGGGTGCACGGGAGTTAGTAAGGAAGGAGGACAGCTGATTAGTTTGGGGGCGTACCAGGGAGGTCGTGGGAGTGCATAAGGAAGGTAGTAAGGCACTCCTGGACTCCTGGTTTATATTGAGGTTGATGATGTCCAAAAAAAATTACGAGTAGTATTGACGTCTAGTATTATGAATAGTATTTGACGTCTAGTATTACGAGTAGCATTGACGTCTTGAATGACGAGTGGCAAATAGGGTAGGTGCAGTGCCTGGCCTATTGATGCACACACTCAGATGGGCAGGGCACATTGGCCTGCAAACACGTGAGTAAGTAGCACTCACATCAGAGCGCGCACATAGTCTGCATATGTAGCAGAAAGTGGAGGACCCGGGGGTCAAGAAAGGGTGGTGGCACCTGGGTGCCGCAGCTGCTCGAGGTGATTAGACTTTTGTAAACAAGTCTAAATTTGATAGAAGTTTCTTGGATATTTCAGCTGAGTTCGGCTGAAATGTCCAAGACCAAAATTAAGAAGTAAATATATTTAAGCAAACTGTTAAGCTAACTAAGATAGCGAAAAGTACATTAAGTGCTAATGTAACAGTAGCCTTCAATTATGTGGCAAAGATTTCCTATGTGTTACATTTCGACTTAAGCATTGTAAGTAGCACTGTCTACAGGATGTAAACTAGACATGATGATGCATGTTTGATGGCCCATGGCATTGCGCGTGCGACGTTGGGCCTTGCGGTGACCCAATAACATCCATTTGTTGTCATGGATTAGCCTAGTCAACTTGTAGTGGCGGATATTGAGTACAAGCTGATGCGTGTCAGTGCCAATGTCGGTACTATCCGAGGGGCATGCATTGGGGAGCTCGGTGAAACCAGGACCCCCCTGGTGGTTGTGAGAATGTGGCTGTGCCCGCGCAACATTTCGCCGCCACTTTGCCGCCGCTGCAGCTCCGCGGTTGTAACATTTGAGACAGTGTTGTCTTGACCCCCCAAATTTTGTCAATGGGGGTCAATCAAAACACTGCCCGTCAATGGTTGACCAGTCAGGCCGCCAGGTCGACGAAGGTCAAAGTCACAAGATGACTGTTGTCGCGTGACGTGTTTTGGTAGATGGGAACGACATGACCATAGTGTATACTCGCTGTCACGTGTCCTTGTGCTACATTGTGCCACAGAAAATCACATAAAGTGCAACATAGTAAGTAAAGATAGTATATCATCCTGTATGCTTCACATATCTCATAGCTATTCGCAATGCCACCCAAACCGAAGCTCTGGGACCACTATGAGATGAACAGGACACTTTCCAAGTCACTCACAACAATGTGGTGATGTAACATTAGTAGATGGTATATCATCTGGGAGGAGGATGATATTAGTCCTTGGAAAATTCCTAGATAGCTCGTCTGGGCTCGATTTTATGCTGCCTATTAATGTATGTGCTTGGTAACATGTAATTATACAGATATGGTCGGGCCTACGTGAATACAGTCCAACACAGTGCAAAGTCTTGAACTTACAGAGGCTGTTAACATACCGGCGCGTGCCTCTTGCAGGGATGTGTCGGGAAATAAACTGAACCTCACTACCAGAGCGAGATGCCTGCTAACGGTGCGTGGTGCGCGCGACACAGCCACATTCTTATGACCACCCAGGGGGTCCTGGTTTCACCGAGCTCCCCAATGCTTGCCCCCTGGTACTATCTCGTGCTGATACTAGCCTTGGCACCATTCCACTGGTGGTCGTCACCATTTGAAATGGTGTCGTTGCACACATCACCGTAGTTGCCATAGTCGCTGCCAATCAAATACGAGTGTTGGTGAAGTGGCATGGGCTGGTGCGTGATTTGTCGCCAGATTTACGTGCAAGGGGGGCAACAGTGTTGGTCACAGTGATGAGGGTGTCGACGGACGGCAGCGACGGTAGCGAAATTGTGGACTTGTGGTTGCTCTTGTAGTACTATGGCGTGAGTTAAGTACAAGTGACCACGAAAATCAGTTAAGTTGTTTCAAACTCCGCTGCGGGCCTGAGAACACCATGTAGCATTAGTCACACGCACTACTCTTCGCACACCCACCCATCCCCTCTCCGGGCTCTGGCTATGTCTTGTCGGTGCCTGCCTCTGACAGTTTCACTTTGGTTTTCAATCCCGTTCGCACCCATCTACCCTGAGGTCTTCAAAATTCCACTGCTTTCCTCATCTACCAGACTGCCCGTTTCGATCATGGTTATAGTTATTGCTCACCAGCAAGGTATGCTGCTCTCGAGCATAGATATTGATCCTATCTGACAATTTCATTCTCAGCTGACTATCATGTAATATCGTGTTCACTTCTTCTGTAAGCTTACTTTCCGTGAACTTCCATTCCCACTCCTTTTTTCTTCACTTGTATTGAACCTCTCCTCACTTGTTATCATAGACCGTGTTTGTCTATTAGATCTGTATTGTCTTTATGTATATTATTAGCTTAGTATACTTGTTTATGTGTCAATATATCATCTTCAATAATGACAATCTGCTCTTACTTGAATCCTGCTTGCTCGTGAACTGGAATGTCTTAAAATTGCTTGCAATCTAACTTACGGCTGTCTTATTAAAGGATTGGATATTGGTGCGAAAGAACTATTCTGCTTGGCCCTCGCTTAATGGTCTACTTAATCAGCAGCTTGAAAAAAAACCTTGCTTAACACGTCTTAATGAGAAATCATCATAAAACTGTCTTGACACATTTTTCAAGGCATTTTAAGTCGATTTAAGCAGTTTTTAGTTTTACTGATGTAATTGGACAGTGCGAGGAGTCAAACACACTTGGTTGACTCGTCCTGGTGCTGCACATACATAGTGATGATATATTCAGGCATGTCTCTATTATTCAATGAGATTGATGTACAATAGTGTAGTAAATATGTATTACAATAGTAATGCCAGTGTAATTCATGATGTGCGGCCGGGTTCTTACTCAGCTGTGGCACGGCCAAAAGTGTTCTTTTTTTTCTTTTTTCTTTTTGAGATTCCGCATAATTATGACACTTGCTGTAACACTGTCAGTTATAAATATAAGGGCATAAGACAGAAGGAAGCGATGAACCTGGGGGAGGTCAAAGTAGAGGTCGGCACCTGGGAACTGGGGCTTGATGATGTCTCCCCAGAGCCAGTACATCGGGGTGCCGTAGGTGATGTCAGATGAGTCGGTTGGACCAGTGCCACCAGTAAGGAGGGCAGTGAACTCGGCTTCGGGCCCGGCGATAAGGGCCCCAGAGTCCCCGCCTCTGGAGAATTGTCACGAGCCAGAAAGAAGCAGAGACTCGTTACTCCTATCAATCAGCTCGGGCACTTATCGTATCACCCCCAATGAACCCTTTCTGACGTTATATCCAACCACCGAATGAATACGGCTAAGTCTCGCAAAGAAGAGGATAGTTGGACAAAGAATATGATTCTTGTAAGACAGAGAGGAAAAGCTTAGAGAAGCTCCCTCGTACAAATGGTGCTAACTATATACTGCTAGGCCTACTGCGGATTGGTAAGCCTGTGAGAGAATAAACCTATACTAAGGGATTCTTCGTAATAATATCAGTAAGCATGCTGCACATTGTGGAGCTAAGTGGAGCCTGCTGAGTGAGCATGACGAAGCAGGTGCTAATAATAGTCCTTGAGTCCGAAATGGTCGGAAATTAGGTAATAGAGATGACATAACGGTCTAGAGCAAGTCTAGAGCGCACTGGATGAATGACGTCATGGTCTAGACTCTTGTGGAATGTTCCGGAAGACCATGGAATGTGAAATAAATAGAATGAATAGGAATGAATAAGAATGAATAGAGAGTATGGTGGCACGTGGTGGAGGGCAACTCGTGACAAGAATGGACTGGAGTCACTGTTGTAGGGGTAAACTGCGGTTTCGACAGAATCGAAGGTGCCGATGAGGCTGTAGTGGCGTTGATGAGACTTGAACCCAGAAAGACGACCAATTGTGGTGAGTGTGGTGTGACCGCGTTTGATTATGAATCACACGGGGTCACCCTTCAAGTCCTGGTTGTTGGGTTGACTTATCTGAGCCGCGGTGAGAATGCCTCTGAGCTCGAAAAGATGATTTCTGGGGTAGTCAAACTCGGATTGTGTGTCGTCCCGAGGGTTCATTAAGCTCATAAACTTGCCGGATTCGATTTCAGGGCCTGGAATACGAACAGTTAGATTAGGCCCCTTTAGTTAGACGGGGCAGCACATACCCAAGTCCATTACTTTCCCCGTGAAGTTCAGCCAGATTTTTTGCTTGTCGAGCTTGATGACACAAACATCCTTGGTGTAACTGTGAGGGGCATTAAACCCGGTGATCGGAGGTGCCCAGACAACATGTCCAATGACATGTTTGTTCACCTCGGACCAGTCCTTCTTCATCGTGACAAAGAATGCCTTGAGGGCCTCAATCACCTCTTTCATCTTCTTCATGTTGCCTTTGGTGGCCGCCAGGTCTATTACCGCTTGCGCACCACTGGCTTCGGCCTTCGTCCTCTACGACACAGCACACTTCTTCAAAACAGTGATGGTTTTGTTCAGGTTGCTGATTTTGGCCTGAATGGATGCCAAAAAGTTGTTGAAAGCTCTGTTGCCCATGAGGACGACCTTCTTCTTGGGCCCGGCTAGGTAGGTGTAGTCAGAATTGTGCTCCTCATCTTCTTGAGGAAACGAATGTACCAACATAGGTGTAAGAATGATTGCCATGGTCCGCAGGGAACAGCACATGGTGTGCCGTAACACTGTAGAGCTCATCGCCAACTCGGAAATAGAAGCCCAATGTCCCTTGCATATGCAGGGTCTTCAAGCCGGCGATGGGCAAGCTAAGTGTGGTGGTGACCCAATCTATGACGTTCTGGAGGGGATGGAGATTGTTGACGGGTGCCAACAGTTCAGGACTAGTGAGAGGCTGGGCCACTGATTCACGATATGCCATGTCAATGTCGTGAATGTCGTGTTGCTTGAGGAGTTGGAGGATGTCCTCAAAGGACTTGAATGTGGTGTCGCCGGTGGTACTGTCTGGCAGCACTCCGACCCAGATCATGACGCGACTGGTAAATGTCTCTCTGTCGCCGTCCGTGTTCTGCTTGTCCCACCTGAAGCGGGCGAGGTCGACAGAGGTAAGCTGGATCTCTTGATTGCCGAGGAGTTCAACAATCTTGGAACAAATGATCAGTCCGCAGAATACTACACTTCAAGAAGGTCATGTACCTCCTTATGAATAGTTGCCCAAAGGTTGTCCTGGCCCAGTTTCTTGTGGTCATAGACAGGAAGAAGCTGCATAATGTGAGTGTTGTGCTCTGGCCCAGTAGGCGGCGTAAAGACATCTGTAGACGTCCTGAAGACGAGCTTGGGCCCAAAGTTTCTGTTGCCGCGGAGACCAAAGTAATAAAGGTGTTTCTCCAGCTTGGAGACTTTGTGTGAGGACTCCACAAAAGTCATGCTGGAGGAATCATTGTCCTGCCAGAGCCTGATACGCTCAGAGAAGTCACTGGAGCTGGACCACACTGTTTGTCGAAGGCCGGGGAATGAACATGCTCATCCCAATGCACACAAGGGGGTCAGTATAGAAGAAAACAATAAAACATAAAAAGAACTCGCTTGATAAGTTTTCAGACATTATAATTATGAGACGAGAGGATTTGACTGAGGAAGTCCGTTGAGCGAGTTAATCATGAGCGAGTTGGGAGGATTAGGATCCGGAGAGAGTTGTATGGCGGACAGAAATATAAAGATTGTCTTCTCACGTATGACATCACACATATCACTTCCTCGGTCCAACTCAGGCACACCCAATATCATGATCGCGTCCCGGAAAGGCAATGTTTGGGCAAAGTGGCTGAGAAATATTCAGCCACTTTGACCTCCGCCCCCTCCTGCTCATCCCTCAGGTTATCTAAGCACTAGGGCTCTCGATGGAGCCCAAGTGGTAATATTTAGGCAAACACAACTGGCTCTTACCAAAAGAATGGTTGTCAATCGGAATGGCTCCTGCCACAGAGTGGCGGGGCACGCAGGGGCTGGGCCATATGCAGCTGCCTCGGGCCTCTCCGCGGGATTCCCACAATTTCCAGATGCTGTGCTATTTGTTTTTTGGCCTGTAGCGGGTCGGGGGTGGGCTCAAATGATTAAAAATGATTTCCAGATGCGGTGGATGTCCCCTCGGGTGTGCCTGGCTGCTCGGGTATCCCGGGGGGCTTTGAAAATGCGGCGCAAATGGGCAGCCAGGACATTGCTTCCGCATTTGGACGCGGTGAATCCCAAATGGGAAATCCCGATCACCAGCTAGCCCTGCCCCACCCTCCTGCTCCCCCTCCCTCAATTACCCTCCCCTCCCTCCATCAATTAGTTACACACATCAGTAGCACATATGTTAGCTACCACCAACTTGAATGAAATGGTTTGAAAAATGCTTCTAAAATAGCGAATATTTTCTTGTGCACACAATTGGATGGGGTGAAATAATTTTATTGCCCAGACAGCTGGGGATGTAAATAAAGGTAACAGTACATACAATAGAGTGCTAAATGTATATAATGAGTGTCTAAATGCGAAATGAAAAGGGGATGGGCAGGTATAAGGAGATACCCTCAAAACAACAAAAAAACCCCTCCCTGCACGCATTTTGAGGTCAATCGGGGAATTAGCGGAGTGTATGGATCGTATAGGGGGTCCCAGAGGGTGCTGAAGGTAGATTTGGTGTGAGGGTGGGCGAGGCGGCAGGGCGGCGGGCGCACAAGGGCGGGGACGGGGGAAATGGCGCGCGCGCAAGCACGTACTGAGGCCTAGCGGTTAAAGCACGATGGGAGGAGTTGCGGGAGACCTCTCACGAGAGGGGTACAGCGAGACGATAGGGCTTGTCGTCGCCGTTGGCCGCGCAGACGGTGGCTGCTGGGGGAGGAGGAACCGTGCAGAACGTGTGCGTGTGCACGCGTTCAAGCACGGAGAGGGCGGGGGATGGCCTGGAAACGTCGTGCGGCATGCCCCGCATGTTTTGAGAACGTGCGGGAGCTGGTGGACCGACGGCTGTTGACATCCGAAGGCGGGAGGGCGCGGCGCGCGCGATCCCAATAAGGGATGTGCACGGACGCGTTTGCGTGTTCCCAGCGTGCGGCCCGTCTGCGAATCGTCGAGGATGCACCCCCACACGTTGTGAGAACGTGTGGAGGCTGGGTTGGGGGTACCGGCCGCGTAGAGCTGCGGGGATGCAGCGGGGGATGCAGCGGGGTGACGACGCGCTGGAAAGGGCGGGTATCGACCCGGCGTCCTTTCTCGCGTCTATAACGCGCCATGAGACCAGGCGTGTCGACAGGGCGCGTCACAAAGCGCAGGGGAGAGGGGAGGGGCCAAGGCCGTTGCAGGAGGAGAGGAGAGGCCCAGGACAACAGCTAGTGCTGCCGGGTCCTGGGCGATACCTGTAACTCATATAGTTAGCAAACAATGAATAAACCCATTCACTTACCTTTTCCTAGCCCCCAGCCCGATCTCCCTCTTCCCCCGCGTTGTCGAAGCCGTCGTTGTCGTCGTCGGCGGGGCTGAGACGATGGGCGCCTAAACGCGCAACTGCCCGATCGGGTCGTTTGTGGCGCGTCCTTCCTTCGTCGTCGTTCGCTCGATGGCGAGCTCCCAGAGTCGAATTAAGTTTGGCCCTGTGCTGAGTACGTGTTATCTATATGCTATTATATCCTACAAGTTTTAGAATTACAATCAGATGTATACTGAACGCGATCGACGCAATATATTCCCGATCACTCCGATCACATTCTTATCTCGCGGTTTGACTTTTTGCTCTATCTAACAGGATATGGGCTTATCTTAGTAGATCAGGAACCGTAATACCCAACTATAGTACATATATAACAACCTCACGGTGTCCGTCTTTTCGACTTCAAATATATAAGGGTCTGTTACGCTAGGTATGTAGTTACTGTGTGTATCAAGCATGAAACTCTGGTTACATTTCGGTCGTTCTGGGTATTCCGGGGGTAACTCTTTCCACACTCATTATATACAAGTTCTGTCTTTTGTAAACCATCAATATACACTACTATGAGCTATCACAAGCATCCAAATCATTTTTTATCGGTCAGTATGTGTGCCAGACTCTCATTTCTGGTCAAACAGCTGAGAATGATCGAAATCAGGGAATTTCAGGTGCAGTAGGTCCTATGATGTAATTAAAATTTGCTATTATGCAGTATGTACACTATTTGGACATCACATGAGGTCCTTGGGCTGTTAGAATGATGTGGGGGAGCAGGGGAGAGCGAACAGAGGCCAGAAATGTTGTCAGCCACATGAGATTCCGAAACGGGGAGCGTGGGAATTGTGCTCGACAGCGCATTCCGAGTCGTCCCGTTGTCGTTCCGATCATGTTTCTCATTCTTTCCCCCCCATGTCCCCACCATCTATGCTGCATCCAACACCTCGCAAGGCCCAGGACATAGTGTGATGGCCTTAGGGCCATCCTTTTGTAAGTTATCATATGTTACATACAAAATTTCACGCGCTAACATGTTTTTTTAGAATGGTTCAGTGGTCGTCACCGCGGCTCGCGGCCTGGTGAATGCTCCCCAGTGTCCACCACGCTCGGCAGCTGCCACCGCACGCTCTCATGCGTCCTCCATCCCCACCCGGACGCTCGTCAGCCTCACGCGGACGACCGCCAGCCTCACGTTCACGCTCGCCAGCCTCACGACACGCCCACTCGCCAACCCCCACGCGCACGCTCGCCGGCCCCCACGCGCCCGTCCGCCAGCAGTCACGCGCTGGTCCGCCAGCCCCATGCGCCCGCTTGTCAGTCCCGTTCGCCCTGCCTCACGCACACGCTCGCCTGTCGCGCGCACTCGTCCGTCAGCCCAACGCGCATGCTCGCCCGCCCCATGTGCCCGTCCGCCAGCCCTACGCGCATGCTCGCCGGCCTCACGCGCGCTCCCACCCTCATGATGCGCCAGC
>KV417546.1:162033-290552 GCA_001630335.1 Athelia psychrophila | reverse complement strand
GAACGGCCGCTTTCGTTGCGCGCCCGGCCGCTTTTGCGAACGGCCGGTCCGGCCGGTTTGTCGAACATCCGGCCGAAATAATGTGAATCCGAACCTCTGCATCCCATATCATAACAGCGCGGTGGCTGTATGTGTTCACACACCACGGGACTGGTTTTGGCGATAGCATTGGGCGCAGGGTTAAACTCACAAAGGTCAGTGTTAATGATATGCCAAATGAGCCGGAGAGGAAGGAGGGACAGGTAGTTGCAGAGATTACCTTGGAAGAAAGTGTGTACACAAGCCCTGACAAGCGGTTTCGACTGGGTTTGTTGATTCTCATACATTTTGGTGGATATGATGAATACACATTATTCTACACACAGCAGATGCACCATGTATCTCATGGATATGCCAGTACACCCACCTGGCGCCTTTTTATCGCTAATCACTGACATGTCATCAATATCACATTTAGCCTTTCCACACTCCCAATCACCACTGTAGACTGCGCTATGGGGGGTGGGGGCAATGTAGGCCTATCTCAGGCTATCCACACCATATTCCACGCTGTTTCAGTACCAGCCTGTTGATAGCCGGGCGGACGATGATGTGCCATTGCGAGGTGTGTATCTGCTGTGGCTCTGAGACAAATTAATTATATTAATTAATGATCATGCAGATTTGGGATATGGTGAATCACCGGCTGGTAGTGTCCGCGACGCAGGTAAGTTCCCTCCCTTCATTGTTGGGCCACCTCGAAGTTAACTCATACAATGATTCTGATTCTGCAGGTGAACCTTAGCTTATCCTCTTTGTCTCAAGGTACAGTCTCGCTTACATTATCCTGAATAACATCTAACTTTGTCTCAAGTGACCTGTATTCGCTCCTGATCACAAGGATCGTCAACTCATCACACCACTAGTCTATCGACACCACTATAAGGCCCATCTGGGAACGACTACGAATACATGTCGTAACAGTGAAGATGATGCCGACGAAACTTTAGGTTCAGCCCATTATGCCCCACACGTGAGCTTTTATTGGGCCCCTCATAAACCACAATCATTCAGGCAAAGATGTTGAAACACCGGATTAGGTTGAGCTGACCTTCTCCGAAATCCGTAGATAACATAAGTCTAGGCTTGCGGATTCATGCCATTTCGCCACCCTCAAGCCCCAATGGGCCTTGCTTGAAGTCTCATCTCAAGTAAAAATCAGTAGCTCTGGGATTTACACGGATCTAGGCCTTTATCTAAGCCTCAAAGATATCAAGCCTCCAATTAATCAATTATTGCGTGGTGGCTGCAGCTGAACGAGAACGTGACCGTGATAATTGACACATGAATTTCTCCCGATTCCTCTCCGGGCCCGGGCCAACCTCCCCGGTCGACCCTCAAGCCAAATGAGTGAAACGCTGTGTGCGCGGTCGCGATGTTTCGCTGTCGGTATATAGCCGACGCTTTATTGTATATTCTGAGTTGCACGAAGCGCTTCCCCGCAGGACCTCTCTCAGCGACTAGTACTGTCCTCTACCATGCCAGACTCGTCCCTCAGGCTCAGCTCCATCACCGCTGCCACTAATGGCAAATTGAAAGACGAAAACGAGGACGTGTTAGCGCCATTCTCCTTCGAGCACTTCAGGCCGTACGACATAGCCGGGAACTGTGCGCCAGAGACGAAGCTCACCGTCGCCCGATGGCTATACATATTCACGCACCGCGGGACGGGGTTCGGTGATCGTATTGGGAGCCGGTAGGTAAACTCGCAAATGCTGATACTGCCGGGAGTCTGTAGAAAGCTGACGATTCTGAGTGCGCAGGGTGAAGATAACGGAGATCAGTGTCAGTGGGATGCCGAATGAGCCGGAGAAGAAGGAGGCAAGGGTGGTCGCTGAAATTATCGTGGACGAGGGTGCGTACGCCAGACTTTGGGAGAAGTTGTGTTGATTGACTTGGGAATTGTAATGCTGCAGATATGACGAACCCACAGGGGGTTATACACGGCGGATGCTCGATGTATCTAGTCGATATGTGAGTATTGAGTCCAACCTCCTCTCTAATTCTGTTGCAGATCACTCACATGCTATCGATATTGCGCTCAGCCTCTCCACGCTCCCGCTCTCCGCCCTCGATTTCGAACAGGGCGGGGCGGGCAACGCTGGCGTCTCCCAGGCCATCCACACCGTCTTCCACGCTCCCGCCAGAATGTACGTTCTCTCCCTATCAGGCTTTCCCAACCCCGTGCCATACCGTTGCGCACGGAAACTGATGCTCAACGCCATTTCTGAAGGGGCGACAACCTGCGCATCGTGAGCACGAGCCTCTCGGTCGGCGGGCGCACGATGACCTGCCGGTGCGAGATCTGGGACACGACGAATCACCGGCTGGTGGTGTCTGCCACACAGGTGCGCGAGCGTTCAACGTTCTTCCAGTTCTCCTCCATTTTCCCGTTCGTCCGTTTGCTGACTGGGCATTTGGTCATTTGAATTCTAACGTACAGGTGAAGATGCAGTCGACGAGGCTTTAGCGCATGAGCTTTAGGTTCAGCCCCTGCATTATCATTCAGGCAATAGACGTCTATAGATGTACGGAGCCATCGTGGCATTGCACACCCTGGTTTCATGTCGGATCTACGAATCTTCATCTTCATCAAACCTACTGTAACTTATGACTTATCATCAATGACATTAGCCATTCACCAGCATATAGTGCTATTTGCCTTCATACCACTTACATCCTCGGAGAGTCTGGCCCCGCGGCTGGTGGTGGTATTGTTATCTAGATCTGTCGCCAGCCAGTCAAGCTAGGTTGTGTGGCTGCCGCACGCGCTGATGCACCGGCTGCGCACTATTAGTGTAGTGGATATTGCTTGCGTGTACCTCTCGAACGTCAAAGCCAAAAACGGTACTGTAAACCACATAAATGAAGTTTGGTCTTGGTCTTGGACCCTTGGTACATGCGTGGCGCCTGTCAAAAGCATCCAATGTCCAATTCACTGGGTTGCAGTACGATCTCCTCGGACTTCCCGCCGCCCCCATGGCCCTAATTTCCAACGCGGCATCACGGCCGGTGAACCAACTGTGCAGCGGGGGGTGCTGACCCTGCCGCGACACCCGACACACGCATCCTCACAACACGACAAACCCCACACATCGAGATCCAAGACTTAGATAGGCCCTCTCTAACGCGCCAAGGGACCAGCCCAACCTTATATGCACATCCATGATCCATTTAGACTAAAATGAAAGAGCGTAAGAGCGTAAGAGCGTAAGAGCGTGTGGGGCTGGGAGTCTTGGGATCTATCGCGTTAGCACGTCGGCGCCCGTGTGCGTGATGAGCACCATGTGTTCCTCCTGCGCGCTTCGTGCGCAGTTCTGCTCCGAAAAGCGGTTAGTCAGCCAATGGGCTTTGAAGTGATGGGGAGCGGGAGGACGCACTTCAGTCGACGTCGTCCACCCGTCTGGGAAGATCCACCCGCGCGGGTTGGAGCCCTGGATTATGCACGGCTGCAAGGACACCATCACCTCGCGTCAGCATCCAAGTTCAAGTTCTAAACCGATGAAGGGGAACGAACCTCAATGGTGAAGCAGTGCCCGGGCTTCATCACGCCGGGCTCGTCGTTTTCTGCGCAGGTGATCCCAATTATCCGTTAGCAATTGCGGCATTCGTGGTTTGGGTACATTGGGGTTAGAGATGACGCACTGTCGTGGAGTATCCACGGCGGGCGGTGGAATACGCGACCGATGCCGTGGCCTGTGAATTGGGAGGAGACGGAGTGCCCACGTTGCAAGGCGAGCTCCTGAATGGCCTAATAGTAAGGAAAAGGTAATGCGTCGGTGAGCACTCAGGAGTCCAAGGGAATTGATGATAGAGGCGCACCTTGCCGATGCCCCTGAAGTGCTTTCCTGGACCACAGGCGCTGATGCCTGCCTCCAACGTCTCTGTGGTGACATTCACGAGTTCCCTGCCCGGCTTGTCCTATCATTTTATCACACAGGAGCATATGAGCCTAACGAGCAAGCATAGACGAAGAGAATCATACGCACGACGTTGCCCACAAGAAAAGTCCGTGATGTATCCCCATGAAACCCACCCAGATACACGGTCACGTCGATGTTCACGATATCTCCGTCTTCGAGCGGTCGCGCGTCCGGGATCCCGTGCGCAATGATATTGTTCACGCTCGTGCAGCTGCTGCGCGGGAAGCCCGAGTATAACCGCGGGGATGGGTACGCGCCGTGCGCGACGATGTACTCGTGGATGGCGCTATCGATTGCGGCTGTCGTCACACCCACCTGTCCAAAGACAATAAAATGACGAGATGAGGTCCAGCTAAAAGGCAAGAATGATCGAGGCGCACCTTGACCAGAGACCCAGCGTACTCCCTGACCTCCCTCGCCAACGTCGCGGCCGCCCGTAACCCCACCTCATCCTGCCCCCCGAGCTCAATTCGCCCGTCCCGGTCCCTGCCGTCCTTCGGGTACGGGTCCAGATCTCCCGCGCCGTTGATCTCCGCATCACTCTCGCCCGTCGCGCGCCGCCGCTCCCGCTCGAGCATGTACGGCGGCAGCGCAATCGAGCTGGGGACGGGCAGTGTGTGGAAGTGGGAGGTGCCGAATTGGAAGGGCTCAGGCGGGAGAATGATGGAGTAGTCGCCGAAGTCGGGTGCTAGGTCGACGGCTTCTTCTGGGCTGTGCTGGGCGTGTGCTGGCGCTGCGTGCAGCTGGGAGGAAAGGCGCAGGTGGACGCGGTGCGGCGAGCATGGCGGGTGGTTGGCTCGCAGAAAACGGGCGAATAGTGCTGGTCTCATCGATAAGCAGGCTGCCAGCAGCAAGAGGTGGAGCAGGGTACTTATTAGTAAAAAGTCTGCTTGAAGTCTAGGGTCAAGCACTATTGGCGCCTATGGCCGATAACACATGTGCCGATGGTAACAAATATTGTACAATGCATGCTTGCTAGTACATGCTAATTAGATGTCGACGAACCCCTTGAGCACAGCAGCTTCTGCATTGATGATGCTGCTCGTCGCCGCCCCAATCGATACATTGTTCGCCAGCACAACAAACTTGATGTCCAGCACCGGGCACTGCCTGACCCGCCCCACCGACACACCTGCGCCGTTCTGGAAGTACCTGTCGAGCCTTGGCTGCGGCCTGTCCGGCTCCTCGTGCACGAATATCGTCTGCCGCGGCGCAGACGGGCACCCGATGGTCTGCACGTCGGGCGTGTACGCCACCATCGCCTCGCGCACCTGCTGCGGGCTCGGTGGGGGTCGCTTGTGGAAGCGGATCGACACGCACTCGGTGTGGCCGTCGATGACGGGCACGCGGTTGCACGACGCGGAGACCCGCAGCGGCGTCTTGGAGTGCATCTCGAATGATTGGCTGCCGTCGTCCTCCTCGGTGATCCCGCCGAGGATCTTGAGCGTCTCCCACTCGATCTTCTCCTCCTCTCCGCTGATGTAGGGCACGATGTTGTCCATGATGTCGAGACTCGCCACTCCGGGGTAGCCGGCGCCGGATATCGCCTGCATAGTGGTGACCATGCATGTCTCGATGGGTCCGAATGCCTTTTCGAGCGCGGAGAGGGGCACGACGAATGCCGTGGTGGAGCAGTTGGCGTTTGTGACGATGTATCCCTTTTTGAGGTTGTGCTGTAATCTTTGCTTGTGCACGATGGAGAGATGGGAAGCGTTGACGAGGGGGACAATTAAGGGTACGAGGGGATCTCGACGGTAGTTCTTCGCGTTCGAGAACACCACCAATTCCGCATCTCGGAATGCCGCCTCTGTTGAAGTCGCTTGTCAGTACCGCTGAGACATGGGAATACCGTTTGCGACTTACCGATGTCTCCCGCTGCATCTGCGTCCAGTCCTGAGAAAACGATGGCACAATCCGCGAACTTGTCGGGTGTGCATTCGTAGACGAGCATTTCCCGCGCACCAGCAGGGATCGGCGTCGTCTGTTTCCAGTTGACGGCTTTGGCGTACGTTTTGCCAGCAGATCGTGCCGATGCACCAAATGCATGAAGGACGAAGAACGGGTGCTCGGACAGGAGAGTGATGAAGCGTTGACCGACGGTGCCCGTGGCGCCCAGCACGCCGACCTTGATTTTCTTGCCTTCGAGTTGATTAGACATTAGATGGTGGGTGTTTAAAATGAGTGACTTTGGGTCTGTCAAGCAGCTTTTGAAGTCCCCAGTGGGATTTGATCAGTGCTCGTCGGACGCCACAGTGCAAGCGATCTTGCCGGAACCTGCTAAAACGGGACGTGTATAGTGGTCGCGTGGCAGGCCCTGGCATCAACAACGAGCTCGAGTCTCTCATCGACGACAACAACGACAACGAACAATCAACGATGGCGACAACACCAGAGGCAGCAGCTCAGCTCATCTTCGCGCCCAATGTCATGCACAACCAGTCACTGACCAACGTCAAGTTCCTTTCGGCAGCCTTCACTGGTGCTGTTGCAGGCATCCTTGGGCTCGAGAACTGGCTCGGGTTCGCGCTGTTCTTCGCGTCTACGCTCTTCACATCAGCCTGCATATACGCCATCAACTGCAAAGGACGACCAGCCAAGTACCTTCAGAACGGCATCCTCGAAGCCGTCAATCCGGGCCAGGACAACGCGTTCACTTTCATTCTGGTTTGGACGCTGTTTTTCGGTACGTGGAGCCTTGTTTCTAGAACATGCGTGCCCCTGCTTACATGCTGCATTGCTCGCTTACAGGCATCGTGCATGGTGAGCATCTCCTCAGCAAATCACACCACTAATATATCCTGAGAAAAAATCATACGCAAGTGTACGATTGAGGAAGTGAAACACCTCGAGATCCTGAAACACCTCCCAATATGCTCCTTTCGTAAGTCCACCGATCGGTGCTTCTAGATCTAAAGCTCATCCCTTCCGAACTTGTCCAGAGTCAACATCTGCAGATTGCGGCGCAAGACATGGCATATCACTTTCAAGGCCTAGTTATGTACAGTAGACACATAATGGTTTCAAAAGCCGTTTATTCGGATCACTGTGAGCGCAACCCTCAGGACTGTCTTCCATTCAACACGTCAACAGACCACTTCTGAAGCACTTGAACTTCAGGGCCCGCCCTTGCATGATTCCCAGGAAATTGGCCTCCCGACTTCCTGCAGATATGATAATCTTGCCTGAAGGCTGATCTCACACGTGGGGTGGCAGTACCCAGAGGCAAAAACCATAATATGCTTTTGATCTCGGAAGGGTATTTCTGCATCCGCCGAGTCGGTCGCGTCGGCATATAACTGTAACCTCTCTCCCTCTCTCCCCCTCCTCCAACAGCTCCATGTTAGTCCCCCATGTCTTGCTTCAATACGGCAGTGATCCGTTCCAGTACAGGATGGAGGATATCGAGGGTCGACCAGCGTTTACAATGTATGTGTCACTCAATATGTCTCTAGGACGCGTGTCATTAAACGATGTCCATCCAGCACTGTGGTACATAATCCCTGCGCCCAGCCCACCCCCGTGTCCTGCTAACACATCGTGCAGATCGACGCACCGCCCGTCTCGAATGTGGTGGTCAGGCTGATGCGGGAGGCCAGCTGGGAGGAAAACCGCCCCGAGATCGCGGGCCCGCACGCGGCGGTGCTGTACTTTGGGCCCAACAACAGCCCGGGGCGTATACACTATGGAAACGCGCCCGAGATGCTAATGTGGGACATGATGGTGCAAAAAAAGGAGTCGAGCAGGTGCGAATTCTGTCTTCCGTCCATCGAAACGCGGTGCTCAGACGTTATCTTGATCAGCTCTCGGTACTTCAAATCGCAGGGCGGGAAGGAGTGCAAATGGAAGATAAGTCCCGTCCGCATGGAGGTACGCCCGCTGTCTGCCCGCGCCATATTAACCCAGCTCATGTTCAGTTTATTTTCGCAGTGTGTCTCTGGTCGCACGACCGTCGCGCTGTGGGAGCACAGCGATCCGGAAGACGAGTTCCACGCCCGCCTCACTATCAGACCAGCGGGGCTGCCCATTGTCACCGAAATTGTAACGACCTTGACCCTCAACCGCATGGCGCAAGCGCTGAGCTGGGAGTCCTGACCTATGTCCGCGTCGATATCGGACCGTCCTGGACCGTCTGTATCTATATGATCTCGTCTGCTGTCCCATCACCGGATTCGCTAATTTCGCTGCGACGTTCCCCTTCACACCGACTTGCTGTATTTCTTCCATTTGCTTTCATGACAGACCCCACGCATTATCATGACACCACACGTGTACAACATACAGCATATCCCTATTTACCATTCCCTGCATACATAGCGCATGTATCCCTGCGTCATAGCCCGTGCAGAGTGCCACGAAATAAACAATTTAGCAAAAACAAAACAAAGGAACCATCTTAACAGGCGCGTGACAGCATCCCGGGCGCGGGCCCTTTCAATACCAGCCTCATTACTCAACTTTACGCAACTCGTCCTGCAGCTCGGTCAACCTTGCCCACTCTGGCTCGTCCTCAAACTCCTTTGACCGCGCGATGAACGTTCGCACGAGGCTGCGTCCCTGGAACTGCCAATTGAACCCCGCAACACGCGGACCGAAGTTCCTCAGCACGCCGACGATGTCCTCCACCTCGCGCAGCGCCTCGCGCCACCGCTCCGCATCGACCTCGCCCTTCTCGAGCGTGCCCGCGGCGCCGCAGCGGTAGCCGTCCAGATTGGCCTTGAGCGCGTCCTCCCAGCGGCCCTGCCACATTAACAGCCGGCCGTACGCGCGGAAGACGCGCGCGGAGGACACGCGCGGGAGGAGCGTGCGCTCGAAGAGGTCGACCACGCGCGGGAGGAGGCCGTGGCCCTCGTTGGGCAGCCGCACCGCGGGCGCGCCGTCGGGGTTCGCGGGGGCGGCGCGGGTGACCGCGTCCACGAGGCGGTCGAGCACGTCCGCGTCGACGCTCTCGGCGCCGACCTTGGCGCAACGCTCCTCGACGACGCGGTGCATCGCGCGGCACGCCTCGGAGAGCTCGCCGACGTCCATGCAGATGACCATGTAGTTCGCCCACATGCGCCAGTTCTCGTACGCGAACTTGAGGCCCTGCTTCATCGCCTGGAACGCGAGCATTTTATTATGGAACGGGACCGATTCCGCGGCGTCCTCGTCGGCCTGCGGGCGGAATCAGCTGTGCACGGGCCACCCGTGCGGGGGACTCACCTCGACATCGCCGCCATCGCCATCGCTGTCGCCGTCGCCGGCGGGCTTCTTCACGGTGCCCATGCGCAGATACATGCTCGCGAGATTATTCCAGCTCTCCCCGTCCTCGTCGTCGATGCCCACGCAGCGCGCGAACGCCTCCTTCCCGCCCGCCCAGTCCTCCAGCCGGATGTACGCGCAGCCCAGGATAAACCACGAGCGCGAGAACAGCGGGTTGATGCTGACCGCGCGCCGCAGGCACTTGATCGCCTCGGGGTACGTCCCGCGCGCAAAGTAGAGCCCGCCCAGCGAGCGCATCGCGCGGCCCGCCGTCTCGCCGGACACGGCCCACGCCTGCGTGTAGTGCGCCTCCGCGTGCTCCGGCTCGAGGTCGCCCAGGAGGCACCACAGCTTCGCCGCGCGCGCGGCATCGAGGCCCTCCCTGCGCTTTTCAGGCACCTGCTTCCCGCGCGCGATGACCGTGTCCGCCTCCTCCTTCCGCCCTTCCAGCAGATCGCGCACGATGGCGAGCGCCTTGTCCGTGCGCTCCATGTTCTGCCAGCACTTGACCACCTCCTCCCACATCTCGAGCCGCTCGAAGATCTCCAGTGCCGACTGGACCACGCCGAGGGACAGGAAGCGCAGCGCGAGCTCGCGCTCCATCTCCCACTTGCTCGGGAGCGCAATCGCGTGCACGCAGCGCAGGCGCTCGGCCACCGCGGAGTCGGCCGTGGGCATCTGCTGCACGAGCGCCTGCAGCTGGAACGTGGACCGCTCGACGGTGCGCGTGCGCCCCGCCTCGAGGCGCGCGCGCAGGAGGAGCGCCATCGTGTGCACGGACCAGTTGCGCGGGTGCGCCACCACGCGCGCGACGTACGGCGCCATCTGCTCGCTGGTGAGCCCGTGCGCGGGCGAGGTGTTGCTGACGTTGAGGCACAGCGCGAGCAGGATGCACTGGTCGAGCGGGTGCAGCGGCGGCTGGCTGGCTGGGTCGAGGTGCGCGAGCGGCGAGCCGGCGGCGGAGGGGTTGGACGAGGTGAATTCGGTCTGCTCGAGCAGGGTGTCGTCGTTCAGGGCCATGGTCTCCGGCACGCTGGCATCCTGGTCCGCGTTCCCGGCGGGGCCCGGTCCATCAGCACCCTCAGCACCCTCGGCGCCCGGGTCCCCGTCCCGCGGGCGGCTCTCCGCGAGGAGGACGAGCTGGCTGTGCGCGGTCTCCTGGAACTTGGTCCGCTTCCCCATGGCACCCGTCAGCTCGTAATTCAGCCCGGTCGCCCTGGCAGCCTGCACGAAGAGCTCGGCCGCGGCCTTGTCCTGCGCGAGGTGGTGCGCCAGCAATCCCCGCTCGAGCAGCAGCTGCCCCGCGACGTCGGGCCGCGCTGGGGTTGCGATGGACTCAGTCAGCGACGATAGCGACGCCAGCAGCTCGTCGGGGGGCGCGACCGCATCGTCCAGCAGCTGCTGCTGGACGAGGGTGGCGCGGAGGCGCCACCACGGTGCCGATTGGACGTGCTGATAGGGGAGATTGAGGAGGATCTGGGCGAGGCGGAGGAAGGCGGGGGAGGCGGCGAGGTGGTACGCCGGCTCGCCCGCGTACGCGAGCTCGGTGATCGCTTTTGCGTCGAGGATCTGGTCTGTGAATTGGGGGGCGGGCGCTGCGGGGAAGGGGATCACGTCCGTGGGCTTTACGTCGAGATCGGGGCCCGTCCAGTTGGCCTGCACGAACGCGTGGAGGGCCGCGACGGCGAGCGTCAGGCGCAGGAGCTCGATGTCGGCATCGGGGGGTGGGGAGACTTGGAAATCGAAGAGAGCGTCAATCGGTTGAGTCTGATCGAGGGTCGTGCTCAGCGTGATCGCTGCCCGGGCTTCCGGCGAGGTCAGTGCATGCTTGAAGTTGCCTTGCACGACGTGCTTTGCCAATTGGACGATCGGGGTGTCGAGTGTTATGGCTGCGTCCCATGCACCCGTCAGGAGAGAGATTTCTACCAGCTCCGTCTGGCTCATACTGTGCTCGGTAAGCAGTCGTTGGGAATCAAAAGTTTTCCAATCTGCTTGGTGATCGACATCTGACGTAACTCGATCTCGGGATTACTCAGCGACGTGGCCTCCGTTCCGTTGACCGCTGTCGACCGGTGGCAGCAGATGTGTTAGAACTAGAACAGGTTAGAACTTTGATTAGAACAATAATTATCTTCACAGTTTCAGAAAGAATACGACATGCGTGTAGGCGGCTGCATATGCAGGCGGGGGGGTTTATGACGATAAGAATCTCGACCCGCTTGTGTGTTGGTGCCAACGACGTCGACTCCCGTTTAGTGATAAATTGTCGTACACTCCAAGCGCATCACACAGTCCAACACCGCGGGGGGGCTCGCGGCGAGAGGGCTTCTCGTGGACGACCGAGCGATATTAGAGGTAGATAAGCGATGGAAATGCGACACGATCGAAACACAGATCTACTGGGCTGCAAAAACGCCCACCGCTGGTGATGTGGAGATTCCAACGCAAGGCAAGCTGTTTGTGGGAGATACGCAAGATTTGATCTGCCGAAGAATTCGAGGTTCAGGGTCACAATGTTAAAACATTGCTGCAGTGTAACATGATGTGTATCCCTGCGATAGCGAGGCCTGTCAGTCGGCCCCGTGCCATCAGGCAATCGAGAATGTCCGAGTCACGAACGCCCTTTGGGGACTACGCCACAGACACCTGGAATCCCCATACTCGGGTCTGAGAGAACAAGCAGACGTATGTTGTTGGTGATTTGGGATGTGATGCCTGACGCCGTGGCCAGAGCTATTGAGGGCGTTGCATCTCCATCACGCGCAGTAGGGAACAAGTAGCGCCATGACCGTTTGATAGGCTAATCACTACACGCCTAGCTTCGCTGTCAGGCGAATCAGGAGCTTCGAAAATCTGGCGAAGAAAGAAGCGGACAAGTCACAAGTGCCAGAACAAATGCCGTACGCCCCAAACCTGATATTGCGGTGTTGGTGGCAACTTGTTACTTTGACGTCAGCGGGAGTCAAGCCTGACGCAGACTCGCGCACACGCTCTTGACTCCCAGGTATCAGCGATGCGATTTAAAAAACTGAGCCTATATATCCCAGCAATGCGTGTTCGTTACAATACCCGACGTAATCCGTACAAGTTCTCAAGGCAACCATGCAGAATAAGCAAAAGTGGATCAGGGTATCCCTTGCGGGGGATGAACAAGAGGACACGAACTTTGGTGCAACACGATCATTTCGGCGAGACATGGAGCCCGAGCTACCCTAGTCCGTTGCAGGCCTGCGTCGAGCCCGATCCCAGGTCAAATCCAGCGCATATCCCTGATCACAAGGTGGAACACCTCGCGCGGCACGGCGTGCTCGTCCTCCAGGACCGCAGGGTCGTTGCCGTACCACGCAACCCTGATCGCAGCCTCCCCGCCTATCTGGCACAGGTCCGCATTGTGGTGGCACAGTCCTATTGTGGGCTTTCTATGTCCCGATGTTTCCATCTTTTCCTGATGCACGTGCCGTCAGTGAATGGATATCCGCGAAAAAAGCAGTGGATAAAAAACTCACCATGCTGAAGTCGCGCAAATGGAGCCTGTACACTTCTGTTGTACTGCGCGATGCCTGGCCGGCGTATCCCAAGCCGCCAATGACGAAGATGCACTCTCCGTCGCCGTCTGAATAGTACGTCGCCGAGTGGAAGTCCGTGGGCGGGAATACCTCGACGGGATAGCCGTAGATGGTATATGTGGGCCTTGGCGCACCGCCGGCGCCGCCCCCTGGGGATGGCGCGCGGTGCGACTGGACCACGACGTCGTTGTAGATAGCGAAGTCCGGGTCGTACGAATCCTCATGCTCGCCGCCAATGTGCACGATGCGCCCGTCGGGAAGCGCTGTGTACGTCTGCTCGAAACGGTCGAAGCACCACACGGGCGCCGCGTTGTCGTAGACCTTTGTTTCGTCGCACGTGCCGAACGCGCGGCGCGCAGTCCACGCAACGTCGCCGCTCTCGATCATGTATGTCCAGAAGGGCTTGTCCATGACCGAGGGGTTCGCCGTGCCGCGGGTTTTGGCATCGCGGTCGGCCGTGTATTGGGCACGGCCGATCTGGGCGCGGTCGATCGCAGAGGGGTTCGCCATGTTTTGCGCGCAGTTCTGTGGGTGTGGGGCTGGGGCGGATTGTCTAGGCCCGACTCCCGACTCCTTCTGTTGCTGCGAGAAAGTCAAGGGATGAAATGGAGTGGAGGAGGTTGCGTCGGGTGGCCTTTGCGCCTGCGAAATGTAGAATGGTATCTGCAGTGAAGTGCGTGGTGTAGTGAGCAGGGTACAATCTACTCACCACGAGACGAGCAATGGTCTTATACTAACCCAGAGTCATAAGGCTGTGGGTTCAAGTTGCTGTAAGACTCAGAGGCTGTGGCTGTGGCTGTCAGTGTCACGGTTCCGCGCATAATGGACCCTGAGAACAAACTGCCTAATATATCCAGCCCTCCCCGCGCCAAAATTCTCGTGCGGTTCCGCTGACCGGTGGCAACAGATGCTTAGTTTAGAACCTGGCCAGAACAATAACAATAAATAATCTTCATATGACGATTAGAATCTCGACCCGCTTGAGTGAGCTTGTATTTTGGTGCCAACACTTCCCGTTTAGTCCTATACTCCAAGTACATCACACAGTCCAACACCGTGGAGGAGGTTCGTGTGAGGGCTTCTTGTGGACGACCGAGCGATATTGGAGGCCGATGAGCGATGGAAATGTGACGTGATCGAAAAACAGATCTGCTGGGCAACTGCTGGGTTATAAAAACGGCTGCAGCTGGTGATGTGGAGATTCGTAAGAAAGGCGAGATGTATCTGCGGGAGATACACAATATCTGATCTGCCGAAGGATCCGAGGGGTAGGGTCACAATGAAAGAGCATTGCTGTACCATGGTGTGTATCCCGATGGCGAGGCCCGCCAGCTGGCCCCACGGCATTGGGAACTACGCCGCAGACACCTGGAATCCCCACACTCAAGATTGAGGGACTTTCCAGCAGACATATGGTGGTGGCGATTTGGGATGTGATGTTCGATGCCATGGCCAAATATATTGAAGGCGTTGTATTGGTATTACCATTGCATTGGCAAGGTAAAGGCAAGGTAGACCTGGTCCGCGGTCCGCGAGTGAGGGTCTATCGGTTTACGGTTGGCAGGCAGTGGTCACTGGTTAGATAATGTATAGGCTGTCCCGAAGCTCTTGAGTGGGTGCCTTCCGCCCTGGCACCGAATGAGGACTTTCAAAAGCCTGGCGAAGAAAGAAGCAGACAAGTGCCAAAATCAATGGTGCCGCAGTGCCCAAACTACTGATACCGTGTTGTTGGTGGCAACTTTAACTTCAACTTCAAGCCTCAAGCCTGACGTAGACTCACGTACAAGCTCTTGACTCTTTGATATCAGCGATACGATTTTAAAAAAATTGAGCCTATTTACCCCAGTAAGATGCCATGTTCGTTACAATACCTGACGTAATTCGTAAAAGTTCTCAAGACCAACATGCAAAATAAGCGAAAGGCGGGTAATGAATAAGAGGAAATGAACTTTGGTAGAATACGATGGTTTCGGTGAAACATAGGGCTATCCAAATCCGCATTGCATGCCTGCGGTCTGATTCCAGGTCAAATCCAGCGCATATCCTTGATCACAAGGTGGAACACTTCACGCGGCACAGCGTTCTCCTTCTCCCGCATCGAAGAGGCATTGCCGTACCACGAAACCTTGATTGCAGCCTCCCCGTCTATCTGAGACAACTCCGCACTATGATGACACAGTCCGATTGTGGGCTTTTTATGTCCCGATGTTTCCATCCTTTCCTGTTGTACGTGTTGTCAGCAATTGTCCCGGAATAAGAATGGGCAATAATAGAAAACTGACCATGCTGAAGTCGTTCAAATGTAGCCTGTATACTTCTGTTTTGCTGCGTGATGCTTGACCGACATATCCCAAGCCACCAATAACGAAGATATACTCTCCATCGCCGTCTGAATAGTACGTTGCTGAGTGGAAGTCCGTGGGTGGGAACATCTCGACAGGATAGCCGTAGATGGTATATGTGGGCTTTGGTGTATCATTAATAACTTCATCTTCACCTGGGGATAGAGGGCGGGCGGGTGATTGGACCACGACGTCGTTGTAGATAGCAAAGTCAGGGTCGTAGGAGTCCTCGTGCTCGCCGGCAATGTGGACGATGCGTCCGTCGGGAAGCTCTGTGTGTGTCTGCCCGAAACGAGCGAAGCACCAAATGGGTGTCTCGTCTTCGTAGATATCTGCTTCATCGCACTCCCCGAAAGTGTGTCGAGCAGTCCACCCATTTACGCCGTTCTCAATCATGTAGATCCAGAAGGGCTTGTCCATGATCGATGGGTTTTCTGTGCCGCGGGTTTTGGCATCGCGGTCGGCCATGTATTGGTCTCGGCTGATCTGGCCTCGATCGACCGCGTAGGGATTCACCATATTTTAAGTGTAATTATGTGGATGTGAAGCTAGGGCGAATTGTCTAGGACTTCCTCCCGACTCCTTATGTTGCTGCGAGAAAGTCAAGGAATAAAATGAAGTAGAGGAGATTGCGTCGGGTGGCCTTTGTACCCGCGAAATATAGAATAATATTTATAGTGTAGTGCGTGGTGTAGGGTGAGCAGGGTGGACTCTACTCACCACGAGATGAGCAATGGTCTTATACTAACTCAGAGTCATGACTCCGATGAGGCTGTGAGTTGTGGCTGTAAGCTTGGGCTGTGGCTGGCAGTGGCTGGCAGTGGCTGTCAGTGTCACGGTTCCGCGCATAATGGACCCTGAGAACAAACTGCCTAATATATCCAGCCCTTCCCGAGCCAAAATTGTCGTGCGCCTGTCTGGTAACAGCAAAACACTATACCATGTCTCAATCTGTAGGAAACGTACGTCTCTCTCTCTATCCTCTCCATGAGTATTGCTACTCACATATGCGACTGACTGCAGACGGCGCTGGCGTATGCGCGCGTCTGGCACAAAGTCGACGCATCGGACCGCGTGCTGGGCAAGCTCGCGGAGCGCATTGCTATCGTGCTCATGGGCAAGCACAAGCCGATATATGACAAAAGTTGTGAGTGTTGCTCTTCTCCTTTCCCCTGCCTATACTCCCCATTTTTCTTGCTTCCTTGGTCTTGCGTTTTACCTCCATACCGGACTGGCTGACGCGATGGCTTGCACTTGCAGTGGACTGTGGGGACTACGTCGTTGTCTCAAATGCGACGAAAGTTAAAGTGTCGGGACTGAAGGAGAAGCAGCTCGTGTACAGGAAACACTCCATGTATCCCGGTGGGCTGAAGGAGACGCCGTACGAACGCATGATGGAGACCAAGCCGTGGCATGTGCGTTTTCCCTCTTTCACTTCCCCCCACCTCCCCATTCCCCGCCTCTGCACGGAATAGGAGGAATGCCATCTAACCCGCTCAACTCCACAGATCATCCGCCACGCAGTCTCCGGTATGTTGCCCAAGAACAAGATGCGCGACCGGCGCCTCGAGCGGCTCAAGGTCTTTTGCGGGCCACGCACGGGAGTGTACGGTGCGAACGTCGTGAAGCGCTGGGACGATGGCACGCTCAAGGGGCCGTCGGCCAAGGAGGAGGAAGCGTGGAAGGCGGGTGTGCTCCCGGAGGTGCAGAGGCAGGTGAGGTTCAAGGAGAAGGAGCGGGAGCGGATCCGCTTCAAGGCACGGGCACGGGCGGGGCTGACTATTTGAGCGGTAGAGCTCAGTGCATGGTGTGGTATTGCTACAAATTATAATGCTAATAAAGACGTGTGGCTATCGCGCGTCTGTGACGGATGCATATGAACCTCTTCTCTTTCCGAACACGAACACGGCCCAACTCTGTTCTGACTAGAGCGTGCTTCGATGGTGTATCAGGTCATTAATCATTCGTCACGCCTTCTTACTTAAGATGTTCAACGACAAATGTCCGAGTCAGCTCCAGCGCGAAGGAGAAGCCTAAGGAAAGGGTCGAGCGAAGGCATTGGTGGGTGGACTGCCTGAGTTCTGAATGCTGCGTAGCGCAGTATCGATACAATAACATTATATGGCACATGCTACTCAAGGTTAATAGTATCCTATGCCTCCCCCCTAGCCACCACTCCCCACGGCCCGTGAAGGCTGAGCAATCCTTGAGCAACAAGCTGGCTTAGGCTGGCCGCGACCCGCGCACTAAGTTGTATCGGTGGGGCACCTTGTGCCACGACGACTTCGACGGACCGAAGCCGACCTATGCTCCCCTGCTTTCCGCCATTCCGACGCGACTCTATCATTTCCACGAGAGCTTTGCCACTACCAGTGCCAATTGTATATCGGGGATAATATGTAAGGCTCTGGAGTTTCGGAAGGAGACGACTGCGATTTGTGATCGTTATAGTATCGATGACAGCTTCTCCACCGGTGGGATCATCGGCAAAACCGGCGAGCTTCAAATCGACAACATCTGGTGTTGCGGCAAGTATGCGCGATAGAAGGTCGTGCACTCCGAGTGCACCACACAGTCTAATATCGAGGTCGAGGCTCGTGAGAGGGCTGTTTGTGGACGAACGAGAGAGCATCGAGATTGCCGAACGTTTGAATCCGCCCTCCCCACAACATTTGAAGTGGATGAGCGATGGCAGTGTGAGATGATCAAAAAGCCAGTGCAGTGGTATGTCCTGCCAAAAGTCGCTGATTTCGAAACTTGCAAGTGAGGGAAGCTGGATTTGCGTGGCATCCACAATGTATGGTCCGTCGCGGAATGCGACCTTCAGCTTCACGAGATTAGGAGATTGCTGTAACACCTCAAAGCAGCTGCCGACGTATATCTCTCCGATGTCAAGGTTTGTCAGTTGACCCCATGGCACCGGGAAGTCGGGAACGTCATAAATGCCCATGATCGATAGACTTCGAAGTTTAGGAGCAACACCAAAGACACCCGGAATCCCTAAAGGCGAACAGACAGGGATTGAGAGAGTCTCAAGCAGAGTGATGTTGTTGGTCATTTGGGATGTTATTTCTGGCGTCATGGACGGTGGCAGCGAGAGCGTTGCATCTTCCCATCTCGCACAGTGGGCAACAAGTACTTCCAAAGCTTTTTGATAGCCAGAACTTTCATCGTTGACTTCCGAAACAATGAAAGTAATCGGCTGGGGCCGCGAGCGTTGTAACCAAGCTTCCGCCACTTCCAATTCCTCCTCGTTGCAACTGATGAACCGGAAGTGGGTCCACAAGTGAGGTGTACCCACCCCCACCAAGTGCCAGTGTGGAGAGACATGGGTCAATCGCAGGACCTGGGAGGCGTACTGTCGAAAGGGCACAAGTCGATTGTAGGGTAAGGTTTGGAGGAAGATTTCAGAGAGTATCTCTGGAGGAAGGCGTCGTGAATGGTCGATCTGCGACGGATTACTCCCAGACAAATCTTGAACGAGATGTGTTTCCGAAGAAGAAGCTTCAATGGTCGTATGAGGATTTCCATGCATCGGGGACAGCGAGATGGAGTGCGTTGGGTCTGGTGAAGTTTGCAAGACTGGTGCGCCCGCCGCGTCATATTGTTCTGGATGGGAGGTCTATAGCAATAAATGATATTAGTCGTGACTAATGGCTGTGATTATCTCATACCATTTTATTGGCCAGGTGTGGCAGACCTTTCGTATCCTAAGGCCTACGTTCCAGGACGCAGAGTATCTAAACTTGAAGAAGCTGAGCTTGAGAACAGCCAAAGATTTGCAGCGCGGTGGCTATAACCACAGTATGTAACCGACCCGTACTACTTTGGTTTTACCAACAGGTTCAAAAACATGAGTTCTGGCTTAAATAATAATAAATAATGTTTTAAATGTCAGTTTTAAACAGGAGGTGCGACTGTATGCCAGGGAGAAGAAAGAAGGAAAGAAGTAAGATGTTCAACATGCGTCGGGGTTGAGTACCCGATGGCCCAAGTTCGGGTTCGGGTCGTCAGTTCTGAGTGGCGGACTGTGCTATCGATACAAAGACATTCGATAATTCTACAAGCAGTACCGGCGCATGGTATGTATGGCCACGGCTCAATCCATCACTCATCCTCCTCCTTCGCCACCAAGGCCTGTGGTCCGCGCCACTTCCCCTTCCGCTTCCCGCTTTTCCCGCCCTTTCCTTTCACATCGCCACCTTCCTGCTCCCTGCGCATCTCCGCCTCCCAACTGTCCGGATCCGCGAGGGTAGGGAGGAGCAGGGACGCGGTGCGGTGTTGGAGGAGCATGCCGATAGCGAGGAGGGCAGAGCCGTCGAGGGTCTTGTACATGTCGAGGCGGGCGGTGCTTTGTTTCTTGCTTTTCGCTTTACCTTTGGCTTTGGATTTGCCCTTGGCCTTGCCTTTCCCTTTAACGTTATCGGATTCTTCCCCCTCATCATCTTCCCCCTCTTCGTCATCCGATTCTTCGTCCTCTTCCTCGTCCGGCTGGGACTCCGGCTTTGGAGACGCAGACACCGACTTTGACCCGGATGCCCGCGCCTCTGCAGCAGCCGCCTCCTCCGCAGCCTTGGCGGTCTTCGCGTCCTTCTTCGCTTTCCTTCCGCGCCTGTACTCGCGGCTCCCATCGTGCAGGAGGTCGTGCGAGCTATACCACGAGGCGGCGAAGTGGTGGATCTGCTTCAAAAGGTCCTGTGCACAGGAACACATATACAAGCATCAGCGTGTTGTGTGGTTTGGCTGGAAAAGCGAGATAAAAGGACACACGGACGAAGGCACGGACGCGTCGGGTACAGGGGGCGCCAGGAAGTCAAAGTCATGGATGGTTTTCCGGCGTTTGCGCGCGCGGTAGTCTGTCACACCGTAGTCTTTCCCGTCCTCCTCTTCCTCCTGACACCCTTCTTCTGCCTCCTCCTCCTCCTCCTCTTCCGCCATGGCTTTCCTAATACTTATCTCCGCCGCCGGCTCTTCACCCCCCGCAGGGAGAGCCCCGCGCGCTCGCTTGGGCACCCCACCCCAACCGCCTGCATCGCGTGCGATAAGGTTCCCCCGTGCATCACGGATTGCATTGGTGTGCCTGCCCTGCACGCGCACGCCGCTGGGGTGCAGCGCGAGGGAGGTGAGGTCGTGGATGGTGTGGCTGCGGTGTGACATTTATGCTCCAGCCCAGCGCGTCAGATTGGACTTTTAAATGAGACCTCTGAAATCCCCTAGCATATATGCTTTAATTCCGGAGCCCAGCTTAGCGTGTATGACTTGCGCGCACCGCAACGAGGACCCTGAGAAGTCCCCAGACGCGTGAACAAAGAGTGTCGAGGCAAGCACGAGTCGGCACCGGCCCTGAAGTTATCCGTAATTGAGGTCACTCTTTGTTGTGCGCCACAAACGCCAACAAACGCGTCCAATCGCTAATTTATTCTCTAATGCCTAATTTAATCTCCTTTTCCTCATATCCCCGTCGCGCCCACCCCACGCGCACATCCAACAGAAATGGTGAGGCGTCAACCGAGCTCAGATGAGGAGCAGCAGAATGGCAGCATCGCGAATGGCGCCAACCTGAAGGTGAAGATGGAGAAGGTAAAGAAAGAGAAGATGGCCAACGCCGCGGCGAGGGAGCGCGAGCGCCAAGACGAGGTGCCAGAGGAGGAGGAAGAGGAGGACGAGGAGGAGGAGGACGCGGCTGATGGAGAGGAAGACGAAGAAGAAGACGACGAGGATGAGGAGGACGACGGCGAGGGCTCTTCACGCGGCAGAAAACGCGCGCGCGTCGACGAGGACGGTGAAGCGCGCCCCGTCAAGCCTGAGAGACGTGGGCGCGTCGCCATGCAGACCCTGCCGCGCGACAAAGACGGGTGCGACCACTATTTACCTGACGCGCATACACTGGTACTGACTACGCGATAACAGCTGGGTGCCAGGCTCAATCATGCGCGTCCAACTGCGCAACTTTGTCACCTATGACTACACCGAGTTCCGCTGCGGGCCAGCGCTGAACATGATCCTTGGGCCTAATGGCACGGGCAAGAGCAGTATCGCGTGCGCGATTTGCTTGGGGCTTAATTGGCCTCCCTCTGTTCTCGGACGTGCCACGGACCTCCCGTCCTTCGTTAAAATCGGGCAAAAAGACGGGCACATTGAGATCGAGCTCAAAGGCTCCCCCACTGCTTCCTCTCCTGCGAAGAACCTCATCATCCGGCGCACCCTCTCCGCCTCCTCAAAGTCGTCCACCTTCACCCTCAACGGCAGGTCCGCCACGGGCAAGGAGATCAACGCCGTGATGGCGGCGCTGAACGTCCAAGTCGGGAATCTCTGCTCGTTCTTGCCGCAAGATAAGGTCTCCGAGTTCGCACAGATGAGCCCGGTGAATCTTCTAAAGGAGACGCAGCGCGCCGCGGGTGATCCACGGCTGAGTGAATGGCACGGCGTCCTCATCGAGAGCGGCAAGGAACTCAAGGGCGTTCAAGAATTAATCGCGGGGGAAAAGGATAAGTTGCGGGTGATGACCGAAAGGAACGAGGAGCAGGAGAGGGATGTGGAGAGGTTCAAGACCAGGCAGGCGATTGAGCAGCGGGTATGTGCTATTCTTATGCCATGCGCTCTTGTTTCTAATGCAGTGCACAGATCGAGGTGCTGGAGATTATTGTCCCGAGCGTGGTATACAACGAGCTGAAATCGACGTATTACATCGCGAAGAATGCGCAAAGGGCGGCACTCGAGAAAGCCAAAACGCTACTTGAAAAGAACAAGCCTGCACGCAATCTCCTTGGGTGCGTGCAATTTTATTTTCTGCACGCGTTCGTCCTGCTGACGATTTACCCCCGGGGTAGGGAGTACGAGGAGGACCATAAGAAATTGAATAGGAAACGCGAAACCGCAAAGAAGCACACTCAGGCGACGTTTAATACCATGCGGAGGAAATGGGACGAGAGCCAGAAGCTTGTATGTTTTACTTTCTTGGCCGTGCTGCTGCTGCTGCTGCTGCGTTTCCGCTTTCTGACTGCTTGTTTGTCATGCAGGACGACCAGGTCGAGGTCCTGCAGGGGGAGATCGAACAGGCGAAGAAGACGGACAAGACGAGGGGGCTCAAGATCAAGAATCTCGAGGCTCAAATCGAGAAATGGGAGCATGAGCGTGCGAACCCGCCCGAGACGGAAGACATCGCACCCATCAACGACGAGATGCGCGCACTCACCTTGGGGCGCTCGGAGCAGAAGCTCGCGCAGGCGGAGCTCGAACAGCGCCAGCGCGAGGTCTCGCGCGCCGTGGACCGCGAGAACAACATCGTCAACCAGTGCAACCAGGAGCTGCAGCGTCTCGCGGACAAGGGACACCGTAAATTGGAGGAACTGCGCCGGTGGGATCCTCACATGGCCACCGCGGTCCTGTGGCTCCGCCAGAACAAGTCGCTGTTCAAGCAGGAGGTGTTCGAGCCTGCCCTGTTGTGCATGACTGTCCCGAATAAGCGCTACGCGAGTGCGGTGGAGGCGTGTATTAACGCTAATCAGATGAAAACGCTGGTCGCGCAGAATAAGGACGACTTGGACACGCTGAATCGGTGCCTGAACGATTCGAAGGATGTGCTCAAGGGTGGCAAGGTGAACACGTGGTTTCGCCCCGAGTCGGTGTCCATCAATCCACCGCCCATGTCTCCCGAGGAGGTACGCCGCACACATCTAGAACTGTCCGATATGTGTGCTGATACGGCTGCTGGTAGATGGGCCGGCTGGGCTTTGATGGGTATGCTATGGATTTCATCCACTGTCCAGAGGGATTAAAATCCTTCCTGATGCGCGATGTCCAGCTTCATCGCACGGTACGGATGTATCCCTCGTTGTGCGCTTCGTTAGCTGATAGTGACCGCTCGGTAGGCTATCGGACTCGATGCCCAGCGGGTCAATATCGACGCGGCCTCCGCTGCTGTTTCGCGGAGCGGAGGGGCACAGTTCATTGCTGGGAATATTGTCAACAAAGTGCAGCGCTCGCGTTATGGTCGGAGGGCGACGCAGAACGCCACAGGCGATCTTCGACCAGCTAAGAATTTCATCGATAACTCTAGTGAGTGTTCAACCTGTTTTCGAGCGATGAGCACTTTACTGATGACTTGGCAGTTGATCCTGCGGAGCAGAAACGTATTGATGATAAGATCAAAGCGGCCAAGACCCAGTTGAACGTCATCGAGGAGGAGAGTTCACAGATCACCACTGATCTCTCCAAACACAAGAAGGACGAGAATGATTACCACACAGCTTTGGTTTGTCTAGCTTACTCCCTGGTCCAGGCTGTTCTGACCGGTTGGCTGTATTCTAGGATGCTTTGACCGCGAGGAAGAAGAGGGTCACGACCATCCAGAGGCGTATCGAGTCGCTCGCTCACAGCATTGGTAGCTTCCAACCATCCTCATTCCGTATGCCATGCATCTAATGCAATCTCTTTGTAGTGGCGGAACAAGACAAGCTACGTGCTTTGCGAGCCGAGCCCTCGGCTGAAGCCAAGGCCGTCAATACGAAGCAAAAGATCATTAAGCTGACCAAGGACAGGCTCAAGGTTGCCAAAGGCTACATTGTACTTGCGCCGCTGCTGTTCATATTTCGGACGCTCATTGGCTTTTCTTTGATAGGAACTCATGCGCAGTGCCATAAAGGATCAATCTGATATGACGCGCATCACTCTTGAGCACGCCCAGATCGGTGCCAACATAGCTACACTCGACGCCATGGTCAAAGAACGCGATGTCGAATCCAACGCAGCTAATGCCGCATGGGAAGAGGGTGAGCCGCACAGATTACAAGGTTCTCCACTGTTTAAATTTGCCTCCCTACAGCTCATAACGCATTCGACCTAGTAAAGAAGGCCTGCAAAGAAGCTCTGGATCATCAAAAGGCTGTCCTTGAGAATGCTAGCGACGAACTTGTCGATCGTTATAAAGCCCTTGAAGCAGTATGTAGACCCTCGTCCCGCGAGAGTTTGATCACTTACGCGACTTTTACGTAGGAGGGGGTGTTTGCTGATAAGAGAGCCGACGAGCTTACGCAGGAATTAGAGAACGAAAGGAATAACCTCGAATTGAACAGTGGGGCTAATCCAGGCGTGGTCGAACAATACGAGAGAAGAAAGCGAGAGGTTTGTACCCACCCACCTCGTTAGAGTCTCCGACTGACCAGTTTCCAGATCGAGGCACTCACCGCAACTATTACTGGAAGAGAGAAAAATGCTGAGAAAACCGAGCGAGCGATCAAGAATGCCAGGGTGCGCTATTGTACAATTGGCTCATTTACGATACTAATGATTGGTTAGGACAATTGGGAACCCGCCCTGGAGGCTCTCGTCACTAGCATTGGCAAAAAATTCTCCGCAGCATTCGATAGTCAGTCTAACGCAACTCACACCATTTCCAGCCCGCACTGACAGACTTCCTTCAGGGATTGGCTGTGCCGGGGAGATCCGCATTAGCAAACATGAAGACTTTGACAAATGGGCTATTGATATCCTGGTCAAATTCCGTGAAAAAGAGAAGTTGCAGCTGTTGACTGGGCAACGTCAATCCGGAGGAGTCAGTTGCATTCAGTACATGTATCTTCATCGCCGAGGCTGACGCCCTGGTTCTTCTTTTAGGAACGTTCTCTCACCACAATCCTGTATCTGATGAGTTTGACCGAGGAAGCTCGATCTCCCTTTTCTCTTGTTGACGAGATCAATCAAGTACGTGGTTCCAACCTATTGTCTTAATTGCAACTAAGTTGCGGTGCGCAGGGTATGGATATGCGCGCTGAACGCGCTGTCCACAACTCCATGGTCGAAGTCACTTGCAAGCCTGACAGTGGCCAATATTTCCTCATCACGCCAAAACTGTTGCCCGACCTCAACTACCACGAACGCATGAAAGTGCTCTGCGTTAACAACGGTGAATGGTTGCCTGAAGAAAGGCATATTGGGAGCATGATGGGCATGGTAGAGGCATGCGCGCAGCGTCAAACCCGCTCGGCCAATGCAGTTTGACTTTCTTGAATACTTACTTCCATTCCCCTTTAATTTTGGTCCTTTCTGCTCCTCGCGCATTGGACATACCTTACTGTACTACTTTTCAAGCCTTGATGATGTTTTTTATGCAGGCATATGACTACAGACCTCGCGTTGTTTTACTGTATGCAACTGTTAATGCTCCATTCTTCCTTTTGTTCTGGTCATCTTTGCGAAGCATTATTATAAGTATATATTCAGAACTAGTAGCACGTACAACCACTATAGACTCTCTATATGATCTTCAAGGAATCCCAACAGCACTTGTGTGAGATCCGTCACCTCCGATTTGGCACCCAGCATGGCCTCCGTCTTCACCATGACTGGTTGTGCTTTTTGAAGCAATCCTCGCAAATCCGAGCTCATCTCTCCAGTCATACCCCTCCTGAACCGTTCCCCAATTGCCACAGACACCTTCCTCCGCTCTCGATCTTTGCCATCGTTGCTGATATGGTTATCCACCACATCATCCAACTCAATATCCCCACTGGCATCGAAATCTGGTTTCGACACCCACATAGCAAGTTGGGTGACCGCGTACAAACACACCGCCTCCAACGTCCTCCGAGATGTTAATGCCCCCTGCTTCACGTCAAGTGGTCTTTCGAAGGTGGACAAAGACGGCGGGACAATTGCTTGGCCTATGGGCCGACCGGAGAGATCTCTCAAAACATCGAGTGCGCAATTGCCCAGTTCCAGCAATGTGCCTATAGATGCCGATTCATCTAGAACCACTTTGGAATGCTACGAAGCTTTTGGATTAGCGTTTTGTTATCAATTTTGACCGGGAAATGCTCACTGGAACAATAAGTGCTTCATTCAGAGGCCAATCTTCTCGCTCTTTCAACAACACATCGTCAGCATGGCTGATACTGATCAGCGTTGCCAGAATTGTGCTTGAGAGCATAAAAAATCGGTGCATGAGGCGAGTAGTAAGTGGCCTTTTCAGTGGATCCATGATCTCTGACGACGACAGCGACAATCCTGCAGATTCACGAGGCTCCTTTTCCATCTGAGTACGCTCTCCAGTTGTGACTGGCTCGAATAAGCTCGCCAGGTGGTTGGGGTGAGTGAGAGCGTAGTTGACTTGCTGCAAAAGTGACAATGCATGAGTGGAGAACACACGTAGAACTTTGGAAACAGCGGGGTCGGTGTTGCGAGTGGAAGGTGTGTTTGCCGCAATGGAGTAGAAAAGATTGACAACCTGTTCGATTTCCTCCAGGAGTGGGAAGGTGATGGAATCACCTATTGTCCAGGAAAGCGCGCGAGTTATTTGGTCACCGTACAACTGCACAAAACCACTGGCTTCTGCGTCAAAGAAGTGATTCTGACGGCCCAATGCGGACAACACTCCAGATACTATGGCAAGCATGGAGCAGTACGCTCTATGCGCGGGACTCCTCTCGCCCGGAAGCTCGGGCAAAATCACATCAATCAAACCCGCACTGATAGCAGAACTAATGGAGTTGCTTGAGTATGCTGCCAACACCCCTTCACCAGCAAATCGTTCCGCTGCCGATGGCACTCCTGCGAGGGCTACGTGGAATGCGATAATATGGGGGGCATAGAGAGGCTGCTTGCGAGCCCGTAGAAGGGAAAGATCCGAGAGACCGACAAGATCGACGTGGGTAAAGAGGTCCAAGCTGGATTTGATTACATCTGTTTCTTGACAACGAATGAGCCAATGTATGGAGGACTTGTTGAAATCAGGGCGGGTGCATTGCTCGAAGACCGCAACCAGTAATTCCATATCTTTGTCAAGATCAAGATCCAATCTGCTCCGTGCTGAACCAAAAACGACCTGGAGAGCTTCGATCACAAAATGCAGAGTAGCTTCAAACATTGAGGTAATCGCAAGTCGCTGATCGGCATTGAGCACCTTGGGGCGCCCTGCGAGATTTCTGCAATGCTTGGCACAGAAGAAGATGACCTGTAGTAGCGTGCGATGGAAAGGCACAGTCAATTGGCCGAGGAGGGATTTAGTGGGAGATAATGGTTCGTTGACAAGGATACCATGGACGTTGTTAACTAGTTGGATGAACGAATCGACCTCGTTCTTTTTGTCGGTAGTAGAGAACCAAGCGACTTCGACCAACCCGAGCAATAGGGAAAGTCGCCCGCCATGAACTGCCGCCATCATGTCCCCCGGTCTCCTCTCCTTTGCGGTATCCCGGGAAACGGTGGCTGCAATTTCCAGGGCGATTGGTCGAACAACAACATCCCCTCTCACATATGGCACAACTTGGCGCAGTAAGAACTGCACCGAATCAGTCAATGCCGACTGGGAATGTGCAAGGGAGAGATTCAAGTTGATAGAGCGAACCAACAGGTCCAGGGATTTGGCAGGAAGGCGCCCGTCCATTGGATCCTCTTCAAAGCTGAACGACGGTAAATAACTTCTCAGAAGCGACGTGGAGAATGTGAAGTTATCACCGAACTCGCGTTCTTCTACAGGAAGTTGCGAGCGTATTGGATCCAAAGCGAGGCTTGGGAAATGGGTTGAGACTTGCTCCATGAACTCGTCGTGCAACGTCGGATCATACGCTGTGACGACCGAGTCGCAAACGAGATCATTCAGTTGGTCTTGGTCTTTAAAGACCTCTTCCACCTTGGAGTAGCTGACTGGCTTTTCCAATTTCTGCTGCTTCCCATGTATTTGAAGATGAATTGATATGTCGGTTCCGATGATACGGAGAGCGTAAGACTTTATCATAGCGCGATGAGAGTTTTCAGATACGGCGACGTGAAGTTCTGATGATTCCCCTTCGTCGGATTTTGTGTATTCTTCAGCCCTGTAGCTAACAGGTGGACCAACTTCTTCGCGGGCAACAGCAGCCATCTGGTCCCAGAAGTCTGAATCCCCCCGAAGTGACTGCAAAATGGCTTGATGCTCTAAGCCATGTTGCCAGACGACATCAAGGAAGCGCAAAACGGAAGCTAGCAATGGGGCGTTGAGCTCCCTCAGTTCGCTCCAAGTAGCTAGCCGATCTCGAGCAACATCCATCGCGCTTCTTTTGGCAGACCCATCATTTTCCAGTGTGGTGAGTTTGCCATCATCCTCGGCCTTGCTCTTTCCTTTGATCTGGGATGGTAGACGAAACTGGCCAGCGACAAACAGACTGGCCAGGGCTGGTTCCTTGTCCACGGCCAGCGCGATGAAGCGCCACACGGCAATGCGAAGGGCTGAATCGAAGTACGGGTGGTGGATAATTTGAACAAGCGATGCGACGGTAGCCTCCGGATCCGACAGGTGCCCTATGACAGTGGGAGGTGTTGGCTGGGTAGAGGAAAATGAGGCGCACAGTGCGTACAGAACACGCATTGCCTCCAAAGGGACATCAACACCCATATCACGAGCCTTGACATAGCTCGCAAGAACATCAATGGGATCCAGCTTTGACCGACCCGAGTCAAAACCTGCCGCACCGGTGACTCTCGTGCAGAATGCCTGCTCCAATAAACAAGGCAAAGATGCGTCTGCCGATCGTTGCTTGAAATTGAGCACCAAGCTCGTGAGACGCAAATGGGATCGCAATAGATAGACGAGTCTTCTGGCATCTCCCGTCCTTCGCGAAGCACTCAGAACACGGAAGATAGCACCTGCGGTTGAGATGCACGTGATGAGCGGGTTAATGGTGGAGGTCGTGGCCTTGTGAACCCAGGCATCGGTGATGGCTTGGCCGAGTGTCGAGAAACTGTGACCTGGAGCTGAAGCAGTTTGCTCCATCACTTGCCCGTAGAAGGTGGTGATTCTTTTTCCAATTTCAAACCTGTCCGCCAGCTGTGCATACTTCCAACCCATATGTTCGACCCATATCTCAGTGTGGACGAAGGACGCGGCTCGCAAAAGGACCTCCTCTTTGATCTGCTGCAGCGACTTGCTATCGGTAAGCGTGGACGAAGAAGCTTCGTGGAACAGTCCTTGCACGAGTTGCAGAAGCGCCAGTGTCATCGTATAGTGCCCCGACACCCGCTCTGCCGCGAGCGCCACGGTCGCAAATCCAGCAGTGCGGTCTGACCCAAAAAGTGAAGTCGCAGAGCGAATGTAAAGCCACACGCGTCCCGCAATGTTGGGGATAGTCAGCAGAGCAGAGAGCACACTGATGCAGGAAGTGATCAACTGAGTGCTTGGAGCTGATGCTCTGGAGCGATTTCCAGAGCGCGAAAGTGCATGTTCCAACACCATCGTGGTGAGCTGAACAAGATCAGGAGGCTGTGATTCGCTCATTGTATGCGCGACGACAGGTTTTCCAGATTCCAGAGCCTGCACGAGGGTTTTTGCAAGGTCTGGATTGTCCTGAATAACACTGCGCACAAGATCGAGTGCGTCTGTCACCACTTCCTCGTCACCTCCCGCAGCCATCTCCACGCCGATATCCTCAAGTCGGAGCGTCGCTGTGGACTGATCGTTCCCTCGGCGACGAGAAAATGATACATCGTTATAAGATGACGCGGAGCCGCCCGAGTAAAGGTGTTTGCGATTGACATAATCTGTAAGGACCTCTAGGAGCATTGACCATCCTGGATGGGTGTGCTCCCAGCAAATGACCACGAAGTCACCTCCGTCGCCTGATAGTAAGCGGCCTGTCGAGCGTGCAGGGAGCGTCTCTCCACCCGGCAAGCGGATCGGTCGCACATTCGTGTATGTGGCGGCGGCTGAGGACGACCCGTAACGCTCGGGTACTTTCTCGTATAACGCGTTTGGTCCGCTACATGCACTGATGGGAATGACCTGGGAATAGGTGGAAAGGCTGTACAGATAATCGGCCACTGCGTTATCGCATGCCTCTTGGTAGAAGCTGAGTTTCGTGACACTGCCCTCAGATGCCAGGGGCGTTGAAGAAGCGGCGGTAGACAACGGGTCTGTGTCAAGGAATCCAGTACCGGTCATGGCGCGTAGCAAGCGAATGAGCGGCTTCAGGTGGATGGGAAACCGTGAGCGTGCGACATCGAGGATCGCGCGTCTTGCGACTCCGCGTTTAAAATCTGTTTCCCAGAATTGGTGACAAAGTGCGGCTGCGGTGTTGCTCTCGCTCGCGCCGAATAATGTCACCCACACTTCCACCAGACCGTCGAAGTCTGGAATTAACTCCACCGGCACTAGCTCAACGAGGGCCATGATTAGACCTTCCAAACAATAGTCAGCTCGAGAATAGGGGAGTCTTTGGGAGTAAAATACCTTTGATAACAGCGCGGAAAGACGTTGCGTTCGGATCGGTTACACTTGATCCAGTGCGCCATGCTACCGAGGTCACAAATATCGGAGATGATTTCAGAAGCGTCAAAAGAAGGTTAAACAGCCCAGCCTCTGGCGAAAGACAAGTCCTGGTCATGAGCACATGGGTAGGCTCTCGTTCCTTTGACCTGTTGAGATGCGGCAATAAAGGTTCGAAAAAGGGGCGATAGGAGTCAGGCATCTTCTTTTGCTCCGTCACTGCTGCTGTGAGGCGAGAGAGCACGAAGGACCACGCGAGATATGTGCATGCGTGTTGGCTGTCGAGATGGGACGTGACTAGCTCGTGGATTCGATGCAGCGATTTGGGGCAGGATGTGTAGAATTCCGTGTCGCTGGGGGATTCGGTTACTTGCACTTCTTCATCTGATATCCGCTCCAATGATAGCACCTCCACCATGACCACTATCCACAATGCTGCACTGTCCTTCTGCAACTGCGTTCCCTCTTCGTCTAGCAGCGCCATTGAATTCTGCTGCACCGATCCAAGGTTTGTAGCGTATGCTGTTTCGTAAATTTGGACGACCAGCGGGCCATTGCATGGAGCGTAGTCGAACATTGTCCAGAAAAGCACTTCGAGGATCACTAGCTGCTCTTTAGCAATCTGCTTGGCCCATAGCGAGGCCGTCTTTGGATCACGGGTAGCATGCGGAGGAAGCGGTTCCTGGGTCTTGTGCACATACTCCTTGATGAGCGTCTCCGCAAATGCCTGTGCATCGGGCACTATCCTCGGAAGGACTTTGCAGGCAATCGAATGCACCGGATGCTGGGCGTCGGAGCGGGCGCGAAAGAGGGGAATGAAGATGCGCAGGAAGTATATGCGCTCTTGGAAGTAGAACTGCGTGATGTCCTTCACCAACTCCTCCACATCCCCCGTAGTCCCCCCATTGTACAAAAACGATCGACACAGGGTCAGCGCGGCGACCTGGTCGATTTGGAACTTGTCCGTGATCGCAAAGATGTACTCGTCGGCGCCTTCAACCGGTACGACGACTGCATCTGGCAAGGTCACTGAGCCGGTTTGGATCTTCTTCTTCGACGCGTCTGAAGGCTTGCCAAATGGCTCAGAGATATTTTTGAGTCCGTCTACGCGCCAGTTAAGGGCGGCTGCTAGCTCAGCGTGGTTAGTGTTCTCTAGATGACCATCGAGTTGGGCGTGGATGTCGGCGTAAGTTCTAGAAGACCATATTAGCAGAGTACATAGCAGTAATTTGCCTATACGCACACATCAATGAGACTGGAGCGTTCTGCAGGCTCTGCAGACATTGGAAAGTACAAGTGCAGACCAATGGATAGAAAGACGAGAACCGACACCTGCCGCGGAGGCTTTAGCGTAGCTCACAGGAGTTGGTGAGCAGAATCATTAAATAATAATAGTAAGTCTCAAGTACAATTATACATGCAGTTACAATACAGAACAAAGAATTAAAAGTACAGCCCAGAAACTCAGTCCTATCTTCGCGAGAAACTTAAATCACTACTGAGCGGCGCTAAGCCCAGCTTCGGCTGGGGCAAATGTGCAGCCTCCGCTGCAGGTTGCGCTGGCAAAATATTCGCACCCGCAGGGAAGTTCACGAACCCTGTCTGGTACGCAGACACGTCCGGCTTACTGTCGAAGACGCCAAGTTTGCGCAGCCACCGCTGCCGCACTTGGTGGTAACCCCGGTTGGGCAGTTCTTTCTGCACCAAGTCCCACTTCTGCCCGAACGTCGCGACGGCCTGGCGCACGGAGTTAAGTCGCAGTGCGAAACATTAAAGTGTTTGAAAGCATAGATCAAGACGCACCTGAGCAAGCTTGTCGTCCTCCACCTGGCTCCACTTGACATACGGACTGCGCGTTCTCTTGGAAGAGGGCGCTGTCGAAGCCCCTGCCCCCGCTCTCGCCAGATCCCTGTCGGCCGCCTGCTCCATCTCAATATCCTCGAGCATATCGAGGTCGGGCATGGCAGTTAGGCCCTCCATCGACATTCCCGGTGCAGTGTGCACTACCCTTGTGCGACCACCACCAGCCAAATCGTCCATGGTCATATCGGATGACGATGATGTGCACTTGTCCAGAGATATGGGTGTCGTGGGAGCGCGTTGGTGCGTATCCACATGTGCAGAGCTGGCCAAGACATCCACAGAAGGGGAATGCACGGCAATGGTAACGGCTGCATTCCTAGAGACCACATGCTGGGACCCAGAGTTGGGAGGTGGATCAGATAGCGGCCGTGCAGTTTGCTCCGGCGCTGGGGGATGCAGACTAGAATGCGTGGATGTCTGGTTAGAACGAGACAGCCCGGATGCAGATGCGACAGGTTCATCTGACGCTGTGGTTTGCGCAGTATTCGCATAATCCATGAAAACATCAGCTAGCCGCGCGTCCTCGCCCCCCACTTCAGGGTCAGATTCCATCGCATCCTCTTCCCCCAGCAGCGTCCTTCCCCCAGCGACGCCCGATGAACCCTCCTCGTTCCCCCACCTCACAGGCTTCAGCGAGCTCCATATCCCGTTCTCTTCCAACACCACCTTCGCCCTCCTCTGCGGCAGCCGTCGCGAATTAGCCATGAACTGCCCCAGCCCCGCCTCCATGCTCCTCTGCGGCTCCCTTTCCTTCCCCTTCCCCTTCCCCTTTCCTTTCCCGTTCCCGGAGCTGAAGGCCGCCGCCTGGTCAGCCAGCACGTCCAGTGCACTCCGCACGCGCTCGGCTCCGCGCGCACGCTCGCGCATCGCCCGCTCCGTCTCTGTCTCAGACGCCACCGCACCTGTGCCTGTGCCCGCTTTCCGCCGTTTCGCGGGGACAGGGCTCTCAGGCATGGGACGCTTCCGTGCCATGCGCCTCGTAACCATCCTCGACGAAGGCCCGGCTTCGGCTGCGGTTTCTGCATCCAAATCCAAATCCACATCGTCTGCATCTGTGTCCTCTTCCGCCGACGACGTAGAAGGGGAGGCGGATACGGATATGGGATCCATCATCGCGCGTGCGGCGCTGAGCAGCGAGTCGAGCGGCGTAGGCGGTTTCTTCTGCGGTGCGCTCCGCGCGGGAGTGACAGGTTTTGGCGGGGGCGGGAGCTCCCACGTACCGAAACTCGCACCGTCCACCAATGGGAGCGGACTCAGCTTCAGCGGGAGTGTGCTCAGCTTCGCCCACGGGAATGGCCCCTTCCCAAATCCCTTTCCTGGGCCTGGGATTTTCGCCGCTGCATCGCTTGCAGATGTGGCGCCTTTTTCTTTGAGGGCGTGCGGCATCTTCTTGTGCTGCTTCCTGGCCAGCTCCTTCACCCTGACATCCTCAGCTTCAGCGGCCTCCTCCGCCGCCTTGCGCCGTGCCTCCCTCTCCGCCTTCGCCTTCTCCTTCTCGACCTGTATGAGCCCCCCGATGACAAAGGCCCTCTGCCGCCCCAGCCGGCGCGCGGCCAGCAGCAAATGCTCCGCCCGTGCATCGTTCGCAATTGTGCTCACCTTCCCAGCCTTCTTAGCCGAGCCTTTGGCTTTCTCCTTGCCCTTTTCCCGGGGATACTTTCTCGTCACAGGATACGCGAAAGCTGCGCGCCGGTAGTGGGTCGGCTGCTGTTGCCCGTAGTCAGGAAGGATGACGCGGGGTGTGGCTTCGTCCACGTAGGACATGACGCCAATACGCATGTCATGCCCCGAGGGCGGCACCGGTTCGCCTAAAACGTGTTGGAGCGATGCTGGGGGAGACTGGGCTTCTTCAGATGTCGGTGGCGGCTGAGCAGACGTAGACGTGGATGCTTCGGGGTCGGGTGGCGGAGGAGGCGGCGACTTCGGTATTGTTGTCGACTGTGGTTTCCTTTCGAGGTAGGGATATGTTTGCCCGAATGCCTCTTGCGTTATCGTGGGCTGCGTGAGGAGCAACGGGCGAAGATTTGTAAGCTGGGACTCCAGAGTCGCAAGACGGTATCGCGCGTCTTGTAACTACCAGTGATTATTAAGTATGCGGAGGGGGGTGTTTGACACTGCGTATAATACGTACTTTTGCTTGCAGCGACTTATTTTCTGCAATGAGTCCTTGGCATTCCCGCTCCCGTTGTTGGACTGCCTGCACTATATCGATGAACTTGCGAACTACCGTTGAAGGACAGGACACTCACGGCATCCTTGACGTATCCCGACCAGGAGTTCCACTCGTTAGCACTCCCAAGAGCTCGCTGTGCTATAAGCGCCTCCGCCTGGCGGTCCCAGCCCTCCCGCTCAGCCGTCCATCTCTCCCTCTCCCTGTCCGCCTCCCGGATTAGGAAATCGCGCTGTTCCTTCAGACCTGCGATAACATCCGCCTGGCGCAGAAGCTGTACCGACGATGGATTCGGGCGACTCGACAGGGCCAGCACCTGCGCAATAAGATATATATTTAGTCAGAGATGCAACGCGGCAGCCTCGCTGCGAATGCCTTGTCTCACAAATTCACAGCGGGTCTAAGTGCAGGAAACACGTACCATGCTGACCAGTTCCGTTTCCCTGCGCGTGAGTTCAGAGCTCGAGCTCATGCCCGCGGTCGAGCTAATTTCAAGCGCTCGTTTTCGCATGGCAGAGGCCTGCTCCTCGTCGAGCTGCTCCGGGGTCGGACTACGCACATCTGGACTAAGCGTGGAATGACAGGGTCCGGGAGAGGGACTCATGCCATGGACAATATCCTCGAGGACCAGAGGCGGAGGGTCCAGCGACATGATCGGGAGACAAGAGCGATTATTTGGCAGCGTCCCGAATCGGATGAGATCAAGGCGCGCGTGTCACGTGCCGCTGTTTATCAAGCCTCCGCACAGACTGACAACTTCTTGTCTCCCACTTCCACATCCCCCTGAGACCCTCTTTCGACCTTTTAATGCCTTCTTCTACTATGTCTCACAAATTATACTGGATACAGACTGGCTCCATTCTCCCTAAACATTCACCGTCGTTTTGCCAGCTACACGACTTTCTCGTCGCCATTCAATACCACTAGGCAGACATGCACCGGTCAACCCGCCAGGTCAATCGTACATTATGCCATTTTAATCGGACATATCTCATAGCTCACTGTGTTTTTTGTTGAAGAACAGGCTCCCGATGATGTAGCATTTGGCCACCGAATTCCGATACCCCTCGAAAGGATGTGACTACTAGCCCGCCGACATCGAAACCACCATTACCACCTATCTTGAAACCACCGCACTTCTTATCTCATCGTAATCTTCTCGCCGAGCTTCCGCCGCACAGTCAACCGCCCTCAGTACCTGTCAGCCTCCTCTCTCATTTCTGTCTCTCTAATGCGACTCTCCCATTTCCATCGCCTAACTGACTAGGCGTCGGCCTCCATCTCTTCAATTAGCCGCTGGTCATCTACACGCGGAATATCCACTACCGCGTGTGCTTGGTGGTAGCCGTCAAGTGCGCCCCCAATTTGAACGACGACCCGGCTCTTCAACCTTTACGTTCCACTACAGGAGAAAGACCTGCGTTGACAACATCGATATCAGGATCCAGAACTCGACAAGATCAGCTACCAATAAACTGTTACAAGACGCAAGAGAGGCTTTTCCGCTTGCTGCTGGGTGGTAGTTATTAAGAGCGCCCCATGACCATCGTGGTCGCCGACCATCAAGATCCTCGGCATTGAAATCGTTCGTCAATCCTCAATATTGCGCTTCAAGATACATCGCAATAATGCGACATCACAGCCTGGGCCTGGGCTCGGTTTAGGAGCTCTGGAGATTTCCTCATGGCCGCACAGCAACTTGGATTCTGGCTCAGAAGGCCCCAACGCCGGATTGACCCCCTTTCACTTTGCATTAGTACTTGGACAGTGGCTATACCGGGCGATCTCCAGGCGACCTCTAATCCTTCATATTCGAAGGTGTCATTGATAGATTGGCAAGCTTTCTCTTCCATTATTAGCACTCGAATCCACACCACTTCAAACCGAGGATCAGGATCTTCCTAAAGGGCTCTGACTAGGCCTCATTGGGATCAAGATGTCTACGTAGAAGGATGAGAGAAGAGGCCTTGCCGCATATAAAGTACTGAACGGTAGCCGCCAAGAGCGCCCCAGCTGGGACAACGACACTCGAAGTTCGTCAAGTTTGCCCAGGTTGCCCTTCAATTGCCGTATGCAGCAAGCTCCCCCAACCTCCCGGGCCCCCCCACTGAATTATATTTTGCTTCATTGGACACGTGAGGGGTTGCATTTAAAGAACTGCGACAAGCGCACGGCGGCGATTCGTACACGTTGAGGAGGAACGGATGAGACAAGAGCAGCGCACAGCCCACCTACGGCCACGGACACAGCAAATCAATTGCAATTCGACCATGTTCCCAGGTGACAGCTGATTGCGACGTTGGAAAAATTGCAACCAGCTGTCACCCGAGGGTTTCTGTGTTTTTTTTTGTGGGGGTTGGTGAGTAAAGGAGGACCGGAGGGATTATAACACCTTGGCAAGAGATGGTGACGGTGACGGTCTCTTACCATGGTGTTCCAGCAAGGCCTACGATCCTCCCTTGTCCACCAACCTCCATAAATTAATAAACACAAAAACATCGCAACCCGTGGCCAGGAAAATCTGACTTACCGCTTCTCAGATGGTGCCCTCCGATGCCTAGTTTTCGAAGACAATGTTGGGCTCGTAGGTACGACTACGTGCTACAGGTTCAGCCCGGGGGACAACCTCGAATGCACTGGTGAAGGTCATACCAATTGGAGCTGTACGTCTCGCAGTTAAACAGTCGTTCAACTGCGAGACTTACAAACATAATTGTCAGTGCAATATCAATGTGCTGAACTATCGCAGATGAGGGTCAAGGAGTCACTCACAGCAACTTCGGACATACATTGTCGCTATAGTTTGCAGGCGATGGCAGGTAGGACGGAGAAGTATATTTGAAGAAGCTATTCACATTTTTACAAGTTTTGCGGGTAAGCTGAGAGATGGAGTTAGGGCACCGATTCTCGACTCGACTCGAGGAATTCTTTATACTTCTTCAGGGAGCGAGAGGCCCTCTTCGCGAGTCCCTAACAAGCCACTTTACGGCACAGTAGTGGCCCAGAACCCGGGAAGAACTCCGTCGCAGTGGAAACGAAAGGCGCGGAAAGGACCTGTCGTCGCCTGAAATTCCTTCTGGAAGCCTGTCCCGACACAGATCGCGGCAGAAGAGGCACCTAGGTGTCAGTTATTCATTTGGTGGCTTGATGGAAGGGCCAATTCCATTGTGGCGAAGCAGTGCGAAGCGCGATGGTGATGCGATAGCTGTGTGACACGTTCCACGACAAAGCATTGAACAAATCAGTGACAATTGGGGTGCGAAAGATAATTGGAATGAGGGTGGCCGAAAAGTCAGGAGGAAGGCCTTTGACAATGAGGCCGTAGCTGTATTGATCGACCCCACAGCAGCAGTGCCGCATCGTGACAGTATCTGATGATGTTCTGTGTCGATAACAGGCCTTTGAACCTGGTGCGAGATTGCGAGTCATGATATTTCCGAATGTGGTATTTGCAGACCCAAATTGGACACGTCTTCGCGACAGACGCCTAATCTTGCATGGCCTGTGTAATTATGCCTCGAGCACAAGTCAAAATCTTGTTACATTCCTTCTGTGTCGTGTTATGAATCTCGTTGTTGGATCCATGATTTATCGTGAGAAATAGAATCACAGATGGACAATCCTCAGAGTTACATACCGCTTGAGATGAGCCCAGAAGTGAGGATCCGGTTGCTCTTAAAATAATGTGATTAGCTCTTAGAAAGTGGGGTCATACGGGCGCAGTTCAGGGGTACAACGCCGCAGCTGGGCGGACTTCCTGCTGACATTATCTTATCTGGTGCTTGGTGTGGCGATTGCATGGTGTAGGTTATAACTTTAAGTAAGAAACAACATATTACTTACGAAAATTGGGACCGAAAAATCTGACTTGGAAGGAACGCGAAGGTTATGCAGAAGCAATTTCTAGTTGACCTTCGATCGAGCTTCAACATACTATAAATTATTTAAACATCCCTCGCGGCGGGAGCAAGTTTGGCGCAAGTCTGTGCAAGTCCACGCCTCGCGAGAACGGCGGCCGCGGGAAGGATAACTTTTATGTAAGTTGACACTGACAGGGAGCCACTTTTCGCTTAAGCGCCTATTTGGTTTCGGGTAAATACTTATGTTAAGGTTGGTGTCCAATATTGTACAGGGATTCGATGAGATCCGCAATGATCAACCAGTCTGAACATTATTCGGAATTGGTTCGGAAAGTAATTTGGTAATTTACAAAAATTGCGCACAGCAAGAATAGTCACTAAGTTACAGTAGTAAGGAAGTTTGTGAATGATGAAGCTCATGATATTTATCCAAGAAAGGACCCTGAAGTTTAGAGGGCAGAAATCGCTGCGACGACTTCTTGAACGGTGGGGCGTGAATTAGGGTTGTTGTGATCGCCCCAACACCTCTTCGCGAGGTCCCAATGCGCGTCAGCCAGAAGACAGGTCTGTGGACGTGGCGGCTGTGTGCGGTGATGTAGATGAAGGATAACCTGCATGTCAGAGCTCGAGGGGTACGGACACTCCCCCGACATGACCTGTGCAGATGTTGAATGTCAGTAAAGCAATTCACTCTGATAAAAAGATCGCTTGCGAACATGTAGCAAGAGGCTGCCAAACGAGTAAATGTCACACTTCCGAGTGAGATTTGGGACATAATCCTCGATATTCGCTTCGAGCGGTGCAATGAGCTCAGGGGCCCGCCAGCGTCCATTGCCACCAACGCTCCGAGACCAATAAGAAGTTCCTACAAAACGCGGCATAAACGACAGACCGAAGTCTGTCAAGCACGCGTCGCCGTTGTCGTCAATTAGAACATTGGCCTGGGTGCGATTGTATGAGAAATTATGCACAACGACTAGTAACCGAATGAGCTTACAGGGTAGAGGTCGCCATGGATTATCCCCAAAGTATGGACTGCCAGTATATTAGCATGCAGTTATACAGGATAGCAATAGGTCCACATACGATGTTGAAGACCTTTCGCAACACCGCAAAGCTGTCAAAGAGAAGAAGCATTAGCCGCTACTATTCACATGGTAGTAGATAAACGCACTATATTCAAGCGGGCCGTGTCTTCCAGCGGCGGCGTACTCTCAAGAGCGCCAGACAGATCCCCATTCTTCATCCAAGGCGAGATCATTGCTACTGGGTTGGGTCCAGCGAACAAAGATGGAAAGTCCGTGGTGATTCCCCACAAAGGTACAATGTGCTTGTGATCTAGTCCCACCCAGACTTTTTGTTCCCGTCGGCATCTCTGCATGATAAAGATATTAGAGATGCCGCGATGTAGAGCTAATGATAATACCTTGCTGAACTTCCGGAGGTCTACACTAGTAACCTTTCCTGTAGTGTTATGCACCACCATGACGACCTTCACCGCAACCTAGGGTAGTGTGAGTGATCATGGAACCGCCGCAATGACTAGGCAGGAGAAAGCGCACCGTAGTTGCCGTCCCCTCGGAAGTTGTCCATATGCCTTTGTAAATATGAGCATGCCCACTGTCGATCTTATCAGCCGTCTCGTACTTGACTTTGCCAGTGAGGTCGATAGGAATGGTGTGGGTTGTCTCGAGGTTTTTTGGAGTAGACATGGGTGCGAGAAAGAACGAACTGGGGACTGGAAAACGAGTTAGTCTGTTATTTATGCATAGTGTGTATGCGCACATCTTTGATAAAACTCCCACGGCAGCATATCGTAGCTGTAGAAATCTGGCTCCGGCTCGGGCCAAGGTACGTAGACGCTGGATACCAGGGTCCAGGGTGTCGGAAAGGAAGGAATGTACCATAATTAATTATCGAGGTTCGACGCCGTGCTGGTGGCAGTTGCAATTTATATGGACCTAGAACACTGATAGCAATGTCGGTGGTGCCATTCGACCGAGTGGTGTCGCCGCTACCGCAGTTGACGCTGTTTTGATAAATTTCTTGCATGCTGATTTTCCGGCTTCGTGTACATGGTGGAACACCTGCGCTCAGCCGGCCAGACAAAATGAGAGGTGCCTGCGAATACATGTGTACACGCACTGCAAGAGTTCATACCCGCAAGCAATAACAATCGCTTGCAGATGGGAAACATTGAGAAGTAACGACCCAATTCGGCGAGTGGATTACTTTGGAGGGTGATCCTAAAGAGTACAACACCAGGACCCCGGGCTTGATTACAATTGTATGGCACCCATTAGAGCCGCACCCTCACCACCACCACGAGTCCAACCTAGAAGTGCACTGGCTAACGTGATCCCGATTGCCACTCCGAGTGGAGAGCGGTGGTGGGGACATAGATGCGACGACGGGTAGCTTGCGAGGAGATATTCCAGAAAAGAAACAGCCTGTGAAAATAATACATTATATCATGCTGTTTTCGACAAACAGCTCACCAGGTCCGAGCCTCCTAATGCCGGTTCGAAAGTCGGCTATAACAGCGCCCTCTGGACACGAGGAAAATCCTCGTTGACAGTTCCTCAAAGAAAGAGACCGGGCCATATTCGTCGTGCGAATTCGATCCGCAGACGTTTTCATACGTTAAGCTCGCTGTGAATCAAATGTGGTCCCCAGAAATATTACAGAAAAGTGAGCAGGGTTCCGCGCCACCATCTAGCGTTTGACGTTGATCTGTCCGTCATGAAGCACCGATATTTTTGTGATCATAGGGAAGCCAGAGAATTGAGTTTCCACGAGAAGCCGCAGAGAACCATTTACCAAGATGGTAAGTATCGCCCGGTCAATTTGAAACTGTTAAAAAAGCCGTCGTGTTGTTGTGCAGGTCAATCAAGTGGAGGAAATACAGTCGCGCCGATTATGAGATCATGGGCAACCGTCAATGAAAGCGTTTTCGCCAGTGTAGGTAATTGCAGAAGCAAAGCTGCTCTAAAGATCAGCATGTACAATATGTGGCAGATGATCCCGGCGCAGCTTACGTTAGTCGTGCAGTGTCGGTGACAAGGGCGTTAAACGAGCACTTGCCTCCAGCCCCTTGCATATATGTAACCCTACGCTGTATCCACGGAGATGAGATGATTCTGAACGAAGAAAAAGATAGATCAATTCAAAGTCTGAAAGAAAAGAAAGGGGGAGAAACACTCACGCTGTGTGCAATATGTGCCTTAATGAGATACAGAAAGGTAGCGTAGACTGAGTCAGAAGAGCAAGACAATGAATGCTGTCTGGAGGTTCGCTTGGTTCTACAATGACTTTCAAAAAGTATCGAGTGGAAGTGGGGATAGTGCAGGAGACTTGGAGAAAAGTCCCCATCCCGGAAGGCTGAATACATACCCTGGATTTGCCTGTCGATTTAGCATATGTATGTCACCTAGCTCCGGATCGGAATGTCACACTAATACTTGCCACTGTAAGCGAGAGACTACGCCACATGGCCCATGCATGTTATTCGGCCGATGCAAAAAATTATAGGTGTCCTAGGCATCTGCAAAACATATGGCCACCGCAGAGGTCGAACCTGCGATCTCCTGATTAGATACGAAACCGTAGTCAGACGCGATGCCATTCCTCATCGGCCTCTCCGTCTCCGTTCAGCCGCCGCGCGGCCGTGGCTGTGCCTGCTTTACGCCGTTTCGCAGGGACAAAGGCTCTCGGGCATATCATGATCCGGGGCGCGTGTCATGTCGTAACCGTCCTCGACGAAGGCCCCGGCCCGGCCCGGTTTCTGCATCTGCATCTAACTCCAAATCCATGTCTGTGTCCTCTTTCGTGGACGACGCAGAAAGAGAAGGCAAGACTTCCAACATAGCGCATGTAGCAATGAGCAGCGAGTCGCGTGGCGTAGGCGGGTTCTTCTTCTTCTTCTGCTGCTGCTGCCGCCGATGCTGGCGTGGGCGGGAGCTCCCACGTCCCAAACCCCTTGCCCGGGATATTTGTTGCAGCGTCGCCTGTGGCGTGTTTGTCTTTGATGTATGTTATTTCCTTATGCTGCTTCCTCGCCAGATCCGGTTTTGTCGAGATAAAGGTATGTTTGCCCGAACACCTCTTGCGTTATCGTGGGCTGCGTGAGCGGAGATTTGTGAGCTGAAACTCCAGAGTCGCAAGACGGTATTGCGCGTCTTGCAACTACGAGTTATCATTGAGTATTTCACGAGGAAGGAATTTGACACAGCGTATGATACGTACTTTCGCGGGCAGCGACTTATTTTCCGAAACGAGCCCTTGGCATTCCCGCTCCCGTTGTTGGACTGCCTGAACTATATCAATGAGCTCGCGAACTGCCATTCAAGGGCAGAACACTCACAGCATCCTTGACGTATCCCCCCGTTGGCACCCCCGGGAGCCCGCTGTGCTGTAAGCGGTCCTAGCCGTCCCGCTCAGCCGCCCATCCCCTCCTCCCCGCCCGCCTCTCGGATCAGGAACTCGCGTTGTTCCTTCCGACCCGTGATAACATCCGCCTGGCGCAGAAGCTGTACCGACCATGAGTTCAGGCGACTCAAAAGGGCCAGCACTTGCGCAATGAGTCAGAGATACAATGCGGCATCCTCGCTACGAATGCCTTGCCTCACAAATTCTCGGGTCCAGTAGAGGGGTCTGTGCCATGGACAATACGAGGATTAGAGGCGGAGGGTCCATCAACATGCTCGGGAGACGAGAGCGATTGTTTGGCAGCGTCCCAAAGAGGTCAAGGCGCGTGTGTCACGTGCTGCTGTTTATCAAGCCCCGCGCAGGACACAGTGACACCTTCTTGTCTCCCACTTCCATATCCCCCGGAGACCTTCTGAGACCTTTTAATGCCTTCCTCTTCTACATTTCACAAGTTCTACTGGGAACAGACTACCTTGATTCTGCCTAAACATTCACCGTCGTTTTGCTACTAGCCACACGTTGGCCACACGACTACCTCGCCGTCATTAAACACCACCACAGACATCCGCCAGTCGACCCGCCACGTCAATCTCGTACATTGTGCCGTTTTAATCTAACATGTGTTATAACTCACTGTGTCTTTTTTTTAAAAAGAAGAAGAAGAACAGGCTCCCGACGACGTAGCATTTGGTACCCCTCAAGATGTGACTCGTACTGGCTACCGGCCTGCCGACATCGAAACCAACCCCTTACCACCTATCTTGAAACTATCTAACTACTTATTTCATCGCAATACTCTCACAAAACTTCGGTCATTGTCAGCACGCAGTCAACCGCCTTCAGCAACGGTCAGCCTCCAATTCTCAGGTTAGATTCCTCCAAATGGTCACCCTCCTTTCTCTTTGTTGTCGCTCTAATGCGGCTCTTCCATTTCCATCGCCTAACTGACTAGGTATTGACCTCTATCCCTTCACCCGGCCGTTGACCATCTATACGTGCAATATCCTTTGCCGCGTGTGCTGGGTGGTAGCCGTCAATTGCGTTGGAACGACGACCCGTCTCTTCAACCTTGACTTTCCATCACAGGAAGGCGACGTGAAGACCTGATTCGACGTCATCGACTCTAGAACTCTTCAAGATCAGGTATCAATACTCTGTTACAAGACACAAGAGAGGGCTTGCCGCTTACTGCTGGGTGGTAGTTGTTAAGCGCCCCATGACCACCTTTGTGGCAATTTCAAGAGTCAAAACCCTGAAAAGCCTTGCATTCCGCTCGAGCTTTGAGCACAGCTGTTTGCTTAAGTCGCTGGAAACTGAATCAATGAAGATGCCCCAACCTCAAGTCCCCGCTGAATCATATTTGGCTTCATTCTCGTGCACGGTGAGGAGGACTGGATGCCAGTAAGAAGAGACAGCTGCTGATCTGCCCAGTGCATGGCCACTGGAGCCGGCATTTCTCGGCAAGCTAAAGAAACGCCGGCGCCTTGTTTCCGCATGACCGTGGCCTTAACCGTTCGGGCGTACCAGTGGTTTACTACCAGAGTCCACCAATCGGCACCAACCTGTCAGGATTCGAGTCAATAGCACATGGCGTAAAGAGCCCGCTGTGTGCTGATGCTACATTATGATATTGGCCCTGGGCAACGCACCTTAACAGAAATTTGGTCATGTGACTCTCAGACGTCGCAAAGTGGCGCAGATTTGACCCCGCGTTTGTGTGTTTCATCGAGCGTCCTTAATCATGGCCACAGGCTCTCGTAGTACATTCTGAAGAGTACATACTGTTAATAAATGAATTATCTGGGGCATGATCGGGCCGATTTTTGATATTCGAAATATTCACTGAATCCACTACCAAATGGTGGGCATCACAGGGCCTAACTCGGGCAATAAAAATCGAGAGAGAAAACTGCCCGACCATGCCCTTTGTATTCGTTACCTGAGAACATCTATCCGCCAAAGCGTAGTCACAGGGGTCCAATCTGCAGCGGGAAGGACGCTCGACTGGACGACGAAATTTGGGCGCTAAAATGGCAAATGGCCAGTCCGATATGAGTCCGACGTGTCCGATCGTGTCCGATCATCGTCTCTTGACGAACTTGTGGGAGCTCGTCCAAGCTCATTTGCCCATTGATTTGCGCAATTCTTACATTTTTGGAGTCGCAGAAATGGATGGCATTGGATTAGCGAAAATGAAATGCCAAAATATGTTGCTAGAAAAATATGAATTTCCACCTGCGGAGAACCCTGTCCATATCTCTACAACTGCAGAGCCAATCTCCTTCGGTCTTTCTCTCAGATGACTTTTACTTTAGACTAGTATATGAAGAATTTTTGGATCGGGGAAAATGAAGTGCTGGTCGTTGAGAAATTGGGAGTTTACTTATTCTGGTTACCTTTGACAGGTGCGAGTAGCCAATTATAACATGATCCCCAATCCTTTACACTGTGATTTTGTCCCCAGAAGGTACATTTATTACACATATAAGTATTCAATTTGACGGAAGAGGCACCAGTGCTTTTGCGAGCGTCTAGAAAAATAAAAACGGGTGGGGTCAAGAGATTTTGACTTTAGGAGAGCGCCACAGATCACGTGGTGTCACACACTTGTAACCGTGGTTGCCCAGGGCCAATGATATAGCTCAAGCAATGCTGCCCGTCTTCACCTGGTTCCACCAGCGCGAATCCCCCCGAAGACACCATGCTTGACCATTACAATCTGCTGGTTATTGCCCCTCTACTCTTTGCATACACATTGGGTAGCTTCACCTCGCTACCTACGAGTAAGTGTCTGGGTTAGAATCGTTGCGCTGCCAATCTCATATTCTTATCTTAGGCGTGGATCGCCGTCCGAGAGCTTCCGCCCGCCGTACCCACCATTGATCTCAGCACCCCCTCCCCCCAGGCAGTTCTTGCAGCCGAAAACAGGAGGCAGAGAATGGTAGTTTACGCCACTTTCATGCTCGTTATGATCGTGCTCGCGATATGCGCAGCAGCGACAGCGTGGTGGTTCGGGGACTCGAAATCACTTCTAGCCATCGAAACTGTTGCCATTATTATGGTTTCTTCGCTCTTTTCCCTCATGGTATGCCTGCAGAGTCTCATCCATCTGATCAAAATCGCGCTAATTTGATCCATCCAGGCCCTCTTTGATTTATTCGGATTTCCCCTAGCCTACCATCGCACACGCGAGGGAGGTGTGTCATGCAATCTCCTTCTCACGTTGCTTAATATTGAAATTTGGTCTGTTGCAAGGCCTGCTGAAACTGCCAGAAGAATTCAACCCACAGGACTTGAGTACCATGAAGATCGGCATCTCAGCAGTTATCTTCAGCGTCGCTCTGCTCTTTGGAGCTTCCCGGCTTCATAGTAATATATGCGCATCTGCCATGGTTTTCCTAGCGCTACTCGCAAACGAGGGATATTACGAGGATGCGAAAATAGTTAGGTTCCGGAGAGTTATGATCGACTCGGTGCAGAAAATAACACACAATCACCGAATACGCAGGCTAATTGATGCATTCAGGTTGTGTATGCCTGTCTTGCAGCTGCAGCCGCGGCGGTTCTTTATGGCTTGAATGGCACGGCTGAGGCTGAAGAGAAGCCCCCGCTCGATGGTCAGGATCAAAGCCAGTGGGTGTATGTTTTCTGGCTGGCTTTCCCACCGTCGGGACTCTTTGGCATTTGCCTGCGCTTCGACTTCTCAATCCACGTCGACGCCGCGGACAGCACCGCGCTTTCGACCAGGCTTGAGGCATTACCAGCCCCCGCAGTCAACCCAGGAATGGCACTAAGCCAACAGCTTGGCGCTAAACCAGGCGTTGTAGCCCCGTCATTTGCAGCCCTTGCGGCTGCTCGCTTTCTGTGTCCCTACTTTGGCTCTGCGCTTGCCGTGTGGCTTTGCGCGAACCTCGTCGTCTTCTTGCTCGGTCTTCGCGGATTCGCCATGGAATACGGGCCCGAGGCCCATGCGTGCGGCGTGCTGCTTCTGGCACCCCCTTTTATTATCGGCACCATCGTAGTTGTGGCTTTGGCGCGTGGAGAGACAAGGCGGTTGTTGGACTACGAAGAGGTGTGGACGTATGAGCCAGTCAGCCAGGGTGGTCTAAGAAAAATATGGCCACTCTGAAGGATGCAAGCAAGTACGCATGATTATGTCCATCTTTTAACAAAGATTCTCATGGTTGTGTAATCCCGTCATATCTCTCTGTATCTTTGAATCGGTTTTAAGGAGGCATATCCAATTTAATGGACCTCGCATTTTGGGCAAATTTTGGGTGCCACACAAAATGACTTATGCGATGTTTGAATCCTCGGATGACAGCCGGTTGCGATGTTTGAAACATCGCAACCAGCTGTCACTCAAGGACATGGTCGAATTGCAATTGATTTGCTGCCTCCGCTGCGGGGATCGAAAGCATCGACAACACACTTTCCTCAGGCACCTCGTCGGTGACAAGTAGCAAGATTCGGCTTCTCGGATTGACAGCAAAGGAGAGCTGATCAAGACGCTAGCCATATATATGGGTCGTTCCAAGGACGGCCGTTTCAAGAAGAAATGGGGAAACTGCCTAGAAATGAAGCTCCGGCCGTACTGCAAACAATGTGATTGGCTCCCAGAAATCAGAAATGCACAGGGTCATACGGGCGCAACGCGGTTTAGGGAGGCAACGCCGCCGCTGATGGACAATCCTCCGAGTTGTATACTGCTCGAGATGAGCGTAGCAGGGAAGCTCCGGTTGCGCTCCAAACGATGCATTTAGCAAATCAGAAATCAGAAATCAGAAATACACAGGGTCATGCGGGCGCAGCTCGGTGTAGGCAACGCCGCCGCCGAGGGGACTTTCCGTTGACATTATTCCATCTAGCGATCGATGTAGCGATTGCATAGTGTAGGATACAAGAAGCCAACACACTGTGTAAAATGAGACTGAAAAATACCATGGCTTGGAGAATATTGCACGAATGCGTAGGTTATGCACACGCAATTTCTAGTTGACCCTCGATTGTGTTTTAGCTTTTCTAGTCGGCGCAAAATTGGCGCAAGTCCGCGCCACGCGGGAACAGCCACCTCGACAAGAAGGATAACTTTAAGTTGACACTGACAGGGAATCACCCTTCTCTCAAGCGCCTATTTCTTGGTTTCAGACTTTATGTTGACAGGGAGTTACTTTTCACTCAAGCGCCCATGTCTCGGTTTCAGGTTTTGTTTATTTTCTCAGGGTCAGTAAGTACAAGGACTCAGTGAGATCCACAACCGATGTACGATCGTAAGGAACATCGTTCAAAATGAAATTTGGTAATCAAATATTTTTGTGCACAAGAATAGTCATAAAGTAAGGAAGTTCGCGAATGGTGAAACCGGTGAAAGCTCATGGTGTTAATACAAAAAAGATCCCCGTGGTTTAGATGATTGAAATTGCTGCGACGACTTCTTCGGCAGTTGGACGCGAAGCAGGGTTGCCGCGTTCGCCCCAGCACCAAGTGGCAAGGTGCCAATGTGCGTCAGTTAGACGTTGGGCTCGTGGACGTGACGGCTGTTTGTGATTATATAGATGGATGACAACATGGACGTCGCGACTCAAGGGGTACGGCCGCTCCCCCGACATGACCTGTGCAGACGGTGAATGTCAGCTAGGCGATTCACGCTGAGTAAAGAACAACGCTTGCGGACATGTAGCGAGAGGCTGCCAAACGAGTAGATATCACACTCGAAGGTGAGATCTGGGACGTACTCCTCGATATCTTCAACCTCGAGCGGTGCAATGAGCTCGGGGGCCCGCCAGCGCATGGCGCCACCAACGGTCTGAGACCAATAGGAAGTTCCCACGAAAAGCGGAACCATGAATGACATGCCAAAGTCTGTCAAGCGTGCGTTGCCGTCGTCGTCGATCAGCACATTGGCCTGCAGGTGATTGTATGATGAACGATGCACAACTACCAGCGAGCAAAGGAGCTTACTGGGTACAGGTCGCCGTGAATTATCCCCAAAGAGTGGACTGCTAGTCTGTTAGCACACACTTATAAAAGATGGCACTGGGCGCACGTACGATATTGAAGACCTTTTGCGGCACCGCAGAGCTGTCAACGAACAGGTTAATTAGCCAATACTGCTCGCATGGTGTTCGGGGAACGCACGAGATGCAAGCGGGCTGTGTCTTCCGGCGGCGGCGTACTCTCAAGGGCACCAAACAGGTCCCCGTTCTTCATCCAAGGCGAAATCATTGCTACTGGATTGGGTCCAGCGAACGACGATGGAAAATCCGTGGTGATACCCAAAAAAGGTACAATGTGCTCGTCAGCCAGTACCTCCCAGACTTTTTGTTCCCGGCGGCCTCTCTGCACAGGAAAGTTATTAGAGATACCCTGATGTAGGGTTGATGATAATACCTTGCAGCACTTCCGGCGATCTACACTAGTGACCTTTCCTGTAACACTATGCACCCCCATGATGACCTTCACCGCAACCTAGGGTGGTGTGGGTGATCATGGAACAGCAGCAATGACTAGGCAGGAGCAAGCGTACTGTAGTTGCCGTCCCCTCTGAATTTGTCAACACGCCTTTGCAAATACGGGCATGCCCGCCCTTGATCATGTCGGCCATCTCGTACACGATTTTGTTAGTGAGATCAGGAGGAATAGTGTCAAGGTCGGTTGGAGTAGACATGAGTGCGAGGAAGAACGAACTGGGCACTGGCAAACGTGTTAGTATGTTATTTATGTATATTGCGTATTGCGCAGATCTCGAACAAAACTTCCGTGGTGTGCCATGTTTCAAGACATTGTACCTGTTAGCAATTTGGCGCCGAATCGGGGGAAGGCAGGTGGATACCAGGGTCACGGGTGTCGAAAAGGAAGTAACGAAGCATAACCAACTTTAATCGAGGTTCGACGCCGTGTTGGTGTCAGTTGCAATTTACACGGAACTAGAACATTGATAGCAATGTCGGCGATGCAATTGAACCGAGGGCCTTCGCAGCCGCAGTTGACGCTGTTTTGATAAATTTCTTGCGTGCGGATTTTCTGTCCTTGTGTACATGGGTGGAACACCTGCGCCAGGCTAGACAGAACATATGGTTAAAAATGAAAGGTGTGAGCGAATAAATGTGTAAACGCACTGCAAGGCACACAAGCAATACCAATGGCTTGCAGATGGGAAACATTGAGCTCGGTGGAAGATTAGCTACCCAATTAAGCGTGTGGCTTTCCTGGAAGGGTAATAAAAAAAAACCAGGACCCCGGCCTTGATAACAATTTTAATATGGCATCCGGTAGGGCCGCGGTCTCACCACTACGACGAGCCTGGAAGCGAGTTGGCTAACGTGATCCCGATGGCTGCTTTGAGCGAAGTGAGCGATTGGGGACATAAATGCAATGATGGGTGACCAGCGGAGAGATATTCCAGAAATGACAGCCTGGTAAATACCACACAGGATGGTATGCTGTTCTCGACGACAGCCCACCAGGCCTACGTCGAGCTCGCGGTGAATCAAACGCGATCCCCAGAAATGTTACAGAGAAGTGGGGATGGTTTCGCCAACTCGTAGTGCTGTATTTGATGTGAATCTGTCTGTCACGAGACACCGATGAAGTACCGATGTATCACCATGTTGTGATCATATGGAAGCCAGAGACTCGAGTTTCAGCGGGAAGCCGCAGAAGACCATTTACTAGATTGGCAGATGTCGCCCAGTCAATTCGAAGTTGTTAAAAATGGACGGTGGTAGTGCTGCGCAGGCCAATCAAGTGGAAGAGAAGGGAAGGGACACAATCGCGCCGATTATGAGATCACAGGCAACCGCCAAGAAAAGCATTTTCGCCACAGATAATCGTAGAAGCACAGCTGATTTACGGTGAAAAAGGTCAGTATGTACAATATGTGGCAGATGATCCCGGCGCAACTTACGTTAGACTCGCAGTGTCCACAACAAGTGCGTTAAACGCATATGCCTTCAGCCCCTCGTATTACCAACATATGGACCCCTATGCTATATCTATGGATATCAGAGGATTCTGAATGAAGAAAAAAAGAGATTGATTGAATATATGGAAGAAAAGAAATAGGGAGAAACACTCGCGCTGTGTGTAGTCCACTGCAGTGTGTGACTTGATGAGATACAGAGAGGTAGCGTAGACTGAGCCTGGAGAGAATTAACACCCAAGAAAATGAATGTTCTCTGGGGGCTGGAGGCTTCAGAAAATTAACGAGCGGAAGTGGGGACTTAGAGAAAAGGGACTTAGAGAGAAAAGTCCCCATCCCGTCGGAAGGCTGAATACATACGGAAATCTGTCGATTTAGCATATGTCAGCCAACTTCGGATCGGAATGTTACATATTCCTGGGAGTTTAACCGGGAGTCGGAGACTTATCAACACATGCAAAAAAAATATCACGGAGTCCCGAGGACATTTCCAAAATATATGACCACCGCAGGGGTCGAACCTGCGATCTCCTGATTAGATACGAAATCGTAGTCAGACGCGATGCCATTTCGCCAGGCGGCCATGAAAGCACTCATGTTGTGCCGTACATATTCTGTTCGATGTCCCTGAGCAGCAATTTCGTCCTGTGACATCTCGCTGCAGCTGAGTGCTTCACTTTGTTTCTTCCCCTCTCTGAGTCTCAGTCTGTCTGGCGACGACCCAAGAAATCAAGGCATACATGCACTCTTCGTGATTATTCACCATATCTCAAAGCCTTCCGTCGTTGGAAACCCTCCCCAGTGCACGCTTACGAGCAGCAGGCTGAGCTGCCGCCAGTCAAGACTCAAGACTCAAGACTACTCAACCGCGATTAGTGACCACTTAGCCAGTCATGTCGGTGCTCTTCGAGACGTCCTTGGGCGACCTGGTCATCGACCTCGAAATCGAATCGTGCCCCAAGACATGTGAAAACTTTCTCAAGTTGTGTAAACTGTACTACTACAATCTCAACGCCTTTTTCAATGGTGCGTCTTCTACCACTTTCGACGCACGCGTTATAGCTCAATTTCGTGCTGCAGTTTCCAAAGACTTTCTAGCCCAGGCTGGGGACCCGACGGCCACCGGCACAGGCGGCGAATGCGTCTGGTCGCTCCTGGACAAGTCGGCCCCGCGGTACTTCAAGCCCGAGGTCGTTCCCCGCTTGAAGCACTCCCACAGGGGCACAGTATCCATGGCCATCGCGCCCGCCATCGAAGTCGGGCCGAACAAAACAATTGGAGGGTGCGGCAGCCAGTTCTTCATCACCCTGGCCGACGGGATCGACTACCTCGACGGGAAACACGCGGTGTTTGGACATGTGGTCGAGGGGCTGGAGACATTGGAGAAGCTGAACGAGGTGTTCACGGATGCGGATGGACGGCCGTTCAAGGATGTAAGAATTAGGCACGTCCTTGTCCTCGGTGAGCGTGACAGACAGTATTCGTCCCCATGCTTCCATGTTAACGTTAAACCGCGTGTAGACGACCCCTTCCCTGATCCCTCTGGGCTGACGCAGCCAGCGTCATCCCCCACCCGGCCCCCTGACAACTCCAATCGCATAGCGGAAGACGAAGATCCCCTTGCGACACTCGGCGAAGAGGAAGAGGAGCGGCAGCAACGCCTGCGCGCAGCCGAAGCCTCCGCGCTGACGCTCGAAATGGTCGGAGACCTCCCCTTCGCGAACGTGCGCCCGCCAGAGAACGTGCTCTTCGTGTGCAAGCTGAACCCAGTCACGGGCGATGACGACCTGGAGCTTATCTTCTCCAGATTCGGCGTGATCATGAGCTGCCAGGTCATCAGGGACAAGAAGACCGGGGACTCTTTACAGTACGCGTTTATCGAGTTTGACAAACGTGAGGGCGCGGAGCAGGTCAGTCCCCGCGTTTGCCGACCCGGCAGGCCCACACACTGACCAGTAAAACTGTCCAGGCGTACTTCAAGATGCAAAATGTCCTGGTGGACGACCGCAGGATATGGGTTGATTTGTGCGTGCCTGCAGATTACTTTGCCCGCAGATACAGGAACGCTAATGCCCCGATGACAGCTCGCAGTCTGTCGCCAAGGCCAACAATTCGTGGTCGAATAACCCCGCGGGTGGGCGCGGTAAAGGGCCCCGGCCAAGCTTTGCCGGGCGTGACGATCTGGAGCAGACACGGCGGTACCGGGATGCTGATGACGAGCGGCGGGCAGGGGGCTATGGTATGGTGTTCGACGTCCCGGGCGGCGAGCGCGCGTCGTCGAAGCGGCGCAAGCGCAGCAGGAGCAGGAGCAAGGAGAGAGAATCGCACAAGGAGAGGGAATCGCACAAGGAGCGAGATTCGCACAAGGAGAGAGATCCGCACAAAGAGAGCCGACGCCGACGCTCACGTTCACCAGCACCAGCGAGAGATAAGGACCATCGGAGGAGCAGGAGCGCTGATAGGGAGAGGCGCCGCCATCGGTAGCTAACTATGTGTGTCAAGTTCGCATTGAGTGGCGGTTTCTGTGTGGATCCTGTGCTTCTTACACTCTGCCCGGGGCCTGCGTATCAGAACAGAGCTGTTTCAGTTCCGTTAAAGTTTGTTCAACTTTGGCCACCGCAAGGGCATTGCCGTCCCGAATGGTCATGCTGTGCCTCAACGCTCAGCTTTGTGCTGACTTATATAATGGGTGTTGAACAAGTGTCAGCCCCAACCCGTCTGCTCTCATGGTCTCTACTACTACCCTCTACTCTTTCAGCGCCGAAGACGCTGATCTTATAATACTCTCGACCGATAATGTGGAGTTCAAAGTCCATAAATGCATCCTGGCAGCCGCATCATCCTTCTTTCAAACCATGTTCACCCTGCCACAGAAAGCAGGTAGTGACACGCCGATACCAGTCGTTCCTGTGTCTGAGCTGGGCGAGACATTTGACGCGCTTCTGCGCTTCGTCTATCCAGTCGACAACCCGGATATCCGCACCTTGGACGAGCTCAGCCCCGTGCTAGCCGCCGCCTCAAAGTACGAATTCCACTCTGCCCTATCAGCACTACGCACCATCCTCGTCTATCCCCTCTTCTTGGAGGTCTACCCCACGCGCGTATTCGCCATCGCCAGCCGGTACGACCTCGAGCCAGAGGCCCAGCTCGCGTCCCGCCACACGCTGAACGTCAACGTCCTTGACTGCCCGCTGTCGGACGACCTCAAGTTCATCACCGCATACGCATACCACCGTCTCATCAACCTGCACCGCCGCCGGGCCGAGGCCGCGCAGGAGCTGCTCAAGGTGCCCGATGAAGTGAAGTGCATGCAGTGCAACGGGCACGGGCACGCGAGCTCGTTCGCGCCGCCCAAGTGGTGGAAGGTGTGGGAAGAGATGGCGCGGAAGGAGCTTGGGCTGCGGCCCACGGCGGACGTGATCTTCAGCATGGCGTTCTTGGCCAAGGTGTGCGACCTGTCTGGGTGCCCGCGCTGTGCCGGGAGCATGCTGGCCTCGTATATTTTCTTGGGAGAGCTGAAGAAGAGCATCGACGAGCTGCCTGCTACGATATGAGTCTGGATGTGGCGATGGACATTGGATATACCCTTACTCGTACATCTAATCTAATCTTATCTATGTCTGCTAAAGTACCGCGTGTGATCCGCCCGTGATGGCGGCATAATGAATTTTCTCTCGTCTGGTTCTGATCTATCCTGAACACTCCCAGTATCATCATCACCAACATGGCCAATCCACAGCTCGCCTCGTTCAAAGTTCCCGCTATCGAGAATGAGCCCATGGTACGTTTCGTATCGACATCCAAGATCTTTTTCCCCGCTCACTTTGAGCCGCAGAGAACCTATGCTCTTGGCTCAGCAGAGCGCAAAGGCCTGGAGGCAGCCATCGCGCAGATGGAAAAGGACCTTCCCTTCGAGGTCCCCTGCATCGTCAACGGCAAGCCGGTTAGTGTGCTCGATCACCCATGCGATCCGAGCAGCGCTTTGACACCCTTCTGCTAGTAGGTCAAAACCGGCAAGCTCGCAAAGCAGCCCATGCCCGCTGATCACGCCAACCACCTCTGCTCCTACCACGAAGCCGACCAGGCGACAGTCGCTGCCGCCATCGACGGCGCGCTCGCTGCCAAGGCTGAGTGGGAGAGCATGCCTTGGAACGACAGGGCTGCCATCTTTCTCAAGGCAGCGGATCTTGTCAGCGGAAAATACCGCTACAGGTTGATGGCTGCTACGATCCTTGGGCAAGGAAAGAATGCGTGGCAGGCTGAGATCGATGCCGCTGCTGAGGTATGCTGGCATCGTTATATTTCCTATCACATCTAACCGTGTTTGCAGTTCGCAGATTTCCTGCGATTTGGTGTAAAGTTTGTTGAGGAGCTGTACTCCATACAGCCCTCTAAGAACTCTGCTGGTGCCTGGAAGTGTGTACTTCCAAAGTATAATCAAAACCACCTGCGCTGACGCACTTCATCTATAGCCGTGTTGAATACCGTGCACTGGAAGGCTTCGTCCTCGCTGTTTCCCCCTTCAACTTTACCGCGATTGGTGGCAACTTGCCCGGTGGTCAGTAACGCACGCTTTCGCTCCATCGAATGTCCTTGCTGATACCAGGCACATAGCACCTGCCCTCCTCGGCAACGTCGTGGTCTGGAAGCCATCTCCCATGGCCACCTACTCGAACTACATCATCCATCAAATCTTCACTGAAGCCGGTGTCCCACCAGGCGTCATCCAGTTCGTCCCCGGCCCGCCCGCCGAGGTCGTCGGCCAGGCGATCGCGCACCGCTCCTTCGCCGCGCTGCACTTCACGGGCTCCACGCACGTGTTCAAGCAGCTGTGGAAGGACATCGCGAACAACCTGGATGTGTACAAGGGGTACCCGCGCATCGTGGGCGAGACGGGGGGCAAGAACTTCCACGTTGTGCACGAGAGCGCGGATATCAAGAACGCGGTGATCCAGACTGTCAGAGGCGCCTATGAATACCAGGGTAAGTTCGTTTGAGTGCTCATTGACTTTGAAAGCTCACCAGCTCCGTATCTGTGTGCAGGCCAGAAGTGTTCGGCCCTTTCGCGGCTCTATGTGTCCGCGTCTGCGTGGAAGAACGGCTTCAAGGACCAGCTCCTCGAGGAGATCGCCAAGATCAAAGTCGGCGCGCCGCAGGACTGGAGCAACTTTATGGGACCGGTCATGTTCGTGCCTTCCTTTCATCATTCCACATCGATAAAGCTAAACCGCAGCGCAGTAACCGCCAGTCTTATGACAAGATCACCGGGTACATCCAAAAGGCCAAGGACGCCGGCGGCGAGGTGCTCATCGGCGGGACCGGCGACGACTCGAAGGGGTACTTCGTCCAGCCGACGGTCATCCTCACCAAGGACCCCAAGTCGGTCACTATGGTGGAGGAGATATTCGGCCCGGTTATCACGGTCAGTGCATCCTTATCAGCGGTACATAGCCCGGTGATTTAATGCGGGGTGCAGGCGTACGTCTTCGAGGACGCAGACTTCGAGAAGACGCTAGAATTGGTCGACACTACGACTGATTATTCCCTGACTGGTGCCATGTACGTCTAGCGCACTTCTGCTCATGCCCAAACGTTGACATGGATGTCGCAGCTTCTCCACCTCCCGGGCGGCGCTCATCAACGCCACCAACAAGCTGCGCAACGCCGCAGGCAATGTGTACTACAACGAGAAGTGCACGGGGGCCGTCGTCGGGCAGCAGCCGTTCGGCGGCGCCAGGGGCAGCGGGACAAACGACAAGGCGGGGAGCATCAGCATCTTCTACCGGTTCGTCAGTGCGCGCAGCATCAAGGAGAACTTTGTGGGGCTCGAGGAGTTTGCGTACCCTAGCAACTTGGTGTAAGAGAGGAGAGGAGAGGAGGCAAGGAGATCGTGCCACTGGGAATAAATAAAATGAGGTCTTATCGATGTATGTATAGCTGTAGCCTCTTGTGGATCTATGTACAATGGAGTCACCGAATCCTGCCCCCCTGTACCGGATCCGAGTCGTTGGGAATATCAAGGTGGGATAAATGCACAGTCGCATTCATGACCTGGGCGCTGCTGTTCGGACCTCGAGGAAGTGTTATCAGGACCGGGAGTTCTCCGTTGCAAGATAGGATATAAATTGTAAGTCCAGACAAGACAGAGCAACACAGCTTGTGATAACCAGATTAGTTGCAGGCAGCGGGAAATGGAGATGATATTGCCTCTTTAGCATATCCTTTTATGTCGTCGCAAAAGTACGCCGCGTGCGCAACATCAAGGATAATTTCGTAGGCTCAAAGACTTTTTGTACGCTAGTGACTTGACATAAGAGTAGAAAAGGAGGCAATCAGTAGATCAAATACACATCAATACACAGAGATTCCATCCAATGTGTTCGTACATGACAGAATCTTTGAAGCCAGACGTGGCCTGCAAATCTATTTGCAATGAAGCCACCGAACGCCTACACCTAGAGTTGGATCTGGCATATTATCAGCTCGGGAGGACCCAAGGTCTGGAATATGCACAGTTGCAGTCATGACCTGGGGGTTTGTACTTCGAGGAAGTCTCACTAGGACTGGGAGTGCGATCGCTGAAATTGATCGAAGCCAGTCTTTATGCACCGCGGTGCCCACGGGAAAAGGCATGATTTTCTGCCATAGCTTTAAGTTCGCGAAGTTGAAGCTTGTAGTCGTTATGTCGGGTCTGTCATAATCCAAGTAGAAGGCTGGCGGCGAATCGTCCGAAACAGTCTGGCTGGGGTCGAGCTTCGAGAGATATGATTCGTGAGATTTGACCATATCATAGGCCACATGGTAGGACAGAAATTGCAGGTCCGGATAGGACAGATCAACACATCCTGTGGTATTTATATTAGTTACAAGTAGCAGAATGTGGAGATAATATCGCGCCTGTTGTAGATCCCTGCATGTCCTTGCAAAGTCTTTTATGGCTGAGCCAATGTTCGCTTTGGCACTTTCCACTGCAGTACAACAATAATTTACACGCGGAACATCTGCGGAGCCTTTCGTTGTTGGGATTGACGCACTGCCAACAGTATCAGATAATCCAGCTAAATCGGTTATTTGGAGGCTCTTACATTTGCATTACCGCACAAAGTGACAGTCCCAGTGCTCTCTTTGAACATCCCGTACAAACGCCCCCGATCGCCAAGCGTGGTCGTGAACTCTAACCAAGCTTCGGTGAGTCCCGGATTTCCCTTGAGTCCCGGGAGCTCCAAATTTCCACGCGCTTGGTTCGCGGCAATCCATGGCCTCGTGGAAGAGATCACTTTGCGATGCACGGTAGCAGGAGCCAGTATTTCGCGAAGCATGGAGATTGCGTGAGCGGTGAAGCGTTCGTGAATGATTGTTGAAGATGGTACGTTTGATGAAGAGCGTATCATACCGAAGGATTTTGCGAGCACAGGGAGGAGATCATGATACAGACAATCGAGAATTCTGTCATATGCCTGGGGAGATTGCTGCAAGAGCCATAATGTGGAAAGCAAACAAAAATAGAGCCATCCGTCGCGATTTTCAGGAGACGTTTTGCACGAATCGGATGTGATATGTCCCCAAGCATGCATTATCGCGGTAGCCACTCCAGAAGAGGCGTACATTGCGGGTGCAAGAGGAGAATCGGTTGGTCGGCATAAATGCTGGGCAAAGAAGCTCAAGTCCTTGCTGAGGATATCGTACTCCCGCTGCGCCTGTCCAAGGTGGCGTTCGACGCGCAGGCAGGCGATATGAACGGCCTCTTCTGCAGTTCCACATGCTATAATGAGTTGCACCAAGAATGGTTCCTCCGTGCTGTCATTTTGGAAATTGCCAAACTCTGCGCATCGGAACCCAAGCACCGCGCTTTTGTCCGTTGCTTCCCTTATCCACATATCGATCATCATGGGTAAGATTCCAGGGTGACTCGACAGGATTTTAGCAACCGTCGGCTCGGTGTCATGCTCGGAGAACATTCGCAATAGCTTGACGAAGATTTCGTGCAATTGAGCCAAGTAAGCCTTCTGATTAACGAGATGTTTCGCGGAACGGTGTACGGTGTACACATATTGTATCCAGATCCACATGGTTGGCCATGCCTTGCTCACGAGTGGAATAGTGCTTGCGCATAACTGGGCAGTGCAGCATTGTGATGTTGCAATACCAGCCAGCAGCAAGCTGATGGAATACGGGTAGCCATCCTCTATAGCGTCTTGGACACACCTGAGACGCGGGATATCATCCACAGTGGAAGGAGTTAGTGGAGCGACGAGTTTCATCCATCCCCGCAGGAGATATTCAGAGCGCTTTGTATCAGATAGTCCACCGGTTTTGATATATTTCAGCATCTCTTCCGGCGAGATGAGCTGTACCGTAATTCTTGCGATGAGCTGAAATTGCAATAGCAGGAAGCGACCGAATCACCTCAAATTTGTTTTTATTATGTTGCATTATTAGAGGAATTGAGAATCTTGATCGTCGGCGAGAGCGCTAGGATAGAAAGTAAGCGGGACTCTCCACAGTTCGAAGTTAAAGTTTGTTTGCGGCTGTTTGCGGTGGCTATAGAATAGCGAGGATCGCCACCGTCGACCCTCGGGCATCTTGCCTATGTATCCCTTCCTTGACGCGGCTAGTGTTGTCTCACAACCCATGTCTACGCAAAATTATACATACGAGTCCTTACCAGCCGCCTTTCTTTTCCAGCCTCCTTTCTTATACGCTGATATCTAAAATTTCAGCCTCCTTCTCCTACGCTCTGAGTCTCTGCCTGCCGCCTTCCGGATCCGTTGCTAACAAGCTTCCGTTCCGTACACCACTCAACACACTTTTTGTCAAGCCCTCTGTCTGAGCTCTGAATATTTACCCGCCTTACCATTTGCCAGCCTCCTTATACACCGGCAAGTAACCGGCAAGCACCCTCTTTGTTAGGCCAAGAATCTGAATCTTTGCCAGCCCTCGTGCCGTACACTGCCCTTGAAGCACCCGCTTTCAAGTCAGCCCACTGGGGCTCTGTCTGCGTTATGGATCCGTAACGTTTGACAGTCGCGTTCCCTTCTCCCCTTTGCCAGCCTCCTTCCTTATATACCGCTACCCGCTTTGTCAGCCCCTCTGAACTCTACGTTCTGGATCTTTGCCAGCCGCATTTCCTTTCCCCCTATATGCACTGCTGACACGCTTGTCAGCTTCTTTTTAATCTTTCTCATCTCCTGTTTAACTTTTAATCACGCGGTTCATCCTGTCTCTATATGCACCACTTGCAAGTGATTACTTTACCGGCACCCTTTCCTGCGGCTCCGCGCATTGAAATAGAGCAACATTTCCATGAGAATACACCAATCGAGGTCGCCCTCGTAGTACTTGATCTGCCTCGTATAAACCAAACTGGGGATGCTGGTACAAGGGGGCTGCAAAGCACATGTCGTGTGACGTTGACAAGACTGTGGTTTTTGCACATTACTAATAATACTATACATGCATGATCCGGCCTGAGCTGATGAAGTCGACATATAAAACAATAAACTTGTACATTTGTTTTCCTTGAGTGCGCAGCAGGTAATATCGACACATTGACGATTACTACAGCTTGGGTGCGGAAGGCTGCATCTTGATGTGCTGCCCAGTAGCCACCTGCCGCTTGTGCGTTTCGTTCCAGATCTGATTGATTGATGCGGCTCGGCGTCAGCATTCCCTTGTGGCGTACAGAAGTCATCAGACGAACCTCGCAATGTGCTGTCATGGTCCGCGCACCGACTGTGATTGTTTTGTTGACAATACGAAGCGTATCGCCGCTAAGCAGAGCATGTATAAGCAATCTATTGCACTTCAAGCGGGTGGAAATGGGACTAGGCAGTACTAACATCATGGCCGGCGAATGATACACCACGTTGAGTGATTGCGAGACACTTGGGAGGGATTCGAACGTCGTGGACATCTTGTACGCATTCAGAGCCAGCGTGGTGCATCTGCGGTCATTTGTATCAGCATGCGTAAGCCATATGCCATAAGCATCGGAACCCAGTCAAGCGCACTCACACGTCGATAAGGTATGCAGTGCAGCCGCCGTGCATGCTGCCCATGCCATTCGCCATATCTACATATGCGCATTTAGTAAGTTCTCGACAAGACCACCGACACTCTGAGCGAATGCCCGCGACGAACCTCGGTCGACGATAATCTCGAACACCACCCGCCCCTCCATCCGCGACGGCTCCTCCGCCTTCGGCACGAATGATATCTCGCGCAACTTCAGCGCGCGCCCGGTACTCAGCGCGAAACCATGGCCGTCAATCCCGCTCGTCATTATCTCGAGGAAGACATGGCACAGGAAGTCCTTCACCTCCTGGCTCGCGTTCCCCGTGATGAGCGTGGTGTCCTGGCGGGGAGCCGGTGCATTTTGGTCGTCGCTGGACATTAGCTATAAGTTACTGGTACTCGCAGTCGCGGTTGGTGGGTAAGGGTCGTGCATAGCCCGTCCGAACGTCGGCGAGCAGGACTCTCTCAAGACTCGAATTTCAGGGGCTTTCTTTGTGTCGGTTAAACGAAGCCGGCGGTTTGATGTCCGAGCGGAACGGGATGGTGTTTCCTGTTGCCACCTCAACGTTAACGTGCTGTGGCAACCGCTCCCATGATTACTTTGAACATAAAAGGGCGAGCCTCATGATCATACTCAAGTCCTCTCTCTGGTAGGAGAATCACCATGATGCCGGCAGCACCATCCATCGTCTATACGCTGATAGGCGGCCATACTTGGACGATGCTATCGCTGCTTGTAGAGCAACCCTGAGTTGACCCTGAGTGATGTGACATCCGCAGATCATGCCTAAATGCCAATTCATTATGCTGCAGCCGCGGCCGCTTGACGATCGTCGTCGTACATACTGCCTCATCAGGTATACTGCTAGCTTGTATGCTCAGCAATGAGCAAATCTCAGACTCGGCACCGAGCAGTGGCACCTCACCACTGCGCATCGTGACGGAAATCGACGAGAACGACCATGATCTCTCCTGGCTCAGCGCAAGCTCGGGCTCATCTTCTGCGAATTCACTCTTCGATGCCCCTCCCCCTGCCACGAGGACCACAGGACCTTCACTCAGCTTTGCAGAACATGCGATAGCCAGCCGACGCCCACCGCCCATCCCCGGCCTCTTTGCCCCCCCAGTCCTCCTGCCCGTCGACCTTGCAGACGAAGTCATGCACATCTGCTCAGAGAAATATTTCAGCAGCGGAAGCGTCAACCAGGTCATGCTCTTCGGGCGCGCCCTCCCCTTGGAGCATACGGCGGATCCAGAGCCCGGGGTCCAAGCCCCCGGCCTCCCGCCCTTCCTGACCCGCCTGCTCTCGTCCCTCTGCGAGCTACTTCGCCCCGAGCTCCCACCAGCTGCCCACGCACTGCTCTTCCCACCGCCTGGTGCCCCGCTGCGTTCGCGACAGGCCATCCTGAACCGCTACACCCCCGGGGAGGGCATCACCCCGCACGTGGATCTGCTCCGCCGGTTTGGCGATGGGATTGTTGGGGTCAGTTTTGGCAGCACATGCACGATGGGTTTCCGGCGGGTCGCCGATGATGATGAGGAGGAGGGGGGTGCGGTTAGTGAAAGCGCGGAAGGCGAGTCGGAGTGGAATCTGCATCTGCCCGAACGGAGCATCGTGGTGCTTTCGGGCGATGCGCGGTATCGGTGGACGCACGGGATCGAGGGCCGGGCAGGGGACTTTGTCAGAGATGAGCAGGGCAGCGAAGCAAGGTGGATTGAGAGAGGCACTCGGATGAGCATCACATTCCGATGGCTGCTGCCGGGGGCGGACATTGTCGGGGGCGATGCGTAGATGCGTATACGCATGTCGGTACTAAACGAGAAGCACACATTGATGTGTTCCGCTAGCAAGATATGTTGCGGAGTTGCAAGGGAATGTTGATGCGAAAGCGACTGGGATTCTGAAATTATCTAACACAACAACACGTACGGATGACCCATCGTCCTCTCCTTCTCCTTCTCCTCTCATCTTCTGCCAATGCACATCCCTCCTCCTCGCAAAATGGCATGCCCCGAGAATGCGCCCGTTCAGCACCCGCCACGGAGCGCCAGGACCAGATGCAGCACGGACCCCGCTGTAATGTTGAAGTCCTTCGCTGTCTTGTCGTCGGCCCTGTAGATTGCACACACACGATCTCCGATCAGCACCCCAGAGAAAAAGAGAGAGAAAAACGCGATTGCGCACGCACATTTGCCGTCCCGAGAAGATCAATCGCTGTTGCGGCGGCGGCACGCCAGACTGCTCCTCGACTTTCTCCTTGATACGGGTGATCTGCACAAGTTGGTGTCAGCCCGGCATGTTCCAAGCTGTTTTCACACAAGAAGGGTGCACACCTTGTCGTCGAGATCGATATCGAGTTCAATCTGTAGGGAGGAGCGCGCGATTAATTGGCTGATGTCAGTGGCACGCGCGTAGTACTCGGGCAGGACAGGCTGACCTCCTTCCCCGTTAATGTCTGCGTTATAAGTGTTTGTGAGTATCCCGGATGGCGCAGAAAAGCTGGGAGTCGTACCTTCACTTTGATCAGCATGGTGGTTAGAACTTGGGGAGAAAGGCGCGTCGCGGAAGGGGTTATGAGGAAAGAGAGCTGGAAAGAGTCACCGGTGATGGCGATGCTGCAGCTCGTCGCGCCAGACTCCGAGTGCCCCTATCCTTTAAGGCAAAGTTGAGGCATTCCCCTTGGGTACATCTCAAGATCTCTCTAACGATGCAACAAAACACAAACGAAATAGAGGTATGTCGATGCCGTCCTACAATTGTACAATTCTTGATTATCACAAGGTAAAGCTTATAATTATCTCGTTCAGCGAGATGAAAGAATACTTGCCAGTACAGACGTCGACACCCAATGCCTTGAATGCCAATATTGATTTACATGACGCGTATATCTCAGATTTCCATACTTGATCCAAGATCTAATGCAGTAGGGATCCGGTGGCTTCATTGTAAGTAGTACAAGCCGCGCCTGGCTTCTTTCGAGCTGTCATCATGCACTGAGTACATTGATATTATTTATATCTACATAATCTACTTGTCTCATATCTTTTATGACACAAGTTGCTTAAATAAAAGGAGTCTTCGAGCCCTGCAAGATTATGCTTGATACTTCATGCACTGACGAAGCTGTAAAAATGCTTCCAGTCTCGAATTTCGTTTCATTCAGACGCCACTTGCACTGCAGCTGGGTGGTATTGCTACCGATGCTTGTCTCAGATTTCTGGCCGTTGCTGGGGGTTTCTGTGAACACTGAGCTCAGTGAGACTGACGCTTAAAAACTTCAAAATTGACTTCAAGTCAACTGCTACTCCCTTTCTGCTGTCGACTCCACTACATATACACTCGCAGGTTTTCGGAGAGCATCAAATTTTAGAAAGTCCAGGTGCTGTGGTGCGCACGTCGTGCACACGCCCCGAGTTAGGCCTTAACCATCACGAAGTCTCGAGTCGGTCTTGCGCTTTTGTCCATTCGCACTCAATTCTCACTCATAAGTCAGCTGCCATCGTTGTAAGACCCATAACGTCTACACCTTGTCGCGATGCAGCGGAATCAGAATGAGATTAAGGTGAGTCACTGTTATCCTACCATTCCGCAACTTCAGCTCATCATAAGAGTTGATGCGACTGAAGTGTACTCCGCAGCTCATATCGCATAGCGAGATGAGTGGATATATCATGATCAGCCACGCCCCTGATGATTCTCACTGCCAACACCTTCTACAAGGATGGATGAAATTTGTGGCTCCCCTGACGCCCCCCAGCGCGGAAGGTGTCGCAAGTCTCGAGTGCGTCAAGGAAAGTATAGAGCCAGTGGAACAAGTCCCCGAGTCTGTGTTTCTGTTATTGACTGCAATCGCGCTATCAGAGACCTGCGGCTCGCGGTTCTCCCTGGGCGTATCTCAACTCGTCAGCAAAACATGGCCTACCATGTGGGTTTGGATGGAGCACATCTACGCTGTTCACCTTCGTCTTGTACATCCTCGCATGAGTGCTACTCGGAAATCTCTCTTTGCTAAAAGGCATCAAGTCTTGGTAAAAATATTAAGAATGTTCGTCGACCATGGCAAAAACCCGGTGGTCTCTAAAATCTCAACAAGTCATCCGGGAGTCGTATCCATGATGGCCGATATGTGGATCAGGGAAGGGACAGACAAGAGTGCAGATAACGGCTTTCGATGTGCAGTCTTTTGCAAGCCCCTGGACGGAATAAAGCAAAAGGTCATGACGCAAGTCATTGCGGCATGTGGAACGGCAGAAGCTGCCGTGAATATTGCCTGCCAGCGCGTCGAACGCAATCTGGGACAGGCGAGGCGGGAATATGGGATGCTCCACATGGATTTAAGCCTCTTCGCCCTACACTTATGCGAGCCATCTGGCGACTCTCCACTCGCACCGCCAATGTACGCCTCTCCTCGAGTGGCGTCCTCGATAATGCATGCGTGGGATCATAGCACATCCGATTCGTGCCTGGTGACCGATGAACGTCGCGGCGAGTTGATCTATATTTGTTTGACTGCCACGTTTTTGCTCTTGCAAGAATCTCCCCAGGCCTACCACAGAATCCTCGATGTATTGCATCACGATCTCCTCCCTCTGCTCACAAAATCTTTCGGTCTGGTGCGCTCGTCGTCAACAAAATATGAATCCTTCACCACCCATGCCATCTGTATGCTTCACGACATATTGTCCCCTGCTACTGTCCATCGCAGAGTAATGTCTTCCATGGGACCAGGCGTTATCGCGATCCAGGAGCGTGGAAAAGTTGAGCTCTCAGGAAATCCGACACTCAAAGAAGCCTGGTTAGGCTTCACGGCCACACTTGGTGATCGGGAAAGGGTGTACAAGATGTTCAAGGAAAGTCCTACAGGTGGACCTATTCTTTTGTGCGGCAATGAAAACGTACGAGCATTCACACACCCAATTCAGTGGCAATATCTGATATTGTTAGTAGTGCTCTCATCCCAGCAGCGCAGGAAGGCTCCAAAGATGTTCCGATTGCAAAATCCTGCTGTATTGCAGTCGAAAGTGTCAAAAGGAAAATTGGCCTGTCCACAGAGGCCTTTGCAAGGACATGAAGGGATCTGTGAAAGGCATGACATTCTCTCCATATCATGCTGCCCGTAACTAATCTAGATACCACAGGCTGTGTTGATATGTCCTACCCGGACTTGCAATTTCTGTCCTCCGTTGTCGCTTATGATATGATGGTGCATCATAAAGCATATATCTCGACGATCAGCCCCAGCCGTCAGATGGTCCTGCAAATTTTATCGCCATTCTTCCACTTGGATTATTTCGAACTCGACGGATCTTTCTCGAGTATCAATATGCTTGACGCAACGACAAGCCAGTCCCTCCATCCCTTCCCCGTCGGCGACGCGCTCCGCAAAGACTGGCTTCGATTATTTACTAGTAATGCACTCGAAACAGAATGGCCAGTCCTAATCACACTGCCCCGAGGTAGGAGCGGCAGCACCCAGGTCATGACTGCCACTGTGAATCCATATCTATCGGTCATTTCTACTCCTGATGATCCGACTCAGGGGGCAGGGATCCGGTGGCTTCATTGTAAATAGATTCGTATGAGTATACATACATTGGTACAACCCCAGTGCTTTCTCTCTGTGTTCTTATATATGGTTACTGGGATAGAAGAAGTCTCCGAGCCCACAGAACTATCCTTAATGCTTCGTGCACTGATGAGCCGGTAGGACATGCTGATGCTGCCAGCGCTAGCCTTGTCGTTTTTTTGTTTTGTTTTGGAATCTTTGATTATACTCCATGGGGGGAGCGTCTCCCTATGGTAGAGTAAATCTACGTATGTAAGCCTTGTCGTTCGTCCCGCTGCCCCTGGCACTGCCGAGCGTCTGCTGCCCGACGACAGCCCCGTGCATTTGGCATAGCAATACGATTGACGAACAGGGGGAAGGAAAGGCGCACATCGGGGACACACTCTCAGAGGCGGCGTCCGGATGTCAAACATCGTTGCGAGTACCTGAGCACAATGAAAGCATAGCATAATTACCTTTACTGACTTAACTGCTTCAAACCCCTTTATACATACACCGCGTCGTACCAACATGAACCCCAAAAAGAAACCCTTCCCACTTCCCTTACACCCTTACTCTCCCCTCTACTTATTCTTCCCGGTCTCGACGGCCTCAACCCCCGGATCCGCATACACAGCATGGCTTCCCGCGCGCTGCTCCTCCGCCCAGACTGCTGCGTCCTTCCTGCCTTTCTGCACATCAACGCCAAACCAGATAACCATCGACGCCGCGGTGCACAGCGCGAAGAGGAACGGGAAGCCGTCCCAATTGTTGCCTGTCCTGTCGATGATGGCTTGGATAACGTTGGGGCCGACCATCGAGGAGGCGCGGTTGGATAGGCCGAAGAGGCCGAAGAACTGGAGAGGATGTTAGTATTGATGGGCACGGAGAAGTCGGAGGACGGGTACCATGTTGTCAAAGCCTGGGAATCGAAGATTAGCACTGGGAGGATAATGTAGGTTGGCGCAGATACGTACCTGCCGGACTGAGCTCAGCCATCATGGTCTGCGAGAACGCATAGTAAGGTGCCTGGAAGAGTCCGAAAACGACGTTGTATGCCCTGAGAAATGTCAGTCGACTGTGCCATCAAGAAAATACGCGACATACCAGAACTCCCATACATTGTGGAAACTATGTGGGCAATGTAAGTATTAATGCAAGTCAGGAGAGTTATCACGCTACGCACCCAAACTTGGTAGTCCACAGCCCGATCATTCCCCAAAGAGGTATCATAATAGTGGCCACGTTCGTCACCACGAACTTGGGAATCAAATGTATGATTAGCTATCAGAATTTTGACTCCCACAAGAAGTGAACGCACCATCTTCTTGGTGCTGATCTTCCAGTATCTCTGGATATACCAGAACCCGAGCGTGCTGATGGTAGAAGTGATAGCTTGCGCGAGACCCAGATAGGTGTTCTGCAGGAAGGAGAAGCTGAACTTGTCATTCTGGCAAATCGAAACAAGCGTTCCGGTAGTGTTGAGGCCCTGTAGTTGAGTCAAATTTGAGTACAATTAGAACTTGGCACGAATGTGGTTCTGCGCACGTCTGCAAGGAGGAAGAACGAGAACAGGTAAATGAAGGTATATGGCAGCTGCTTGTAAGTCTTGAAGGCTGCCCATATCTTGTTCATGGTTAACGTCGCATTCGTTTGAGGAATAAGAAAGGCGCGAGACTTACCTGCTTCCAGCCGACGGTAATGTAATGCTCGCCTTTCGGGAGAGGGGGTCCCGGACGGGGCTGCTGATAGATAACTTAGGAAGCGATTCAGTATATGTGGCCAGAACACTAGTTTCTGTAACTTACACCACCATATACCGGTCAGGACCCAGTACCCATTCGTCAAGACGATAACGTAATTGTCGACTTTCAGGTTGTCCTTCAGCGGCAGGAGGATGGAAAGGTTCAGCGCCAATGTAACTGAGAAGTTGTCAGGCACGATTTCGAAGTTTATCGAGCAATGAACTCACATATAAATCCGATATTGGAATGCATCTAGAACTCTATCAGAATTGAACGCGCTGTTTGTATGGAGTCACTGACCGTGCTGATATTACTGATCCTGTTCTTCTCGAGACTCTCTTCTTGCTCATACTCCTCGGGTGGGACCTCGCCGTTCTCAAACTTCTCACGCAAACTCCTCGCGTGAGGGGTGTTGCGCGCCAATCGAGGGAAAAGCGCCGCGTAGAAAACGAGGGTCGCGCCGTATGATATGAAACCAATCATGTAAAGCGCCATGGCAGCGGGCCAGCGGTTGGGAGCTTAGAAGGAATGTGCCGTCAATAGCAGCTACGTTTGTGATGGACATCTTGCTTACTGGTGAGAGCCATACTGCCAAACTGTGCACCCCAGCAAATCACGGTGACGGCAAAGAGAAGCCATCGTCCAAATGTACCGTCTAGATAAATAGACGCGTCAGTTCATCTCCATGTAAGTGATATATGGGTCAAGACGCACAATCAGCAGCGGATCCCAGAGTCGTGAACAGCGCCGTCATGACTGCAAAGCTCACGCCGTTCGCGACGAGCACCACACTGGTCACAGTTTTCGTTCCGCCTCCCCATGGAAGTACGCATTGGCCGCTAGCGGTACACGTCGAGCCAGGGCCAACGGTGGGGTCGAACCCGGCTTGACTGGCGAGACTCTGGAATAAAGTCATGGAATAGCCGTTCGGTCCCACCCCCTGCAGCATAGGTTCAGCACAGGTCCACAAATGCCGATAAACTGGGTGGGTGTGGACGTACATTGTCTCCATTGTAGTACAGATAGTACGACCAGAGCTCGCGTCGTGTGACGATCGGCTCGTTCGCGCCCACCGACGAGATCAACACCACGCCTTTGGACTTCTTGGGGATGCTGTCTGCGCTTCCATCCCCTTCCTTGTAGTCCAGTTTGGAGTGCGCGGGCTCGACATGATCGTGGTCCAGGACAGGGTTTTCGGGAGCGGGTAGTCGTGACATGGTCGTAAAGAACTGTCCTGTTAGATTAACAGCAGAACCAACGCTCCTACTTAAGGAATTCGAAGACGCGGAGCGGCCCGTGTCAGCTGGCTGTTGGATAGGAGCGAAGCGTTATCACCATAGTTCGGCGTGACATGCCCTTCCCATCATCAGAGCATTTTCAATTTCAATTGAACAGAGTTGAACGTCAAGTTCATTGTTTTAGTTAACGCAGTTTGATGGTGAGAAGAGAGGGTGTGTTCGGCCAGAGATGGGTGCAGTCGACAGGTCCTTGTAGTTGTAATAAGTCATACAGCAGAGTAGGAACAGGAGCAGCTGTAGCCTGTCTGATCTAACACGTCGGTCGGTGCGTATCATAAAGCCTTTCGGGCGCATTGCAATCTACACCAACCGCATGGTCGACAAGGACATGGCGCCTTTTATGTCCAGTGTGCCTTATGCTTGCACGACTGGGGTGTAGAAGGGCTTAGGATATACGGGATAAGCCATGGCATTGGTATAAACTAATAAGTAGGTATCGGCCATGGCATTCACAGCCAAAACGGCAGAGCAAAGGAAAACGCAGGGTTAAAAGCAAGCATCGACTAAAGACGTCAATAATTGAATAGTGAGAGTGAATCGATCAAGGGCGGCAGTATAGATAGAAAGGCATTTGGATCTACAGGGGTAAGAGTGCGCTGGATATATAATAGATTACAGAAGCGGAAACGTGAAAGTGAATAGGTTCGGACCGCAAGTGAGTATGCTACACATAGCGTACGTCGATGTTCGCATTAGGGCAGTAAGCCAGGAGTGTTTCCAGTGCAGCGGTTTCCAGCGAGCTCTGTGCCTGAGGTAGGAACACGACCAGGTGACGCAGCCCGGGCTCCATATTCCTCACGATCGTAGCCACCTCCGCCCACGACGCGGCGGATGTCTGGAGATTGTGCAACGTAGAGAAGCGGGATATCTCCACGTGCGGTATAGGTCGCGGTGCATCGCATACAAACGGGAGGTCCTGCAGGTGCGCCATGGGTGACAGCTCGTCGAGCAGCTCGGCTTGCCCTTGTGCTCGCGGGCCTGGGCTCCAACTGCCTTGACTGGTTTCGCGGGAGCTCGCGCTGTCGTCCGGGGTGACGGAGAATATGAACGAAGGGAGGTCGACGACCTCCCACACCAAAGGAGAGGTGGCAGGCGTCAGGATGAGGGTGTGGAGATTCGGCAGTGCCGCTAGGGCATCCAGCACATCCGGCGTAACCAGTTCCAGCGGTACCGACACCTTGTGGAGACATGGCATAGCGCCGATGGCGCCGATCAGCGCATGCACCACCCCCTCCCTCCGCCTGGAAAAATCGGAGCTGTCCAGAGTGAATGTGAGCGCCGTCACGGCCGTGCATATCTGCACGAGCTGGAGACACGATATAGCGGTCGTGTCGTCGACGTCGGGCCCAAAGGCTACGTCAACCTCCTCGAGGGAGGTCGAGAGCCACGGCATGATGGCGCGGACGCCGTGTGGCGTCCTGGACGATGCGAAAAGGGAGCGCACGCGGGGCAGGAGGTTGCCCGGAGTGAGATTGTGGATTTGGGCGGATGCCAGGCTGCAGCGCGCTGCACACATGCCTGGGAGATCCTCTTGCCATGAGAGACTGCGAACACGTCCTGCAACCTCGCAGAACCGTGCGAAGCGCTCATCTGATATGGGCTCTGCAAGCGACTAGACAAGGACAATGTCAGAATATTACGTAAAGCACCGCGGGAAGGGTACTCACAAAGCTGTCGTAGCTTTCTTCCATGCTCTCCCCTACTCTGGCGTTGAGGAGCCTTATGAGAGGCCATGGACTATCGATGTGCTTGTACAAGAGGTCGGTCGCATCGAGACTCAGCCGATGCGATACCAAGGCGATTTGGGCGAGGGTGTGTGAATCCGTGCGACCAAAGATCTGGCGACGCAGCTCTACTGGCAGGGTAGAGATAATGTCCGACATCTTGACGGCCTTTTCTTGGGGTTCTGTTCTTCTCGGAGGGGAGGGGAGTAGGAAGTAGGAAGGGAAGGGATGACGTTGAGGTTCAGGTGACAGGGAGAGAAATTGGCAGCCGGCGGGCCCAGGTCTTTATAAACGACAGCATCGGATAATAAGTCAGGGGCCCCAATTAGCTTGCGCATCCCAACTGAGTCAAATGAGGACAGAGGGATTTGGTTGCTGTACAGCACCACTATTTGGGAGGCGCATGCAGTCGGACAGCTTAACGGGGGATGTAATGGAGGATCGACGGATGGCATCAACGTAGAATGGCATAGGTCGCATAGCATTAATAAGCTGATCGACAAGCAATATCCCCAGAGGGGGGTTATCTGGACAACTTGGGAATGATGGTGAAACTATCCCGCCCCGTTTGGCGGTTTCTGGCAGATGCAGAATATAGACTTTCTTGCCAGAACATGCCAGAGTATACAATGCGTTTGAGGAACAAAGCGACTGCACAGGTCTGGAAAATGCAAAAGCCAGCAGGCGAGGTGCTGTCCAGCTGGTTTTCCATTGCTTGTATGAACCTCAAAGATAGGTCAGGTTGACTCGAAAGAGACATCCAAAAGAGACTGCCAAGGTACGCGGAGAGACCTGTGCAATAATGCCGTGCAACTTGGGCAATGGGAGTCTGTTGAGGGTACCCTTGTCAACAACACCGCAGCTGGAGGGCGGGGCGGGAGGAAAGAGCATCACAAAAGATCCCGAGCACCGCCTTTTGTCGGGCAACTTCGCAAACACCCCGCATGAATCCGAATCCAAACCTTACACTCTCTTTCAACAGCTCTCGACGTTTCAAGTTTGTCAGGCTCTGACTTCGTGCCTCAGCCATAGCAAGCCGCTTGGTCAAGCGCCCCACTGTCGACTTGTAGCTTGGCGGAAATGGCCGCGCCTTTTGCGTTCATTCCCCGCAAGGTCGCAGCGATGCGTGCCTCGTCTGGTAAAGTTGCGACTTCATCGCTAGCTGCCGAAAGCAGTGTTCTTCCAAGCGCAGATATTCATACCCCATCCAAACACTCTGCCCAACTATCTGATGTGAACAAGAAACCGACTGATAGCAAAGTAAAGCCCAGCCTCACGCAATCGAAACTCTCCGACAGGGATTGCGCTATTCTGATTTCCCTGGCACTCTCTGACCATACACTGTGGGCCGATCCCGATCTGCGGCGGACTATAGAGCAAAGCAACGAAAATTGTGGGTCCCGAGCACTCTATTCTGCATTATTTTATTTTATTTCTTTCGCTAACCTCCATGTCAAAGTTATCGCTCTGAGGTACCTTTTTCGGCGTTCAAAGATTTTGGCATTAGCCGGCTTGGGCAAGGGTGCAAAACCCGATGACACGGAAAAGCTCGTTTTTCGAGCATTGAGAGCGCTCCACAATGACAAGATGGATATTAGGATGATACTTTCTTCCGACGGACAGGACGCTGGACTATACGAAATTCGCAGAAAAGACTGGGAAACAGCCCATCAAGGGCCACGTCAAAGCTATAGCAGAGAACAATGGGAAGGCCGCACGGTTTACATGGTACCCACCGCTTATATTGCTTTGTTATAAGAAGCTGATTCTTATCCAAAGGAAAACATTCCCCTACCGAACCGTAGTGTGGCAGGAATCGCCTCCCTTGCGTCATCGATTTTATCTGAAACGCAGGAAATTTCATTGTTAAATTTTGACAGAGTGCAAAACGTTATTTTGCCACCACATCAGCAGGACGGACCTGATGACTTGCCTCAATGCAAGGGGTTCGGTCTCGTGGTCTTGGCTGATCCAGAAGATGTAGAAACAATGCTGGGCGAGTGGCCCTGGACTAGTAGTAAAACTGCTTCAGGTCAATCTGATCCTGCACGTGTGGACAATCAAGATAGACGTGCAGCGCAGAAGTTTGGCTTGCGCACGCTGCCCAAGCGTCGCTGGGACGAACTGAAAGAGGAGTACCTGGCGTACCAAAAACGGATGCTTGACGAACTGGTGGCGTTCAATGACGAATCATATGCTGCCCCGGCGGCGACCGTCCAAACGCCGGCTTTTGAGCAGCCTCTTGCCGGTGCTGTCGAGTACGAGTACGAGGAATCAGTGGAATCACCTCCCACGGCGCAAGGGAAAACCACCCTCGAATCAGAGTTCCCCCTGAACTGCCTCGCCTTTGTGCGCAACATTCATGCGGAGACCAACAAAACGGCGCTCCGCAAACTATTCAATGCTGCTTTGGACACCGCGTCAGCGAAGCCGAACGGACTGGACTACGTTGACTATGTCAAAGGAGCGGACACGGTGCGTGCCGCTTTCTGTGCCTTTCATGTCCATTTCACCGACTGATGAGGCTGTGCTAAAGTGCTATCTTCGTTTCACCGCTCCCCACTACGCGCAGTTGGTTCTAGAACACTTCACGGGCCATCCCACTATACAAAGCAGCGGTCTCGACGATATTGGTACCCCTGGAATGGCCGCGGGATGCATCAATGTAGAGATCGTGCAAGGCAAAAAGGAGGGGGTATATTGGGAGAAGGTTCCAGAGAAAGTAAGATGGAAGGCGGTGGAAATGGCGGTCAACGCACAGCAGGCATCCCTGAACGATCCGGCAACGCAGGTACCTGATCAAGATAATGGAAAGGCAAGGAAAAGAAAAAGGGCCAAGTGAAGGCAGCATTGCCAAGAAGCGCATATATTCCGGAGATGAAAGTAATCAAGATACATGCGACAAAGATGCTCAAGTAGCATCAAAGTAATCGGAAACAATCGTAATAAACTATCTGAGTGAAACATATCCCAGTAAAACCATGTCAAGCCACACTCCACTTCCCCACTATGGCTGCCCACCACCATCTGTATACCCTTCCTTCCGTAGTCTGTCCCTGACACGCATGATGGATTTGCCCAGCTCATTTGTCCCTTGCCCTAGTGGACCCTCTCCCCAGTAAGCGTCTTCCGGCTCGGAGTAGATGATATCCGCCGTGCCCGTGTTCATCAGCTGGGTCCGAAGATCTGGATGCTGTTTGAACTTCATGTACAGGACCTCCTCGACCTCGCAGAAATAGCGTTAATTCACAATTGCCAAGACAAGACAAAAGACTCGACTGACCATCTGCAAAAACACCTGCCCCCAGTCCCCGCGCACGAACTCGTGCATCGATGCGCTGAGCGGATATACGTCCCGCGCATCCCGCACCGCGCGTATGCGGTCCGCAAGGTCCGGCCGGTGGCCCAAAAACTTGATCGCCTCGAGAAGATGCAGTGCTGTTGGATACATTTGGTTTTGATATAACACGCGATGAGGCGAGTGGTTCATGAACCCGGAGAGCGGGCTCATGTGGTCGAATCGCACAGGCGGCCCCCGGTTGGGATCAGGCTCGGTCATATGGGGCACTGGCATGCCTGCCCCGAGGAGACCGGCTCCGTGGTGCGAGCTGCTTGAGGGCGCGCCGAGGTATGAGTTTTGGGAGTTGGACCGCTGCGGGTACATGGCACCGGCCATTGCGCCGAGCAGAACCACCGGCGGTTCTCGGTGTTCATTGGCGCTGCTTGATGAGCGGAATAGCCCCTTCCCGCCTTTCTTCTTCGACCCTAAAAGCGCCCCCAGCCCTCCGCCACCATGGCGCTGCGACTGTTGCATGTCATACTGCGGTCGGGAAGCAGAACCTGGTCCGTTATTGGTGTAATGCCGCTCTAGCAGCTGTGTCGTCGCGGGCAAGTCTTTCAAGAGGCTGCGGTACGGGGACATCTCGTACAGGTCTCGCGGGGGAGTGGGAAGGGGGTTTCTCAGGGGTGAGCGGGGTCGAGGGCCTGGGGGACCGTACACGCTGGCGCTGGTGGGGCCTTCAGGGTAGCCGTTGGGATTGGGGGGTATGATGGGCGGTGGTTGCGGACGCCGTCCCTGTTGATCTTGTTGATCTTGCATTCTCGCTTGGTCATACTGTTCTTGGGCCTGTTGCGACGCTGGTTCATATTGCATCTGAGGTGGAGGCGGGATACCAGCCTGCTGCTGCGGCTGCGGCTGATTAGATGATTCGTATTGCATCTGAGGTGGAGGAGGGATGCCAGCTTGCTGCGGCTGCTGCGGCTGATTAAATGATTCGTATTGCATCTGAGGTGGAGGAGGGATGCCAGCTTGCTGCGGCTGCTGCGGCTGATTAAATGATTCATATTGCATCTGAGGTGGAGGAGGGATGCCAGCTTGCTGCTGTTGCTGCTGCTGCGCTTGTTGGTTGAATGCTTCGTACTGCATCTGCGGTGGAGGAGGGACTCCAGACGTCGTTTGAGGTGGCTGAGGCATTGCTATAATTGGAGGAGGTGGAACTACCGGGTCGTATGATTGGCCATTTGGAGGCGATATATGGGCATTCGGCACTGGCATTTGCATGTTGGGCTGGACCTGGTAAGAGGCCTGTTGTATCGGCCCAGCAGCTGGGTAATAGTTACTCGAGTAGTTTTGGTTTTGCTGGGAGGCTATCATTCGCCCAAAGTTTAGTGATCGTGTGTCCCGACGCTCAGACATGTGTACTCACGCATTGGGTAGGGCTGCGGGACATATGAATATCCCCCTGGGACGTAGTAGTTTTTGGTATCTGACTGTCGCTTTGCCTTCTTTCCTTTCCCGACGAAAGACCAGACTGATTGGGATGGAGGTTTCCCGTACGCATTGGGATCCTGAGGGGTGGGGAACGGGTATTCCGAGTGCTTGGAGTTGTTAGCACCCATGGTAGGAAATTGTTAGGTCGATTGGTAAGATATCTTTGAGAGTTTGGGCGATGGATGTTGTGAATGATTTATCAGAGATAAATGGACACAGCGCAAAGGCGTCGAAAGCTCAGATTCCAGGTGAGTTTATGCAAGTATGCCACGCGAACGACGCTTGGATGAACGAGTTTGATTGGGAAGTAAGTGAATAAGATGAGATTAGGTATCGCAGTATTAGATGTGTCGTGAAGTCGTGAATAAGAAGTCGAGAAAACCGAGTGTATGGAGGGTAACGCAGAGAAGTGATCGACGAAAGGCCCGACGGGAATTGCAACTCAACATGTCCTCGTTTACGTAAATTACCAGATTTGTACCAGGTTCAGTTTCATTAATGGCCAGATGAACGGCGATTAGGGACTTTGCTATGCGCTATGTGGCGAGATACACGGTTTATTATTCATACAGGCTACAAGCTACACACATAAACAGTAACAAAAGAAAGGAAAAATGACGATAGACAAACTTGTGGCGATGTAACAGTCTGAGAGCACTCGAGCTCACTCAGGCTCTGCGAGCTTTTCGTGGGTGTAAAAGCTCGGGAATGTCATGAGAAGCTCTTCCATGTACCAGTGACCCTTTGGAATCTTGCTTCCCTTGCTCTTCTTCTTCTTTTTCCCTCCTGCACCGCCATCCTTGCCCTCCTGCTTCACAAGTTGAATCCAAGTAGCCTCCAAGCCCATTCCAACGCTCAGAATATCGACCATGTTGAGCTCCACGAGCAGTGTGATCTCGCTCATGAGCGGGTTGTGCACCTTCAATTCGGGTGGCGGCAAGTCACCCTCAACGATGGACCCGTCCTCCAACTGCGCGCCGGGGTATACGGCGCCTTTGGATGAGAGGCGGATGATGGGAGTGCCCGCATCGGGGCTCTTGTCGCCGACCCATGGCTGCAACACGACCCTTGCAAAGCGCTGCTCCAGGTCTTCCTCAACCGCGACTGAATCTTCACCTTCGACGGCTTGGGCAGTCACAGCGGAAGGGGCGATAGGAGGAGGTAATATGATGCTCTTGATGCGCCGGGTCGACTTCTCGACGATGCCCGTGTCGTGCGTCAGAGGCAGAGTAGTGGGGCCTAGGACCTCCATCAGATTCGAGTGCTGGAGTGGAGCCCACGCATTGTCCCACTCGGCGGCGCTCTCCTCAGTTTGACCCCAATCGCCCCATGCCGGGTTGACCTCGTTATTGTCCGCCTCGGCGGGACCCCAGCCGGGCGCAGGCTCGCTAGCCTCCTCGCCCCATTCAGAGGTGAGGATAGTGTCACCCGGGTTCACATCAACGTCCATCCCGACATTATCCTCCACGATCTGCTTAATGACGTCCGGCGCGAGGTCGTCGGTGCGGATGATTGTGGCGTTGGCGGCCTTGAGTTCCGCCTCAAACTCGTTTGCCATTTTAGAATCGACCTCAGCCTGGCCTTCATCGACTTTTGCTTCCCCCCCCTTGAGCTCTTCAACCTCTTCGACCTTGGCCTTCTTCCTTGGCCCCTCCTCCTCGGTATCCGGTTCGTCTGCACATCCGCCCCAGCCACCGGCGACCGCCTCCCCATCTGGCATGAAGCTCGCACTCGCCATCCTGCCAAAGACTTCTTTCAGTCCCATGCTCAGCTTGTCCGGCAACGCCTGCCCCATCTTCGCAGTGAGCGGCAGCTCCTTGAGGGCGAGCTCGGTGACCTCGAGGGCAGCGCGGAGCCCGCGCTCGCTGCTGGATTCGTGAAGGATGTGGTTGCGCAGAAGAAAGTTGAAGAAGAAGGTGAGCAGGCGGGGGGCGATTATAAGATTCTTCTCAGACCTGTTTGTTTTCAGTTTGGTCGATGTGGACGGATGAGTGCCTTACGTCGACGTACCATATCAGGCCGTGCTCCCTCATATACTGGGTCAAGAAAACCTTTGTCGACTTCTCCGGGCTGGTCAGGAAGACCACGAGCCTGTCCTCTGCAAGCTCCTCGATCTCTGCAACCCCTTCCTCATCCTGCGTGGGGTTATCACCCTCCTCTACGACCTGTTTCATTGGCTGCATAGGCTCGTCTTCGTCGTCAGATATATCTGCGTCTGCTGGCTCATCTTGGCTAGCTTTGGTAGTTTTGGGGAAGTTCGGATTGGCGAGGAGACCTAGGTACAAGCGATACTAGCACATCCCGAATTAGCTATGAAATATATCGCGTATAATATAAGTGACACTCACCGAATCCCAGAATGCCCGAACGCCTGTCATCATGGGTGGCCATCGACGACCATCCGCAAAGTCCTGCGCCGCCTTGATCAGGCGATCCACGCGCGGTACATCTCTGCAGCCATGCTTGAGATGGTTCTACAACATGGATCTGAGAAGTAGCACTCACGAGCCAAATCCAGCGTGCACGAGCCTGAGATCTTCGCCCTCCTCCCACTCCTCCCACCAGGTCAGGCGCTTGATCGGCTCCCCGTCCGCCGCCTTTTTGCTCTTCTTCTTTCTCTTCTTGCCTGTTTTGCTTTCATCCGTGTTGTGTTTCACGCGTAGTTCCAAAGTGGGGATGCCGAGCCCATCAAGCTCGATCTCGTTGCTCTCGTCGACGGGGACCTGGATACCCGAAGGCAGGAAGTCTTTAAAAGCGCACAAGGACCCAGGCGGGATCTCAGGGAAAGGGGGGAATGTAAGATAAGGCAGCTGTGAGGCCGGCTGAGAAGGATCTGGAGCAGCCATCCAAGCTGAGACGATGGTGGTGATGGTGGAGAGAAAGCAAGCCTCTTTGAAGTAATACCATTACTGACGGACATCGCCGAGTTAGACAAAGCTTCGTTTGACGCCTGAACCTTGATGTTACAGCTCAGTCGGCACTATGGCTCACAGGGAAACCTCAAGAGTCGCGTAAAGGAATGGTACAATCACCATGCCAGAACTAGACGCCACCATAACTTAGTAGGCAGGGTGAATGAGAGACGCGTCGGATCATGTGACAAAATTGGAGCAAATGAACATGGCATTGGGACATGGGTGCTCAGATTGCAAATTACACCCTTCATGCAGCCTTGATGTCCAGCGGCACCAGCGGTTATCAGGCCAGAGGCCAGAAACGCAGCAAGATGCCTGCCAGACAGCTGTCAGGTTTTTTAAGCTTGGTTTCATCATTGCACCCATCCCCTAAGCCCAGCGGATATACAAGGAGCAGATAAACGGCAAAGGCATGCCCGATCACGCACCAGAGCCAGCCGTGTGAGCATTGGACTGCTCGAGGTCTGCAGAACACACCAAGACAGATTAGATTGACAGGCCAGGCTCCAATTCACCAAGGATCATAGTTCCGTCTTTACTACCAGTAAGAACTGCGCCCAGTCAGTCAGCAGCATTCCAGCTGAGGAGAGTCAAATGTGGTAACTCACTAACGGGCTCCTTCGGATGGAAATCGACCGAGGTCACTGTGCCCTTGTGGCCAGGTAACTGAAAGAAGGGTCAGCCGAGTAACAGAAATCAAAGCTCCTTGAGCATACCTTATAAAGAATCTTGCCGCTCTCAACGTCCCAGATACAGACCATCCTATCAGCGCCACCAACAGCCACCCGTCCGCCTCCATCATCTTTGCTCCAGGACCCTCTCAGCAATGTGTTCTCAAACCCAGCCGGCGAGCCCTGCAGTATACGATGTATGCGATTGGGCGAGGGAGAGAAGGGCCGCACATCGTGGATGATCGTGTGAGAAGAGAAGGATGGCGATAGAAGGTAGGATCCGTTGGGCGACAACGCAAGCGAGGTGATGGTGTCTGTGTGTCCCGTCAGCGCAGACACTTTTTCTCCCTTGCGCAGATCCCAGACCTAAACGCAGAGTATCAGCATCAAGTGCAGAGTAGAATCTCGCAGACGTACTTGGATCTCGTTATCCAACGCGCCAACGTACACGCTCTGCCCGTCCGCACTCCAGCAAACTGCCGTGGCGGGACATCCGATGTCGAAGGTTGCCACTGCATTCTTGCTCCCGTCCTCTCCGCCCTCCCATATCTTCACCGTCCCATCGTCCGACGCGGTAGCAATGAGCTCTGTCCCCGCGCCTCCTGCCATGGTCCTATCCAACGCGTTGATGATGCCGTGGTGCGCGCGAATACGGCGCACGCGTTGGCCGGTGGTAACGTCAGTCATGGACAGCGTGTGGTCGGCCGATACGGTATAAAGGAGCGGGGAGCAGAGGGACCATTGCAGGTCTAGTATGGGCGCCTTGTTCTGGCTTGAGAGGAGACCGTAGTTCGTGTTGGGTGGGTACGTCCGCCAAAGGGCTGTTCAATGCACTGGCTTTAATAAAATATATCATGGACTTCGTTTAACGAAGCTGCACGCACAAATGCTACGATCTGCAGAGCAGGCAGCGATGTTTTGGCCAGTCGGGTCGAACCTGCAACTCAATATTTCTGCCTTATAGCCCCATCACTGATGAGTTTTCGGCTCACATGCTCTAACTCTGAGCGACATACCGAGTGGGATCCCGTTAGACTGACGATGGGCGCGTCGAGGTTGCTTGTCCGCTTCACGCTGCGCACCAAGCCTTTCTGTCCGTCGTTGCCTGAGGAGATGGTGACCTGCTTGGTCTGGGGTTCATTAGAGCGCGCCCTTTTAATGAGCACACCGCCGGGAGGAGAGGCGCTACGTTTAGACATGATGGTGAGTGAGGAGGAGCCTGAAGCTCGTCTCGCGGCAAAAATCCAGGCCAAATTGGGCAGTATGATTCTACTTCATGGCCCGTTCACACTTTCATCTCACAGTTGCTGTAGGTTGTCTTTGAACTGAAAAGTAATGGAATATTTGTAGTCTTGTGCGGCCCCACACCCTTGTAGAGCTCAATTTCGCTGTCGTCGAGGATGCCTGTGCTTGGTATAACAATTTTTAGGGTGAATATTAGGTGTCTCGGTCTCTTATTGTATCGTGTAGCAGTAATTTCATGGCCGCCTGGCGAAATGGCATCGCGTCTGACTACGATTTCGTATCTAATCAGGAGATCGCAGGTTCGACCCCTGCGGTGGTCATATATTTTGCAGATGTTGTGCTCGGAACACCCTCTCTCATTTTTTGCGTCGGCGAGCTTACAGTACCTTGGTTATGTAAACTCCCAAGAATTTGTGACCTTCCGACTCGGCAAATGCTAATCAGCAGGCATTCCGGGACCGGTACCTAGTGTACCCGTGACGGGGGATACCAGTAATTTTTTTCCAAGTTCCACTTTCACTCGACAAATTTTGAAGCCAATATCAGAATCAAGCGACCCTCCAGACAGCATCCATTCATTTTATTAGGTCCTAATTCTCTTTCGGCTCAGTCTACACTACTACCCTTATGTATCCCATTACAAAGGCACAGTGTGAGTGTTTCTCCTTTTTTCCCCCCTTTTTTTTCAGACTTTCAATTGATCTCTCTTTTTCTTCGTCCAGTATTATCCAGCCCCATAAATATAGCATAGGGGTCCACATATAATGCGAGGGGCTGAAGGTATGTGCTCGTGTAACGTACTCGTCACAGATGCTGCAAGACTAGTAAGCTGCTATCATCTGCCACATATTTCACCTACTTATACTTCTGTCGCTGTAGCTCCTTGCAATTGACGTTTGCCTATGATGTCATGTTCGGCGCGACTCTATCTCTTTCACTTGATTGGACGACTGTCTATTTTATCCAGTTCGAACTGGCTGGGCAACATTTGCCATGGTCTGCGGCTTCCCGCGGAAATACCCGAGTCTCTGACTTCCAAACCATCACAAAACAGTGATTCGTCGGTATCTCGTCGGTGTCTCGTGACAGGCAGATCAACGTCAAATACAGCAATACCAGTACTTTTCCGTTTGATTCACCACGAGCTTGGCATAGGCCTGGACCATTGCCTGTTCGTCGAGAACATCATACCATCGTATGATAATCGCAGGCTGTTTCTTTTCTGGCATATCTCCACAGGTCACCCATCATCGCGTCTATGTCCCGACGATCGCCCACTCCGCTCAAAGCAGCAATCGGAATCACGTTAGCCAACTCACTTCTAGATTGGACTCGTGGCGGTGATCAGGGCGCAGCCGTATCATATCGGATCCCAGCGGTCGGATGCCATGTTATCACGGTCGTCAAGGCAGATTCTGGTATTGTACTCAATTTTCAAGTCAGTCAACCCGCTGGACTGCGTCATTAATTCTCCACCGAGCGCAATGGTTCCTATCGGTATATATGCTTGCGGGTATAAGCTCTTGCAGTGCGTCTACACATTTGTTTGCATACATCTTTCTTCAGGATGTTACCGAAAAGCCCACACTTGTTCGAATGGCGCCGCCGACAATGTTCTAGATCCGTAGAGAATGCAAATGCGGCGTCGGCCCTCGATTATCGGTCATCCTTGTTATTTCCTTTCCCACACCTGAACGACGCGCAACATGCGCAAATAACAAATGGCCTCATTTTCCAGCCCCCAGTTCGTTCTTCCTCGCACTCATGTCAACCCTAAATGTCCTCGAGAAAACCTACACCATTCCTCCTGACCTCACTGGTCAGGTCAAGTACGGGACGGGTGATGGGACCGCCGGCGGGCATGCTTATATCAACCAAGCCATATGGACAACCCTAGAGGGGACGGCAATCACGGTGCGCTTGCTCCTGCCTAGTCATTGCGGCGGTTTCATGGTCACTCACACTGCCATAGGTTGCGGTGAAGGTCATCATGGTGGTGCATAACGATACAGGAAAGGTTACTAGTATAGACCTCAGGAAGTTCCGCAAGGTATTATCATCGGCTCCACATCAAGGCATTTCTAATATCTTTTTTGTGCAGAGAGGCCGCCGGGAACAAAAAGTGTGGGCGGGACTGGATCACAAGCACATTGTACCTTTGTGGGGAATCACCACGGACTTTCAACCTTGGTTCGCTGGACCCAACCCAGTATCAATGATCTCGCCTTGGATGAAGAATGGGAATCTATTTGATGCCCTTGAGAGAACGCCGCTGCTGGAAGACACAGCCCGCTTGTATCTCGTACGTTTCCCAAATACTATGCGAGCAATACTAGTATGGGCTAATTAGTCTGCTCGTTGATAGCTCTGCGGTGCCGCACAAGGTCTTCAGCATCGTACGTGGGCTCATGCCATCCTGTATACCTGCACGCTAATATACTGGCAGTCCACTCTTTGGGGATAATTCACGGCGACCTCTACCCTGTAAGTTCATTCGGTCACTAGTAGTTGTGCATCACTAATCATGCAGTCACTTCCAGGCCAATGTTCTGATCGACGACAACGGCAACGCGTGCTTGACAGACTTCGGCATGTCAATGGTTCCGCTTTTCGCGGGAACTTCCTATTGGTCTAAGACCGTTGGTGGGGCCATGCGCTGGCGGGCCCCCGAGCTCATTGCAACGCTCGAGATTGAAGATATCGAGGACTATGTCCCAGATCTCACCGTCAAGTGTGACATCTACTCATTCGGCAGTCTCGTGCTACATGTTCGCAAGCGTTGTTCTTTACTCAGCGTGAATCGCTTAGCTGACATTCAACGTCTGCGCAGGTCATGTCGGGGATGCGGCCGTACCCCTTGAGTAGCGACGTCCATGTTGTCATCCATCTATATAATCACAAACAGCCACCACGTCCACGGGCCCTTCGTCTGACCGACGCACATTGGGACTTTGTCACTCAGTGCTGGGGCGAGCGCGGCAACCCTGCTTCACGTCCAACTGCTGGAGAAATCGTCGCCGCGATTTCAGCCCTCTAAACCACAGGGATTTTTCTATATTAACACCATGAGCTTTCACCATACACGAACTTCCTTGCTTGATGACTACTGTATTCTTATATGTAAAAATATTTGCTTACCAAATTCCATTCCGAACAATTGAAGCCTTATTCAAGGAATTACCATCTGAGATTCTATTTTCTCTGCTGATGAATCATGGCAAAGGGCTCGTGCTTGATTATTTTACTTGAAAATGTAATAAAATTGCGAGATTGTTGAACACAAACATCCACCGAACTGAGCTGTGAAGCATGTGAAGGGCAGTGATTATGAAGGACTCTGATTTGTGCTCGTGGCGTAGTTACAGGGGTCTTGCACATCCGGAAATAGTATGACTTCCCCGAGTCCAAAGGCTAGACTCGTTACCGTCTGTAGAAAAAGTGACGGACAAGTGCTGTGTTAGACATCAAAGGAAAGCCAATCAAGACAACAGGTCGTCCCGAGAAGAACGATAGTTCCAGGAAGAAAGCTGGAATGTCATGTCCCGATGTTCGTTACTGCCCTTGAGTAGTAGTAGTAGTAGTAGTAGTAACGGGGTACATTGCACCTGTCGCTTTTATAACGAGATAGTAGCTAGTGTCTTATGTCTTGGACGTTCGACAGATTGTCGAGAAAGCACAGAGAGAGAAAGCACAGAGAGAGCAGATGGAACGTCAAGTAAAAGGATAAGAGAGGTCCACATATATAGCGCCCGTCGATCAGCTTTGTCGACCGACTCGGGAGATCCTGAATTCAATTCGCAAACATTGTCTTTGTCGACTGAACAAATCGATTTGAATCAGCTCACAAGCGTTCTCGCTGAGACTGGTATAATGACTTTGTACGAACCCTTGCCAAATCTTCGCTATGTATCACTCAAAATATGAGGTCTAATGACACGTTAACCCGACTTAAAGACAAGTATGCTCAAACATACAAAGAGGAATGGAACTGTGAGAGTCTTTGATACACGCCAAATGTAATAATACCGTGGCCGCCTGGCGAAATGGCATCGCGTCTGACTACGATTTCGTATCTAATCAGGAGATCGCAGGTTCGACCCCTGCGGTGGTCATGCGTGTCTGGTATCTAACGGACTTTTTTTTTGTGCATTTCATTTGGAGAGGGAGACTTCAGTGAGAGCAAATCGTCACGCCACGTTATCGCATATTGGCAATGTAAGGTGAGCGCTGTGACGTATGTAATACATCAACACTGCATTGCACATTTGGGGGACGGATGAATTACCACCAAACCTGCCAGGTTCCACCACTTCGAATTCTTCATGCATCTGAACATGCATATGGGCACTGCCTAATTACATTATCCTCCTGATTCCTTCAGCAATTCACACTTGAAATCCAAACACGCCTATTCTTCGTAACTAGGCGTCATCCGATCCGAGTCGGGAGAGGCACGTGTATTTGGGGCGGGAGATGTCATTGTCACAGTATCTGGGGCGGGACGGGTGATGTGCAGTATCCAACCAGGGCCTTGATTTTAGCGGATTGATAAAGTATAAATATGAATTCATCTCAGGTCAGTCTGTACATTCTCATTTTTTGCGCCCATTTCGCTGCCATGCTAGCTCCAGCAGACATTCAGGGGCCTCACAAATTTCCTCTCGACCTGACCGGACAGGTTAGGTACCATACGGGCGAGGGGATAACGGGTGGATATGGCCATGTACAGAAAGGGACTTGGACCAATTCAAAGGGGTCCGATAGCATTGTATGCCCGTCAATCATTATTTATCACGCTCAAATACTCACTTTTATTAGGTCGCAGTGAAGATTGTTTTGATCAAGAATAGCGTCACTGGCAAGATTGATGGTGTTGATACACGCAAGTATAGTAAGGTGATTGCGTCCAATCAATGGCATCGAACAGAGCTTCTACTGATGCTTCTCGTGCGTAGAGAGGACGTCGAGAACAGAAGGTCTGGGAGAGGCCCGCGCATGCAAATGTTATCCCTTTGCTGGGAATTACCACAGATTATGCATCTCCGTTTGCTGGACCCAGCTCAATAGCGATGATTTCGCCTTGGATGGAAAGGGGGAATCTGTCTCAGGCCCTCGAGGCCGATTTATCGGACTCGGACCGCTTGTGTCTAGTGCGTTCTGCTTTGCGCACAGTGATAGCCCAATTAACCTGTTTTCCAAACATTAGCTCTGCGATGTCGCCAAAGGTCTTCAGCATCGTGCGTGCGTAACCTCCCAGTGCTTTTTTATATTTCTGAAATTAGGACAGTTCACTCTTTGAGTATCATTCACGGCGATATCTATCCGGTTATTACACTTTTTTCGTCTGGGCCAACCATTACTTATCATGCTGCTTTATAGGCTAATGTTCTCATTAACGACAACGGTAACGCGTGCTTGACCGATTTCGGGCGCTCAGTCATATGTCCCGAATTCCTGGATACGTCATATTGGTCTAGCACAGTGGGTGGTGCAATGCGCTGGCGAGCACCGGAGCTCGTTGCGCCTTGGTTCCTCGAGGACATCGAGACCTATGTCCCAAATTTGACGCGGAAGTGTGACATTTACTCCTTTGGCAGCCTCGTTTTACACGTTCGCAAGCAATTTCCCCCCCCTGAAAGTGTCTTGCTTTGCTGACATGATATATTCATGCAGGTGATGTCGGGCGAATTGCCATATCATTCAAGTCGTGATTACCAAGTAATTATCTATCTTCATCGGCGCACATTTCCGCCACGCCCACGAGCTAGTCGGTTGACCGACATTCATTGGGACATTATTACTCGCTGCTGGGGCGAATGTGACAACCCTTCTTCGCGCCCAACGGCTCAAGAAGTTGTAGCTGCAGTTTCCTCCTCAAATCACAGGAGTTTATCTATGCTGTAAAAGTCCTTGAGAGCTTAAATTATGCCCTTAGCCAGATTATGTCTCCATATCGCGACACCACTTCAATGTTGATTTATACTGTTGTCACTCGGCTCACTGAATGGACGGTAATGTAACAGACAAGTGGCAGTGAGTGAAATCAATATTTACGTTTCATGGTTTGTAGTGGCATGAGGGCGGCATCTCTGCGGAGAGTTTTGCACTGCCTTGAAATTGCACAAGTACTAGGGGTACCAGGGGTTGAGCATACTGTACCATTTCGACCGTAGGTTCAGTAACGCGTAACGGTCAAAATAACAGACATTATGTAAAATCACCTCAACTTGAAAGAAAATTTATCGGCCTCGCCGGACGAGAAATCGTGAACCTACGGTCGAAATGGTACCGTAAGCTGAGCCGAGTGGGTGAATGTCAGGTGGCCGCCGTGAGAGGGTTATCGCGCCTCCCAAATCTAAAGATACTTTGCATCTACAGAATATTAAGGTAGCTAGACAGCTGATGATTTCAAGATCGGAGGTCATGCTTAGCTCATGCACAAGCAACTTAAACTCGGAAGTTGGAAGCATTCGATTCCGCGGAAGTACATATCAGGCTCGGGCCAGCCGGTCGGGATAATTTTACGCCGCCCCTGCAAAGCTTAACGCCACCGTGCCTGTCAGTCCAAAACTAAAACCCCTCCCACATCTCTTCGACGGCTTTTCGTAAAATTCTGAAGAGATAGAAAGTTTCTAATGTATCTTGAAGTATCCATTGTGATGCGGCAAGATATTTGAACTAGGCTTCGTTGCTGCAGAGTGCAAACGTTGGTATATTACTCCCTAATTCCGGGCCGAATTCTCAGATCGGGAATTCTATGTACCTCCGATCACAGAAGAACTCTAATACGTTAAATTACATAGTCAACTTGATCATGTCTTTCATATGACAAAATTTGGAGAGATTGAAGCAGAATTGAGGTGTATCATTGACCGTGGATAACTGTAGAAAGCCTGTGACGCGCTAACAAGCCCAACTCTCGCGTCAGCAGAAATCCTTTATGGTACATGCAGCCGGCTACCAACTGGCTACTGTCGATAGAGCTTTTGGGTTTTTTCACAGCACCTGTATCGTGCCATTTGCCCCACAATTTGCTCCACCCGCTCCGCCGCCGTTCCACTTCGTGTGAATCTCGCCGGTCTTGTAGCTATCGGCGAGTGAGATGATAAGCTCCTTTCTTTCGGGAGATACAAATACTTGATTTCCAGGCATGTTGAGTAAATTAATAGAGTAATGGGAGACTTAAGAGTACACAGTACTTATAGTAATATAAAGGGTCCCCCATAGAACCAGGAATTCACACGGAATGGAACGGCGGCGGTGGTGGGTGGAGCGGGTTGAGTGGCAAACGGCATGGTACAAGGTGTTGCGAAAAGCCCAGGGGGTCTATCGACAGGTAACCAGCTGTATATTCGATCATCAGGGTGACTTTCTCCACTGACAGCGTGTTCACCGACCGCGCCGCAACGGTTGACGAGATTGAGAGGAATTGCTGCAGCTATAGAGTGGCGGCTTGATCTCTTGATCTCTTCCGCCGATCGTACAAGTACGTAAGTGGTCAGAAGCTGTGCGCGATCGCTCAAACAAGGGAGACGTGTTTCATATGTTGCTTCTTCTCGATCGGAGACGTCGCTACTGTATATCTACAGACTGAGATAGCCGAGCCGACGATCCTACTTATCTGGCTAGCCTGCCTGGAATCTGTCACGGCTGTTTTGACGAGATCCTTCAATAAATACCTGGTAGTTGTGTCCCTGGCGACTGGCGAATTCATGTCGTCCCCGTCGCCCTCAACTTCGGCCGCCAACGCCTTTGCAGCTGAGGCTCTCACACTGGGCTACCTCGAAACTGCAGTTTTAACAGTGCGTTGGGCTGTCATCTGTGTCTCGCGGGCGCTTGCATGGCAACAAGCTGACTAGGCCGAAGGTGCTCGCTTGGGACATCATGATATGCTTTACGGAAGAGTTGGTCGTTCCCACCGCTTGTGGCTGCAGACTTGCCACCATTGCATACTTTTTGTCTCGGTGAGTTTAGATCACGTCTAGTTATTGTTCACAAGTTGACGAGGGACCCGCAGCATAGGGACGCTATTGACGACTATAATGGCCCTGGTGCTGAAGAGTGAGAATTCCGACGCGCTTCGCGATCAGCGGCGGCTCTAACTCGTATATTCACCTCTAGATGCAGTGATCGTGCACTGCGAAGCGTTCTGGATCATGGCAGCGATCACGAGCAACATTTCCGCCAGCGCAACATCGTTTCTGTTCCTTGTGCAAGTGTGCGCCATATACGAGAAATCCAAGCCCATCACGATCTTTTTCGGCGCATTCTGGATAGCTATCCCGGCGACCAATTCGCTGGTTGCCATTTCATACCACTTGAGCGTAGGTCGTCCCGTTTCGAAGAGGCGCCACCACGCTCATTCTCGTGAAACCACAGCATATGGGGTCCAATCGCTGTGAGGTCGCCATAGTGAAATCATTGGGATCTATTTGCCTGTGGGTCAAGGCAGCTTACGACACCTCTGTATTCATCGCTATCGCTTCGCGCATCATCTCGTACACCGTGGCCGACAGCGTCCTAAGCTGGCAGTCCCTTCGGGGAGTGGGACTACCGCGCATTTATAGGAATTTATTACAATGGGGCCAATTATATTATTTGTAAGCTCCAGGGTTGTTCTTCGTCATTCGTCAAACATCCGCTGATGATGAACTGGATTAGTGTCACCATAGGCGTCACTATAATGGCAGCCTGCGCAGCTGTACTTCCCATCCCCGCTATTTACCGCTTTGTCCTTGCCGAACCGGCGGTCGCAATCGAGAGCATAATGGCTTGCAGATTGTTCCGTAAAGTTTTGGGCTCTACAACATGTGACGAGGGCACATATCCACCAGAATCCAACATCATGAGCACGATACTACCTATATAGCCTGAAAGTGGCATGGACACTGTATTATATTATATCTTATATCTTATACACGCGTCGGATATAGCGTTCATTTACTCCACACTCTGAATGCTCTGCTCTAGGCATATATTACATTACATAGAAGTGGCGTTACGAAATTAAAACCCACAAGAATATTGGTGCAATCGTCCAAAGTATGTACGGCCCCAACCAAGCCCCAACAGATAAATTCCTTCTAACAATCAGTAAAGATCCCCCGCGGCTGGCCCAACCGGCACATCATACGGATTCGGCACAGGCGCGCGCACGCTGCCCGGTCCATAGATTGTCACATACGTCTCGTTCTTCGCCTTGGGAAACACGCCCGTGCGAAGAAACTCGAATTCGATGTCTTTCCCTGCGCCGGGGACTAGGGAAATTATTTAGCACACGCGGGACGAAGGACAAGGGTCAAAGGATAAAGGATAAAGGGGAGAGAGACGTACCGCTGACGGTACCGTGATCGTCTCCGTGGCGCACGACAAGCGTCGACGTTTTCGCCAGCTTGAACTCGAAGGTGGCACCCTCAGTCGGGGTGCTGCACAGACAAATGTAGTCAGTATTAGTCAGGGCGACGTGTGGGGAACTATTGTGCGCACTTGAGGTCAAAATCAGAGGTGACGATCAGCATGGGTACTTCCTGTACGATGGGCACGTTGGAATCGCCGGGATACGGCCAGCCTCCGCATAATCCCTGGTTAGTCCGCATATCGTCAGTGCTCTGATACGGAAGCAAAGTGGGGGGAACAGCGCACGATGACGGAGAGGCCCTGCGAGTATTCAATCTTCGCAGAGTCTACCTCGAAGGCCGCCTTCTTTACCGCCTTGAAGCCTTCCCACGTGTTATTGTCTATGTCTGTTCAACGCAAATAAATAGGTCATTAGTGCAGCTCGCCTCACAAGCTAAGCATGACTGACGTATATCCGCACACATTGTCGTAAACACAGGAAGAGCGCCTGTCATGTATTCAGTGCCATATGCATCAGCCCACTGCAGCCCGGTCCAGTTTCCGTTCAGCGCAAGATAAAGCGCGCCATTGAGTGCGAGGAAGTTTGGATTGTTGGAGAGGTATGCCAGGGTTACCATGGCGCGCACGTCGGAGGGCGTCACGGTGATGTTAGATGTGTTGCCCGCGGCGGCTTGAGAGAGGACCTCCGCAAATGCCTGTCACAAACATATACTAGTGAGACAATATCGGTGAGGCGAATTTGGGAATGCATACTGCCGGGATGACCCCCTTGCCTTGGGCGTGGAAGGGACAGGAAGTGTCATTTAAACAGTACGCATCCGAGCGCAGCAGAAGACGATTTACAGCGCTCATTTGGTATGTGGCGAGGTCTACGTTGCTCTGTTCACTTATTAGCGTTGTGTCTAGAGATAATTTCTGCAATAAACGCACGATGCTGTGAGGGAAGATGGCGTCGATGACGAAGCGCTCGACGTGCTGAGGATATTTGCTGGCATACAACGCTCCACTATATGATCCGCTGCAGAGATGCAAATTTGAGTATAGAAAGATAGCGATGTGTGAAGGTGTGTGCACGCACTAGGAGAGTCCCATAAGGCTCATCTTCTCGTACCCGAGCGCGGCACGCACGCTGTTCCGGTCCTCAACCGTCTGCTTGGAGCCCACATACTCAACAATGCCGGGCGGCGTGCTGCTTGCGATGCATGATTGTGCATATGTGCTCGCGATACCTTGGTAAGACTTGAATTCCTCCTCTGTCGACGGACTAGAGAAAGAGCGTAAGGTGCTGAGACGCAGATGACTCAAGACAGCCAGAGTCCAGACAACGCACATGTAGGACGGGAAGGTAAGATTGCCAATGGGGCAGTTGAGTGCGTTCGATTGGTATGACCCGCGCGTGTCAATCGCTGGGGGGGGAGCGAACTCGTCACGAATGCACTCAATCGATTGCTCAATGTACGCACCCAAGAAATCAAAATCATCTAAGCCGTTAAACACGTCCTCCTGGTCAGATGTATCGTTGAGCGCAAAGGCCCACGCAAACGAAGCGACCTCGTTGTTCGGGCCACCTGGATTACTGAAAAAAAGTAACAGGTGAGAAGATGACGCTTGTCGCGAGGGAGACGATCTCACAAGTTCAAAAGACCCTGCGGGTTTTCTGGACGGCGCATGGCAAATCCGAGCGTGATATTGTTACTGCTCGAGATCGACTTGGAATAGTCCATCGGTACCGTTAACAACCCACAGTGCAGGTTCGTGGGGAGGGTAGTCGGGAGAGTAATGCCTTGCAGCGGTTCAGGGATGTGCGTGGTGCAGTTCACCCATTGTATTTTCTGGGCTGATGTTGTGAGGTGGCCTGTGGATTGTTCTGAAAGGCGCATCGAGGCGGCTAAGGCAGGGAGCGCGAGCGCGAGAAAATTAGCCGCAAGGGCGATAAAGTGGCTATTTGCCATTGGTTACGAGTGATCTGGTGGGTTATCCGGGCCTGGGTGGTTTGCTGAGTATTAGAGGTAGGAGGCATGCTTTATATGCTGGTCAGGTAAGTTCGTAGTGTGCCATAGTCCGACTGCCTCCACTTTGATGCACAGCATCTGGGACGGTAAATCAACCGAGCCTTGCCGCCACCTGCTGCGCTTGTACTTGCAGGATGTTGCAATTGTAAACGATTGTTGCCAGTGTGAAGTCTAGTGACGCATGGTCATCCACAATAAATGTTAGCTGGCGTCCTCAGCGTGCCCAGCAGTAGTGGAAAATGGATTTTGGGGATGGATTCCTACTGAATTCATATAGAGTAAAAGCTTCATTGAGTTTAGCCTCACGAGTTGAGGCTGCTGCGAAGATACTGCGAGTGGGCTGCGAGCGCTGACCACGGGAAGGCTGTGCTCAACCCCGGCATTTGCATCATAAAACCCGCAGTCCAACTCCACGTTTATGCGCTTCGCTACTGAGTGCTGCGAGATCAGAAGGAAGAGGGTCAGTGAGTTAGGATTGGGGAAAATCCGAAGGGTTTCGGCTATAAATATCCGTGCGAACCTGCTAGTAAAAGGGTGGGTACCAGAATGAGCTGTGATGGGCCATCGCAGCTGCACAGGCGATCTCACGGTCGGCAAACGAGATGCGTCGAGCCAGTCTTCATCAATAATGCATCTGTTGGTTTTATCGAGACGCATGCTGCGAAATGAAGGAGTGGAGGGTGGGGGAAAAGGAAGCAACTATGAGGTTGAGCGAGAATGCAAGAGACTTGCGCGACACAGCCGCCGGCTCGTGCGTAAACAGGCGTAAACATGATTCTACTTGCGCACGTGCTTTCGCAGAAGTCAAGTCAGCAATGAGCGTTTCTCGCATAGCTCAGCTGGGTATAGAGCACGGTTGTCTGGTAAAATTTGGGTAACATACCGTCATTCCTAAGAAGTTGTGCCCTGCCAATGATTTAAGCCGCCACCAGCTCCTCAGCCGGCCTTGGAAGCGCCAAGTTTTCTCGTATTCGCGCTAATGTTGCACTGGCCCAGTAGAGGTAGCTTTCTAAGATAACTTCCCCGAGTTTCTGGACACGCCCTAATGGTCTCGCACATTCGGCGGCGCGATGTGATGGAGATCCCCCGAGCTTCCAGTGGTGCCCATGTCGCTCGCAGACATTGGGGATTATGTCCCAGAATTGACTTGGAAGTGACTCCGAGTCCTGTGGCAGCCTTGTCCTACAGGTTGGCATGAAGATATTCTCTGAAGCTGTTCTATTTCGTTAACATTCGGTCTCTACGCGGCTTCTGTATGGGGGTGGCAGTGGTAACACTACATGAACTGCGACTATCAAGCGATCTTACACCTGCATCGCTGCACGCAGCCACCATGCCCGTAGACCCATTGGTTGACTGACGCACATTGAGACATTATTTTCCATTGCTGGGGTGAGCTTGACAACCCGTCCAGATGCCTAATCGCTTAAGATTTCGTGCTGGCGGTTTAAACCCTCGAAGGCCTCAGTCCTAGCTCTTAGTTCATTCTGTATCCCCCAGCTTTCACTATCTAATGACAGATCATCTCCACCGTTGTCTCTGTCTCCTGATTTACATGCCCAGTAGCCCTTCGTGTTCCATCGAAACTTATCTCGTTTATGCACCCGTACATATACTTAGTAAAATATTACGACCCGATAACGCACCGCTTCGAATGAGCTCAATTTCAAGTTTAGATTGCCAGAGTTGGCATTGAAGATCGTAAAAGGTCCTCCGTATTTTAATATATTTTCCACGGTCGCATGTTAAAATGGCACACCAGAGGAATTACCAGACTGAAGTGCGTAATCGAGAGTCTGTATTATGTACCAGAGGGAAATGAACACGATAGTAATTAAGAGAGCGAAGAGGGTAAAGTTTAGTAATGAGTATGAGTAGTTGCATAGTCGACACCGAGTCGAAGGAGATAAAATAAAAGGAGCTCCGAGGAGAAGGTGGTAATCAAATATTGACAGCGGCAAACAATTCAGCACGGCACATTTCACAGTTGAGAAGAATACGACCCTTGAAGGGCAGATATGTCATTCACTAGTTCCTGCGCAATTGGACGTGACGAAGGGTTTCCACGTTCACCCCAGCAGCGAGTGATGACTTTCCAATATGAGTCGGCTAGTTGAGGAGGCCGCGTCGGCTGGATGCGATAGTGTAGATACAGTATGACACTTGTGTCACATTCGATGTTGAAGTAGGGCATCTTGTCCGACATTGCCTACGAACGCGAGTTTTAGCTTGGCGAAGTAAAGACAAATAATGACAAGCAACTTGCATGTAATATAAGGCTTCCAAAAGAGTAGATATCGCATCTTGGTGTCAAGTCTCCAACATAATTCTCAATTTCTTCGGGGGTTGGAGGCATAAGTTCGGGCGCACGCCACCTCATTGCCCCGCCGATGTTTCGAGACCAATACGACGTGCCCACAAAGTCTGGGACAATGAATGAGAGGCCGAAATCGGTCAGGCGTGCGTTGCCTTTGCTGTCAATGAGGACATTGGCCTGTAAGGCTGCATAATAAGTAATAGTAAACGTCTGATAGCACATGCAACTTACCGGGTAAAGGTCGCCCTGGATGATGTCCAAAGCGTGAACTGCCAGTAGTATATCAGCATGGTCAAAGGATTAATATCACGAGACGCGCGTACGATGTTCAAGACCTTTGGCGACACCGGCAAGCTTTTAATTAAAACGTTTGGTAAGCCCTCGCTACATGCATGTTATTTAAAACACTACGCACCAGATGTAAGCGGACCAAATCCTCCAGAGGTGGCTGCGCCTCTAGAGCCTGGAAAAGGTTTCCGCCTTCCATCCAAGGTGATATCATTGCTATTGGGTTTGGTCCAGCCAGCGGAAATGGACAATCTGTGGTGATTCCTTGCAATGGTACGATATTCGCATGCTCAAGCCTCTCCCAGATGTTTCGTTCTCGGCGACCTCTCTATAAAGGCTGGGTTTTACACCTCCCCGTTGATCATGATGTTGAGTCGACTCACCTTGCACAACTTTCGGCAATCCGCACTGGTGACCTTTCCCGTTACATTATTTCGGACCATAACAACTTTGATCGCAATCTGCAGCGGAGCAATTGAATAACTGTCGAGGCGATAGCCAAGTAGGAGTGACCATACCGGATATGTACATCCACTGGAATCGGTCCAGATACCTCTGCCAATATGCGCATGTCCACCCTCAATTCCTTGAGACGTTTCGTAAGTGACCTGACCAGTGAGGTCTGCGGGAAGTCCGCGAACAGTACACGCTGGAGATTGCATGGCACAAAATAGATGTCGAAAGCAACGGTGAAGGGAAAGGGTGGAATGATGGCTGAGGGAAAGTCCTGTGCTGAACTTGGGCTGAACGTAGGCCATTATATGGCAGGGAGAACAAATGTTTGAAACGCATGTTGTGAGTCTGCCCGCGCTAACAATGGTCTTTTGCGCGCTGATATGGCCGGATGCGAAGACAGTTTCAAAAACTATAACCTCGTTACACACTGTATGTCCGCCAATATCCGTGCGGGGGTGGGGTCAGGGTTACCCGGATGCCCCGTTCCGAGAGTCGGGGAGTTATTAGTAATAGCAACCTTGTCCCGCCCACTGAACAGACGCCCACAAATATTTCCTGAAACGCATGCTTCATGAGGTGCAGGGCCAAGCAAATTCATAATGGTACAGAAGGCTGCAGTCACGGCCCGAGCGTAAATTGTCTGAGCTCGAATCACAAGAGTAGCTTGGAAACGAAGAGACGGCGCAAGGGAGAAGGAGTGGTGACTGCGCCACGCGGTTACAACGCATCGACCTAAAATCGAGAGGGCTGCAACGCCAGCACCGGATCTCCACTGCTCTCGAAGTCCACAAAGTATAACACAGGGCCGGTTGGAGATCCCGGCCATTGTGATTTGGCGTCGAAACTTGAATATATCGGCCAAATATTGGCGAGCCGCGTTGACAGACTGTTGGTACCAAGTTACTATGTACTCGACGAGCGCGGACCATCCGGCCCTTACATCGTTTTCAGATAGGCTCGACCGCGCCGTTCGTCACGTCAATCCCGCTCTGGAAAAACTGCCGCGTCCGTTCCTGAACATGCAAATCAGTTCCAAATCATGATGAGTACCCGTCGTATCGTGAGCAACGCTTACCATGTTGGAAGGCAACCTAATCTTACTACTTCTTGCTCAGAGTCAACCGATATGACGCCAATCCGATTGCGGATAGTTCTTGGTCTGGGGCCGCACATCTGAGCACAAGTACATAGCTTTTTGACTTCAGAGCGACGACAGACGATCAAAATGCCACCCAGAAATATGGCGCGCGGAGATGTAGATATAATCGACATATTGGTCGCATTTCACAGCACGCAAAGGAAGAGTGTGTCATGTGGGCCACCGGGATGTGGCGGGTAAGTGGTTTCAGCAGAGTTTGTGCCAGCAGATGTCCATCCCAGTCTAGTAGAAGAGTGACCACTGGAACGGAAGGTAGAATCGGCAGATAGCATGGGCTGGGGGACGGGATGTGCGTGGGGATGAGCGCTCATAATCAAGGGTTGGTAGGAAATGAAATGGGCTCCTCTCAAGAGTACAAGGAGGTGGAGACGTTCCGGTTTCTTTCAAGTTTGCTAGCAGAGGGTCGCAACTAAGGGTCCTCCGGTTTTTGGCGCCCACTACTTCACGATCACGATGACCTGGCCGTGACCATCCCGCTGCTTTCTGCTGCTGCACCAATATTAGTCGACCGCAACATGCTTTCAACACCAGCGATATGCATCGGTATGTCAATACTCTGCACGCTGCGTCTCATCCGAATCTGATCACTTGCAAATATTCCCTGGCAATCTAGCTATCTCCATTTATCTATCGCGCAGTCAGCTGGGTGCAGTTAGGGTGCAGTTGAGCTGCTAAACCGGTAACTCTAGGTATCCTATCTGACCCTGATGGCCGGTTGGTGGAGCAATGTCCATTTGTTTGACCGATATCGATAATCGAGGGATTATCGAGCTCCCTAAGCTCTCCTAGTCTTCATCACCTCTTGACTATGGATGGGTACGAACTCATTAAGCAAAAGCATGATCTCCCGTCTGCAGCTGCCACAGTCAATCGCAAGCCACGCAGAGCAGGGCTCATCAAGCTGAGCATCGTATCAACGTTCACAGTCGCTCTACTTGGGCTCCTCTATCTCTACAAAGCTAATCCCTACACCATCACGTCTCCCGCACCTATCCGATACACCAACAAGCTCCCAGAATGTCCAGCCGCTCACCCTCCACCTGCCAAACCACCTGCCCTCCTTAACGTATGGGCGCCGCTCAGCAAGTCAGAAGTTACCGCCGTTCGTGGCTACCTCGACTCCCACAAGGCTTCTCATGAACTCAACTTGACCCGCGCTGATGACGCGGCGGTGAGTGATAACTTCGTATACGGCATCGAGGTATACTACCCTCCCAAAGACGCGGCATTGGCTTACCTCGCCAACCCTGAATCCGCTGAAGCGCCAGAGAGGTATGCGAGAGTCACCATTCATCACGGAGGGTGGGAGGTGCCTGTTGTGAGGGACTATCTTGTCGGCCCGCTCCCTGGCAATGGCGAATACAGAAACCAAGGAGAGAGACGCGTGGATATTGGGATGAACCAGCTGACGGATATCTATCACCGCCCCGAAATCCCCTTCAACGCGCGTGGTTTCGACCGCAGCAAGGAGATAAACGCATTCCTCGCCCGAATCATGCCTCCCTTCTCGCCGGCCCTCCAGGACCTCTTCGGCGCAGACCCCAACTCAACGCTCACCAACGGTGCCTCGGGCCCATTCTCTATCGACGGCGGCTTCCGTCGCACCTGGCTATCGTGGCGCATCAACACCCCGGGCAATTTCCTGCACCCAGTCGGATTCTGGATGTACATCGACTTCAGCGGGACGGATTCCGGCACATGGAAGCTCCTCAAGATTCTGTACAATCGGCAGGTCTTCCGGAGTGGAGGGGCGTTTTTAGAGGCGTGGAGGGACGGGAGTCTCAAGCGCTTGCCGAAGCCTGACAAGGATAAGAAGGAGGACGATTTGAGATGGAGCACCCGGCGCCCTGTAGGCCCTCCTCAGGATCTCGATCACCTGCCGGGTCCGCGATCCGTCTCCTTTGCCGGTCTGCGATTCCGTGTGGATCGGGAGAAGCAGTATGTCAGCTGGATGGGATGGGGGATGTACCTCGGCTTTGAGCGGGATATGGGGTTGAACCTATGGGATGTGAGAATACGCGGGGAGAGGCTGCTGTATCAGCTGGCTCCACAGGAAGCGATGGGGCATTATGGTTCGTTCTTTTTTTGTCTTTTGTCAGTGTGCAAAATAACTGATGCTCCTGACGCAGCTGGAAATGACCCTGGGCAAGCAACCCTTGCGTGGATGGACCGCTATTTCGGCATGGGCGATGCTGCTTCGTCGCTGATCCCAGGCTACGACTGCCCCCATGAAGCGGTTTACCTCCCCGCCACGACGCACTTTGGGGAGACTTCTACTACACGGGAGCGCGCGATCTGTATATTTGAACAGGATATTGGAAGACCGATTACGAGGCATGTTGGATGGGAGGATGGCGAGTTTGGGGCGACGAGGGGGTATGTGTTGACTGTGAGGAGTGTTAGCACCGTCGGCAAGTAAGTGATCTCTGCTTTTATGTATGTGACGCGAAGCTCAACCCATGTTACAGCTATGAGTTCAGTGAGTCTAACCCTTCTTTATTTGTTGCATTATTCAGGGTCTGATTACAACGCAGTGGTAAGCTCCCGCATTAACGCTTCGTTTGAACTATGTCTCAAGTCTTTTTACAGTTCGAATACAATTTCCACATGGATGGGACCATCGAAATTCGCCTCTCTGCCTCTGGGTACATCCAGGGTGGTTTCTGGGAGGATACACAGGATCCTTACGGCTCTCGCATCCGCGACCATACCAGTAAGCACCTACCACAAATCCTGTCGACTCATCTAACAACATGTACCCCTTAACAGTGGGCAGTCTGCACGACCACGTCATAAACTTCAAAGTCGACCTCGACATCGCTGGCCTAAACAACTCGTTTATGCATACCTCAATGACGCAGGAGTCGATGAACCAGCCCTGGTTTGACGGCGACGACGAGGAAGAGTGGGGGAACCCAGTAATTCAGCAGAAGATTACACGGAGCATCATCGAGAACGAGGACAATGCGCGGGTGAAGTACCCTGCGAACATGCAGGGCGGATATGCGATCATAAACCAGGATGCGCTTAACAAGTGGGGTGTGGTGAAAGGGTACAGCATAGTCCCTGGGTACTCGCCGATCCACAGCGTGAGTGATAACCCCATTCTTCTCGTGGTTGTATATAGCTGATGCGACAACGCTAGACGGTGGTAGGATCCAAGCGTAACTTGCACAACGCGAACTGGGCGCGCCACAACCTCGCCGTTTCGCGGCGTAAGGAGACTGAGCCGTCGTCGAGCTCGATGTGGAACTCGCAATTGCCGGGAGCGCCCACGGTGGACTTCGACCGGTTCTTTGACGGGGAAAATATCACCCAGGAGGATTTGGTTGCATGGGTCAACGTCGGTACGCATCACTTGCCAGGGTCTGGGGACACGCCCAACACGAGGACCAACACGGCTGCATCAAGGTATGTGTTTCTCAATCAACCACAACCATGTACTGATTTCAATGCCAGTTTCTTCCTGACCCCATTGAACTACTTTGACTACGACATCTCCATCGATTCAACTAACGCGATTATTCTCACCGCCCCTGAGGATCCCAACGACGCGTATGATTATGATGACTACGGTGTTAGTGATGTCCACTGTGTCCCGCAGCCTCCGGCACCGCTTGTGTACATGGGCCCGCAGGAGATGGATGGTGATTGGCAAGTCCTCAAAGGGGCCAGTGTAGCCGAGAGGAGGAGGAGAGCGGAAAAATACCATCGCATTCCGATGGAGCTGTAATCTTGTAATGATCGACTTTGTAACAACAAATATGTGTTTCCAAATGTAACATTCTTCAGATTTTGCCGTCTTATAGCGTTTTGCTCCTGGCATTCTGGATAGTGTATCCGTGTGGCTCAGCAGACCGATACGTGTAATGGACTTTCACTTGGAGGTGCATGGAAGGTACTTGCGGAAGGCAGCAGTGCAGAGTCGAGCTGTGATCTTGCCTTCACTTAGAAAGGCTGAAGTCGGGTGATGTGGAGCTCGAAGTGTGAAGGAGTTGTTCGTAAAATGTATATCCAACATACATGAAATGTCTTCGCTCAGAAGCATTCTCAATCCCTCCTTCGTCTCGGCGGCGGCGACCTGCTCCTCGACCTGCTCCTGGAAGGCGTCCTTGATCGTCTGCCACCTCTTCCTCCCCTCCCACCACCGCCTCCGCCTCCGCCGCCACCACCACCGCCACCCCTTCTGTGCGGCGGCGAGTCGCGTCTCATATCTCTGTCTCTTCCCGCGAAATCTCCCCCACGCCCACGCCCCCTTCCAGCAGGAACAGGAGGAGGGCCGTCCGAGGCTCCTCTCCAATGCCCACCACCACCCCTTCCGCCAGGTGCAGCATTAGCCGCAACCGAGCCGCTCCAGCCCCCATCTCCGCCTCTGACCACCCTGTCCCCTCTGCCCACGTCCCTATCGTTCTTCCATCCATTGGCAGCAGCAGAGCCCTTGATAGCGATGCTTGGCGCAGCTTCCGGGCCCGCGAGGGTGACATTTTTAGGCAGGAATACTGCAACGCAGAGGTAGTCGCCCGGTACGAAGCGAAGGTCCTCCAGCGTCCTCTCCTCCCTGCCCTCTGCTACTACTCCCTCTCCACGGGCAGGCTCGATGTCCTCGAGCAGCCGCGCAGCGGGCGCGATCACCGTCCCCGGCTCGCCGAGAATGTCCCTGCTGTAGACCATCCCCAGCTCTTTCTGGTTGAAGCGCCCACGATTGGCTGCGTCTGCGAATACCGCGCGGAAGGAGAACCTCGCGAGGGGGTGCCTCAGTTCAGCTGAAAGCGCCGTAGCGCGGAGGGTGGTGAGGAGTTCGCGCAGCGTCGCATCTTTCCAGGCGAAAATCTGGTGTTCGTCGGCGGTGGGGAGGGTGCTGTCTTCGAATAGAGACAGGCGGTGGAATGAGCCTGTTTTCACGAATGCGCGGATTAAGAAGGGCGCTGTCTGCCCATATGTTAGCTAGAGCATGCATGAAGAGAACTGTATCAAGTACTTTTTCGCGTTCCAAGACATTAGAGGATGTCGCGGTGGTGGTCTCGGTCTCCATTGGTGCAATGGGCGTCTATTGCAACACCCTTTGACTCAGCGACCTTCTCACAACCTCTCGTGGAATATTGACATTCCTCTCCAGACATGTTCAGCAGGCAACTCTCGCAGTCGCTGTCGGATTGATGATGTATGTGCTCCCCTGAGGGCTAGCTTCGCGACCTTAATGATTGCAAGCAAAGCAAGAGGAAAAACCAGAAATCCGAGACCGGCCGACCGCGGGGCGGATCTGGACTCAGGCGCTCCCATGCATACATGGCCACCCTCGCAATCTTATTGCAGGGATTAATCCGACCAAAGCTAGAGCAAAACCAGAAATCCGAGACCGGCCGACCACGGGGCGGATCTGGACTCATTAATACTCATTCACTAGCTCCGCGTCATTGGCAGCAGGAAGGACAGTGTACCCTTAGGAAAACGTGCTCTTTGTATTCCTGGACCCAGCCTTGCGGGAAACACTGGCCGTAGACTGCGGTCTTGGAATCAACAGTTATGCACGCGGCCATCCCGTGGTCGGCGCTCCCAACCCACTCGCTAGTAGTGCAACAAAACATGAGGCTAAACTCGATAAACTATCTGCTCTGGTAATCCACTGCTGCTGGGCACGCTGAGGGCACCAGCTAACATTTATTGTGGATGACCATGCGTCACTGGACTTCACACCGGCAAGAATTACAATGGCAACATCCTGCAGGTACAAGCACAGCAGGTGGCGGTAAGGCCCGTTTGATTTACCGTCCCAGATGAATCCCATGGAGGCGGCGCCCATCAACCCATGTTGATTGCTGTGCATCAAAGCGGAGGCAGTCGGACTATTGCACACCACGAACTTACATGACCAGTATATAAAGCTCAAATACTCAGCAAACTACCTAGGCCCGGATAACCCACCAGATCACTCGTAACCAATGGCAAATAGCCACTTCATCGCCCTTGCGGCTAATTTTCTCGTTCTCGCGCTCCCTGCCTTAGCCGCCTCGATGCGCCTTTCAGAACAATCCACAGGCCACCTCACAACATCAGCCCAGAAAATACAATGGGTGAACTGCACCACGCACATCCCTGAACCGCTGCAAGGCATTACTCTCCCGACTCCCCTCCCCACGAACCTGCACTGTGGGCTGCTAACGGTGCCGATGGACTACTCCAAGTCGATTTCGAGCAGTAACAATATCACGCTCGGATTTGCCATGCGCCGTCCAAAAAATCCAGTCGGTCTTTTGAACTTGTGAGATCATCTTGCTCGCGATAAACGTCAATTTCTCACCAATGAGATTTCTCAATTAGCAATCCGGGTGGCCCCAACCAGGAGGTCGCGTCGAATGCGTGGGCTTTTGCGCTCAACGATACATCTAACCCGGAGGACATATTCGGCGGCCTGGAAGCTTTTGATTTCTTGGGTGCGTGCATTGAGCAATCGATTCAGTGCGTTCGTGACCAGTTTGCTTTTTTTTCAGCGATGGATACGCGCGGGACATACCAATCGAACCCGCTCAACTGCCCCCTTGGCAATCTTACCCTCCCGTCCTACCTGTGCGTTGACCGGCTGTCCTGGGTCATCTTCGTCTCATCACCTTACGCTCTTGCTCTAGTCCGTCAACAGAGGAGGAATTTAAGTCTTACCAAGGTATCATGAGCACGTTCGCAAAATCATGCATCGATAACAGCACGCCGCCCGGTGTCGTTGAATATTTGGCCACCAAGCAGACGATTGAGGACTGGAACAGCTTGCGCGCCGCGCTTGGTTACGACAAGATGAGCCTTCTTGGAGTTTCATAGTGCGTACACACACTTTTAAACATCGCTATCTTTCCATATTCAACTTTATATCTCTGCAGCGGATCGTATGGTGGAGCGTTGTATGCCAGCAAATATCCTCAGCATGTGGATCGCTTTGTCATCGACGCTATATACTCTCGTGGCGTCGTGAGTTCATTATAATGATTTTCTCGGATACATAGCTAATGTTTGGACAGAGAAATGTCGACCTCGGGACATATCAAATGAGCGCTGTAAACCGTCTCCTGCTGCGTGCGGACGCGTACTGTTTGAATGACACTTCTTGTCCGTTCCACGCCCAAGGCAAAGGGGCCATCCCGGCGGTATGCATTCCCAACTTCGCTTCACCGCTACCGTCTTAATAATACATGACTGCGACAGGCATTCGCTGAGGTCCTTTCTCAAGCCGCCGCGGGCAACACCTCTAACACTACCGTGACGCCCACTGACGTGCGCGCCGTGGTAACCCTAGAGTTCCTCTCCGCCAATCCGCTCTTCCCCGAACTCAATGAAGTGCTTTACCTTGCGCTGAACGGAAACTGGACCGCGCTGCAATGGACTGATGCGTTTGGAATTGTATACACGGCGAACGCTCTTCCTGTGTTTACGGCACTGTGTGCGGACTTACGTGAGTCGCGTTTAGCTTGTGGGGAACTATACTAATGGTCTAGTTCTTTTGCGTTGAATAGACATAGACAATAACACGTGGGAGGGCTACAAGGCATTGAAGAAGGCTGCCTTCGAGGTAGACACTGCGAGAATTGAATACGCACAGGATCTCAGCGCCGTCGTGCGTTGATTCCCTCGCTTTTCCTCTCTCCATATCTGAGCACTCACAATATGCGGCTCTAACCAGGGATTGTGTGGAGGCTGGCCGTATCCCGGCGATTCAAACGTGCCCATTGTACAGGACGTACCCATGCTGATCGTCACCTCTGATTTTGACCTTAAGTGCGCACACTGGTTCCCCACACGACGCTCCGACTAATACTGACTACGTTTGTCTGTGCAGCACCCCAACTGAGAGTGCCACATTCGAGTTCAAGCAGGCGAAAAAGTCGACGCTCGTCGTGCGCCATGGAGACGATCACGGTACCGTCACCGGTACGTCTATCTCCCCTTTGACCTTCGTCCCACGTGTGCTCACCAATTTCGCTAGTCCCCGGCGCAAGCAAAAACATCGAGTTTGAGTTCATTCGCACTGGCGTGTTCCCCAAGGCGCAGAATGAGACGTATGTGACGGTCTATGAACCGGGCAGCGTGCGCGCGCCTGTGTCGAATCCGTATGATGTGCCGGTTGGGCCAGCGGCAGGGGACATTTACTGATTGTCAGCAAGGTTCGTCCATTGGGGCTTGGTTGGGGCCGTACTGAGTTTGAACAATTGCACCAATATGGCATTCTTGTGCATTTAAACCTCGTGAAACTATGTAATATATTATATACCCGTGTGGGCCCGGTGAGTTGCATGCTGGGACGAAGAGTCTTGAGAGGATCCCCCTCTTTCCATCGGGGAGGACCAGGACCCATGCATATGCCTCTAAAGGTCCGATACGGAAATCACCCTTTTCAGCCCCTTCCGTACATCTGAAATTTTCGCTGACCGCGTCCGCATTTGCATCGGACCTATGTTTTTGGACCACTTACATCCGCACTTTGTATCGGACGTCGAAGCCGACGAACATGATGCAAAGGCGAAAATTGGACGGGAATTCGTGTCGCGTCGCCCAAGCTGCAATGAAAAGCGCCGAATTGGTCGTGCCGTCAGTGAAATGTGTCGCTGAGTGGTTGGTAGGAACTGTCCCAGACTCAAACTGTCCGCACTAGCATCGGACGTACCTAGAGACTGGACCCTCGCGCCCAGTATAGTATCGGACGTGGTCCAATTATTCACAAAACGCCGCCCGCATAGTATCGGACCTCCGACCCAAAATCTAGCCACCTGTGTCCGCAATAGTATCGGACCTTTGGAGGCATATGCATTGGTCCTGGAGGACCGTGGTAGACTGTGACGGCTCTTGGTGGGCCGTGAAAGGAGGTGAAAGGTGGGCGCCAAAATACTGAGGAACTTAAACTTTTGGCCCCCGGATTGCCCCCGGAAGCTTACACTTTACATGGCTTCCGGGGCCTCTTTTAGTGCTAGAACAAACCTGAACAAACTCAAAAAAAACTTCGAGGGAGCTTCTGCCAGCGACGCTCTGGTGACGCGCGCAGTCTGGAGTGCTGATCCATTTCTGACGAACTCCTAATTGTGGGCGCTCTTCCGCAAGCACATGCCGCCCCAACTCGCCCCAACTGCTTATCTCTGCCCTCCGCCTTTCTAATTGCCTGGGATTCTGTTAGCAAGACCTCTGCATCAAATTGCATCCTCGCGGCCAATATGTCCCTGGCCACTCTTCCCTTTCAGGCAGTGCAATGCTGCAAAGTTTCTGCGCGGTTGCACTGCGGGTCATCTTGTCAAACCCGTGATCGCTTTGAAGTCAAAAAGCAAATACCTCTTCTCAGATGTGGGCCTCGGGACCGAGCACAGCTCGGCATCGGTTTGTCGCCAATTGAAATAGAATGGCGTCGATTCGGAGCACGAAGCTACTTGGGCAGCGTTGGGCAGCCCTGTAACAACGTTTGTCGCAGCGCGCGGGCAACAAAATGGAAGCGCTTGCACTCATTCATGCAGAACATTTTCCAGAGCGGGATCGATGTACTGAGGTCCGCCGGGGTGCCTCAGCATGTTCATCCAGTACAACCCCTAAACATGGGAACAATGCGGCTCATCGGTATATTCCGAATCCTATCAGGTTGCAACCCCGAAGCATAGAAGCCGGGATCTCGAACCGGGCATATTGTGGTATGTCAGTGGACTTTGAGAACGCAAATTTTGCGGCATTCGCTGCAGTATGGGGGTCTCTGGTTTAGGTTGACTGATTTGCGACTGGGCGGTGTGGTCGTTGATTCTGGTCATGACTTATATATACCTCTCCCGTCACTCTGCCGTGGTCTCTCGTTCCCAAGTACGGCAACATCTTGAACTCCACAGCATGTTGTTGATTCACTTTCCCCCCAGGTGTGGGAGTCTCTGTACTTCCCGGGTGGGGCGGGGCTGGCGGATATATCGCAAACGAGTGCTGAGGTGCTGACGCTTCGAACAGCAGTTCCCCATAATATATAACGAGCCATGTTCAGCCCACGACTTTCCCAAAAATCATCATCCCACCTTTTCCTGCTCCCTCAACTTCGACGTCACTTTCTGCCATGTTAGCTCTAGCACGTACTGTTCCCAGAATCCCCCCAGATCTCACTGGTCAAATTGTATACCAAACGACTCAAGGAATTGAAGGTGGTCATGGACATATTGGAAGAGGCACCTGGACTGATTGCAAGGGATGCAAATATCCGGTGCGTTAACCCCAGCTCAGTTGTTGGATGGTCGGTTACTCATTTGCTCTAACACAGGTTGCGGTCAAGATCATTATGATCCGGAATAATGATACGGGAAAGGTCACTAGTGCGGATTGTCGAAAGTTGTACAAGGTGCGTCAACCTGTAGTTTTCCACCAACGGGAGGCTGTCACATATACAACCCCTATAGAGAGCACGCCGAGAACGAAACATCTGGGAGAGGCTCGAGCATGAGAATATTGTGCCATTACGAGGAATTACCACGGATTGTCCATTTCCGTTCGCTGGACCAAACCCAATAGCAATGATATCACCTTGGATGGAGGGTGGAAACCTTTTTCAAGCTCTAGAGGCCCAGCCATTTACGGAGGCCTTGATCCGCTTGCGTCTGGTGCGTAGTGTTTTAGGCAACCTTTATGCAGCGAGGGCTAACTGGTCGCTCTAAATACAAGCTTGGCGGTGTCGCCAGAGGTCTTGAGCATCGTACGCGCATCTCGTGATGTTGATTATTTGACTATACTGATATATTGACAGTTCACGCTTTGGAAATTATCCAAGGCGACCTGTACCCGGTAGGTCACATATGCTACCAGACACCAATTATTATTCATTACGCAACCACACAGGCCAATGTGCTCATTGACAGCAAAGGTAACGCCTGCTTGACCGACTTCGGCCTCTCATTCATGGTCCCGGCCTTCTTGGACACGTCATATTGGTCTCGAAATATCGGCGGGGCGATGCGGTGGCGTGCACCCGAACTTTTGCCTCCAACCAGTCCTGAAGAAATTGAGAATTACGTGGGAGACTTGACATCGAAATGCGATATCTACTCTTTTGGAAGCCTCATATTACATGCAAGTGTCTTGTCCTTATTTGCGTTTACCTCGCCAAGCTGACACGCACGTGCGTAGGCCATGTCAGGCAAGAAGCCCTATTTCAACATCGAATGTGACTCCAGTGTCATACTTTATCTCAGTCATCGCATTCAGCCGACGCGGCCTCCTCAACTAGCCGACTCGTATTGGAATATCATCACTCGCTGCTGGGGTGAACGTGAAAAGCCTTCGTCACGTCCAAATGCACAGGAATTAGTGAATGCCATCTCTGACCTTCAAGGGTCGTCTTAGCGTTGTCGACCTCCAGGTCTGTCCTTATTGCGGCGGACTCTCAACTATGCATTTTATTTAATGATAACCTGCTCGCTGCTGTTGATAATTGATAAGTCTTTTCTCGCTAGAGCTTCATTTACTCTATCTCCTTCGTCACGCTGTGGACAATCCAACTACCTATACTCAATACCTAACTTTTACCCTCTTCGCTCTATCAATTACCATCATGTCCACTTCACTCTGGCACCAATGTACATATATACAGACTCTCGGCCAAGCAATCTAATTTGGTACTTGTCACTTTCCACTGCGAACAGTCGACTCTGCAGCCGTGACTCGGAGTACAAGTCTATCTGCTACAAATTCCGGTTCTCCCGCCCTGTGCCCAACGAAATCCTTCGATCCTTTGTTACTTTAAGGCTGCTTGCAAAACATATCAAAATAATTTCCAAGGTACTTTCAAAGGCACGCACTCCGTCGAAGTGCTCCAATATCAGGCATCTATGATTTCATACTATGACTATGTTCGGGCGCATACAGCAAATACATTCTAATGTAAGCTAAGTGTAAATTAGGAAGATAGTCCGCGATTACAATTGAAGCTTGTGATACGAAAAAAAAAAATTGAAACCCGGAACAGCGTTGAGGGATTAGAGGGCTGAAATAGCTAGCACAACATCTTGAGCGGTCGGGCGTGAGGATGGGTTGTCACGTTCGCCCCAGCAGCCAGTGATAAGGCCCCAATGTGCGTCAGTAATTCGATCGGTCTGTGGGCGTGGTGGCTGCGTGCGGCGATGCAGATGGATAATGACTTTGTAGTCGCAGCTCGTGTGGTATGGCCATTCCCCCGACAGAAGCTGCGGAGAGATTGAATGTTAACAAAGTAGAACAGTTTCAGAGAATAGTTGCGTGCGAACGTGTAGCGCAAGGCTGCCAAAGGAATATATATCACACTTCCAAGTCAAATCTGGAATGTAATCCTCAATGTCTACGAGCGACATGGGCGCCAGGAGCTCGGGGGCTCTCCAGCGCATTGCGCCACCGACTGTGCGAGACCAGTAGGACGTGTCCAGAAACTCGGGGCGGATGAAGGAGAGGCCGAAATCGGTTAGGCATGCGTTGCCATTGCCGTTGATGAGAACATTGGCCTAAGAGGCATGGTGGTAAGTGTCGGTTGACTACAGAACAAGGCGCCTGCGAAAGAAAGTTACCGGGTAGAGATCGCCATGGATGATACCCAAAGAGTGAACTGTCCAATTTTTAACAATGATGTCGATGAGCACAATCACCGGGCAAACGCACTGTGTTGAAGGCCTTTGGCGACACCGAGAAGCTATGATATACAAGACAGGTCAGCGGGACGATGAATGCACGTAAGATAGCACGCACGAGATGCAAGCGGTCTGATTCTGGCAGGTCAGCCTGAAGAGCCTTGAAAAGATCACCTCTTTCCATCCAAGGCGAAATCATTGCTATAGGGTTGGGTCCGGCCAAAGGAAATACATAGTCCGTGGTAATCCCAAGCAAAGGGATAACATTTTCATGCGCGGGTCTCAGCCAGACTTTCCGCTCTCGACGTCCCCTCTACGCAAGAAAAATATTAGGAGCTCTATTAGATGACATTCGCTGGATGTAATCACATACCTTGCTACATCTCCGTAGATCCACGCTGGTAACTTTGCCTGTAATATTGTTCTTGATCAAAACGATCTTGACTGCAACCTAGAAGGAACCAGTTTAGCAATGGTGCGTGTCACTGTGTCAGCCGAAGACAATGACGCATGGACGTACAATGATCGTAGAACCATCTGAAGAAATGTAGCTGCCTTTGCCTACGTGGCCATGTCCGCCCGCAATGCCGCCTGCTTCATATTTGACCTTTCCGGTGAGATCCAGAGGAAATGTTTGAGCTAGAGCTGACATGGTGCAGTGGTGGAGTTATTCAACCGATTGACCAGCCCTGGGTGTCTTATATACCAGTGACCACTGCTAATCTGCAGCTTGGGTCGTAGATGCCTTAAGCAGTCAGTATGCACTCAGACCTAATTGAGGTGTGACAGTTAACTATTAGCCTTTTGGATAATGAAACTTAATCTACGCGTGGGGCACCAGGTCATTGAAGGCGGCGAACGTCGGAGAGTGTTGGCAGATAATTCAATACCGGTTACTTTAGGTAGAGGCTTTTGACACGGTCCCGAGAGGGCCTAGTACTTGTTGGCTGATATGCGCGGGAGGAACAGACTCCGATGGGAAGATTTTAACATTGACTGACCTGCAATTCAGGCCTGTAGATCAGATAGGCAGAGCACAGGGCGATCAGTCTGTTGAAGAAATGCAGTTCCAATCGACAAATTCATTGATGGAAAGACAGCATTGATCGTGTGTTAGAAAATCCCGTGGAAGATATTATAAGAATATATACAGGGTCATCTTGATAGCCATCTGCCGCGTACCAGGGCGAGTGTCATCGCGCCCAGCAGGCTGGAAAAATCGCATTCCTCGTCATTTCAGGGCATAGAGCCTCGGTATTCTCGCGGAATACGCTGAACAGCTCTCCATTTCGCTGTCATCAAAGTGATGGGCGATTAGTGATAAGCGTGAAATCAAGAGCAAGCACCTTGCAGCACCTTACATATATATTGGAATGGCACATGAGCCCATATGTCTAATTCAGGATGCTGTGGGATCAAAGATTGATCTGAGGACCCATATTAGAATCGTTTAAATCAAAGGTATGGAATGGAGAGAGCTCCACGGAAGCCTGCGATTGAAATAGGTCGTGTTCTTGGAGTAAGATATACGCAGACCGTTTTGAACGGGACCCGAAATGACCACTTGTGTGAGGGACTTGCCCGTAAACTTCCTGTAAACGCCTGGCTGCATTGACAACATTAACGTTGCTGTGCTAGCATTAGCCCCCGCGGCAGATATACAGAAAAGAGACGGGAGGCGTTGTAAGCCAATCGGATCGTTACCCATGTCCGTGCGGGGCTCAGGTCACTGAGACCCCTACTGACGCGGGTAGGTTTCGGGAGGTTTCGGGAAACCTCTGAGGCATCAAGCGCTGCCTGGCTAGAATGAACAGCGCAATGGAACCGAATGCTGGAGCCCAGTACATGTGTAACCGGAAGTTCCAATATGGCAATGAGGAGCGTTTCTGCACGGCGGACAAGTGGCATTAGACGGCATTATACTTGTGAGTACAACGGGAATTGCTTACCGATTGAGCAAGGTCAAGTGAGCAAGTTCAGGATGATTTGTTCCCGCGTGCATGTCGTGTCGAAGAATGGACAGATATACTTTGTCGCCAGATGCATGATCCCCAGTTCCTACGATTCGGGATAAGATCCCGAAGGCCAAAAGAAATATGACAATTGAGCACGGCGTTGCACAGATAATTGTACATTTTCAAAGATGGACCGTCAATAAAACGGGAGAGACAGACCTAAAACATCAAAGCGGCCCATCATCCCCCGAGTTAGAACATTCATCCTGCTTCAAAAGTTGGAGCGTCCAAGTTGCCGTCGCCAGGTGACTACGACGTAGATCCGCCATCGGTAGATGCTGCTAGAGCATGTGAGGCAGCAGACAACAAGAGTTAATAGCCCCCTTGGGGACCTATGAGATAGAAGAGCCAGTGGCCAGATAGAATCAGAGCTTAAATTGCCAAAGCCTTTGCATAGTTCAAGTTGCGTTCGGGCTCCTTGCGGTTGAGTCTGTGTTTGTCATTAAGCGGACTCCACAGAGGGATGGAATTGATATAGGATCTGCCATGCGCGATTTCTGTGCGATTGCGTTAATTATAATGTGAGTGAAAAGCAAGTGCTCAGACCTCAGAGATTTCCGCAATACCTCTGGGCTGCTTGTCAGAGATGCATAAAAATATGACTGCGGTTGACTCAGATCTCGAGAAAACTTCGATTCAACCTATTGGAGATGAGGCAATGTTCATGATCAGTGTCGTGGATTCAAAGCATTTCAAAATAAATATGTTGAACTGCTTGACTTGGGTATTTCATTTTCCACCCTCGAAATGCATCGATGAGATGTAAACACGCATGATGGACGTATCGAGGAGAAGGTAATCGCCGCGTGCCCAACGCGTGCCCGGGCACATTGTCGTTTCAAACAAACGTGTTTGGTATCCTCTTTCCTCCCGCTCTACAAATACCATCCTTCTGCTCTGTTTCATAATACTTTTCTGCGCAGATACACGCACCCTCGATAACAAATCACAGATTCTGCGCCCAAGAAACGATGGTTTTCGGCCTATTTTCGCGCAAACCGGCGCAGCAAGCGACCACGTCTGACTCTGACTCGAAGCTGGCCTCGAGCTCAACAGCGGACATTGACGCATCCTTGCATGGCCTGCGCACCCCCTCCCCTTCGGTTGCATCTGGAGGTGGCTTAAATGCTGCCCATTCGCCTGCCTTCTCGTTCTCAGCCCCAGGCGCGCCCGCTGATCCCATGATGGAGGTCGACGCGGTTCCGAGCGCAGACGCGTTGTACACTTTAGTGCGATCTATCCCACCAAAGATCTTACATGAATACGTTCTCGAACACCTTGCGCCATCTCTCTCTTCTCCATCGCCACTATCGCCAATCCAAGGCCCACCTCCACTGCCACTCTCGTCTCTAGAACTGAACGTTCTGATGACGTTCTTCAGCACCCTTTCGCCCCCACCCCTGCTGCACTGCGCACGCTGTCATTCAGGCTTTTTTGACGTGGAAAACACGGATCGCTCTTGCACGATGGCGCACGATGACGATGCGGCTGAGGTCGAGCGGGTGGGCAAGGGCCGCCTAAGCATTGGCGGCGAGGGCGGCGCGAGATATGAGACGCTGTGGGGCTGCTGCGGACGCACAGTCGAGGGAGATGGAGATATGGGCCCGCCGGATGGGTGGTGTTACGAAGGGAAACACACCGTGAGTGCTAGTTCTTAATGAGGATTTGAACGAACGCATGCTAACGCACTGCATAGACGGATACCAAACGCGCCCGATTCCGTGCAGACTCCACACCGCACGAAGACAGACTCACCCGCTGCACGCGCCACTGCCCACCGCGCGCCGTCACCAACCTAAACGCCCAACCAACCCTCCCTCCGCCATCCTCAGGGTCTGGCTCCGTATCCTCCACACAATCGCACACGCGCAATCCGCGCAAACGCACACGCTCAATGGCGCAGACACACGCAGAGCCCGAGTCTTCTGAAGACGAATCTGAGACCAAGTCCCACAAAGCGGAAGAAGAGGAGGAGGAGGAGGCCCAGTCGAGCGCGAGCGAGGCGATTATCGTCACCAAGCCTCCTTCGCCGAAAAAACTCACACCCAAACCGAAGCCCACGCGCACCACCACGCCCTCCCGGGCACGCTCGCAGTCCCGCCCCAGACCGCGACCCAAAGCCAAAGCCGCTCCCGTCCCGCTCTCGTCTCCCGGCCCCGCGTCGGCACCGACGACACCTGGCTCGAGCCCACGCAAGCCAGCATCTTCCGCGTCGATATTGCAAGCCGCGGCGGCACGGACGGCGGGTGTGCAGCGCTTGATGCGGGCGGGCACCTCAATGGGGGACGGTGGGCGACTTTGAGGAGGAGCGCGCAGATCCGAAAGGTGCGGTGAGGGGACGGAAGAGGAGGCGGATCGGCGCGTAAGCTCTCCCCGCCCTCTTGAATTTCCCACATTATGTGTTCTTGACTGTTTTCATTGGTTGTTTTCATTGGGATACCCGACTCTGATGGCTGATACTGATACACCTGCGCATTCACTTTCGCACTCATACATACGCTCCTTGGACTCTGCTAATCACATCATACATACACTCCTTGCCGCACTGTACCACTAAACCCACACCTTCCTTCCCCCATCCAGCTCTGTCCATACTTTCACCCATCCTCCGTCACACCATCTCCCAAGCATCCAACTTTCCTCCCTTCTCGATTTTTGAATTCCGTGGTTTGATTTTTATTGCCGTTATATACCTTGCTATCTATCTGTATGTCACCCGTATTTGATTTCTTGAAACAGTCCCGAGATTACAATATTAATGTTATCTGAAACAACGCGCCACGTATACCTTAAGTCTCCTTAAGTCATTTAGCAGGGCAGAGACTCGGAGGTTGAGGCCTGAGGAGCCGCTTGCTCGAGTCGACGCCATTCATTACCAATGGATCCTTGGCCTGCGATTGTAGATTCATATGGTGCACGATGCATGAAACACTGAATTGAGATTGAACAGTTCCAGGACCAAGGACATACAATCTTGTGGGCCGATTCAAACCGATTTTTCAGTCGATGACAATCGCGAGGAGTCTGTCGCTGATCGACGGATGCTATATATGTGCATCTAGGCTCTTCTTGTCCTTTTACTTGACGTTCCGCTCTTTCATGAAGCTTTCCCGACAATCCGTCGAACGTCACCGAAGACACTAACCACTATCTGAGATCTCGTCTTGGAAGCGACAGGTGCAATGTACCACGTTTCCACTACTACCAAAGGGCAGTAACAAATACTAGGACATCACATTCCAGCTGTCTTCCATTCTTCTTGGGACGACCTGGTGTATTGATCGGCTCTCCTTTATTCTTACACTTTCTCATGTGCCCGGGAGTGTGTGGTAGATGCTGTCCTTGATCGCAGTGGAGGCAGTAAACATTTTGCAATTCGGCCGTGTTTTCAGGCGATAGCTGGACGCGATGCTTTTGTGTTTTGGGCGGCGGCGGTTAGGAATAAGGGAGGACCGGGGCGAAAAGTTGTGTCACATGTCGGACGCGGCGATCTTGGCCAGGTGAGTTCCAGCGGAATCGTTCTGGAACCATACTGGGACCTGGTTAAGGTGCGGGGGATGGTGACAGCGATGCAACAATGGAGGCGGACAAGACGTCGGCGACGAAAGACCCATCGAGGGCGACGGGGAGAGGAAAGAACCTAGTTGGTTGATTGGATAATTTTCATTTGTTTTCATAACGGATGAAGGTGATTCAGTCAGACTGCTTGGGGGTTCGTCTATTGAACTGTAGTTCGCTGCCTGTGTGCGTGCGGGGATGTGGGAGGGTAGATAGTGTCGCTCACACTCTCATACTACATTTCAAGTCAGTCATTGAAGATCAACAACTGTAATATCAAACTTATTTCTCAACAGATGGCACCATTCGTTTGAAAGGTCCCAAAACTACGTTCGGTTTGTCGTAGGCTCTACTGCAAAGTTCAGGTCCAGCGAGGACAGCTTTGAAGGCTGTAAAAGACGTTCCCATCGGAGTTACATGTCTCGTAATTGAACGAGATTGGCTGCTGAGCTGTCACTGAACTATACCGAAACACGCGTGAGCGACTCAAACGTCAGACACTCACTGGGGACACAACAACCTTACTCGAGCGCCGCGTTGCGAATACGTTCTTGAACACCTTGCTCCAATCTCTCTTCCCTAACACCACTATCGCCAATCCAGGGCTTACCTCCGCTGCTCCTCTCGTTTCTAGAGCTGAACGTTCTGATGACTTTTTTCGGCACCCTTTCGCCCCCACCACTGCTACACTGTGCACGTTGTTATTCAGGCTTTTTTGATGTGGAAAACACAGATAGCTCGTGCACGATGGCGCAGGATGATGAGGCGGCTGAGGTCGAGCGGGTGGGCAAGGGCCGCCTAAGCCTTGGCGGCCAGGGCGGCGCGATATATGAGACGCTGGAGACGCTGTGGGGCTGCTGCGGACGTTCAGTCGGGGGAGATGGAGATATGGGCCCGCCGGACGGGCAGTGTTATGGAGGGAAACACACCGTGAGTGCTAGTTCTTAGTGAGGATTTGAACGAACGCATGCTAACACACTGTATAGATGAATACCAAACGCGCCCGATTCCGAGCAGACTCCACACCGCACGAAGACAGACTCACCCACTGCACGCGCCACTGCCCACGGCGCGCCGTCACCGGCCTAAACGCCCCAATCGGCCCTCCCTCTGCCATCCTCCGGGTCTGGCTCCGTGCCTTCTACACAATCGCGCGCGCGCAATCCACGCAAACGCACACGCTCAACGGCACAGACACACGCAGAGCCCGAGTCTTCTGAAGATGAATCTGAGGACAAGTCCCACAAAGCGGAAGAAGAGGAGGCCGAGTCGCGCGCAAGCGAGGCGATCTTCGTCACCAAGCCTCCTTCTCCGAAAAACTCACACCCAAACCGAAACCCACGCGCGCCACCACACCTTCCCGTGAACGCTCGACACCCAGCTCGAGCCCACGCAATCCAACACCTTCCGCGTCGACATTGCAAGCGGCGGCGGCATGTCGGATGTGCGGCGCTTAATGCGGGCCGGGGCGGCCCACCCAGCTCTGTCCATACTTTCCCCTACTTTCCCCCATCCTCGAGTCCTCTGTCACACCATACTGGGCGGGGCAGAGAGGTTGAGGAGCCTTGCTTTCGACGCCATTCAACAACGATGAAGAGATGCCACGAGGTTGTCGATCTTGCAACTTCTCCTTATCTGTACTTCTGTGCATTTGTAGAGTTGAAAGGATCTTCGGTCGACGCCAAAGATCTGCGGGCGCTATTGCGATCTCTCTTCCAATCTTTTTTACTTTGATCTGCTCTTGATCTGCTCTCTCTACACTTTCGAATTCTCGACGATCCTTTGAGCATTGATCAAGGGACTAGGCAATATTTGGATGGCGAAATTTACATGGTATGTTACTGACAACATGCAATAACGACCATCGGGACCTCAATTCCCACCGTTCCCGCCTCTCTTGGAACCGCCTGTGGTACGACCCGTTTCTTGCGCAAGAAATCGGGTCGTACCACAGGCGGTTCCGAAGAGGCTAGCAATTAATTGCTAGCCTCTTCTTTCCTGACCAATTCGCGGGACTTACACATTCTAGACCTCTTGTTCCTAAGGAGTGTGTTGGCGATGTCGGCTTATACTATAACCGCAGCCGCGCTCGCACCAAATCAGCTGCAATTCAACCTGATCCTCAGGCGACTGGTGTTTTCGATGCTTCTTGGTGTCCTTGTGGCGCTTTGTAAGTAAGGGAGCACTCCACTCACAAAGCGCCACAAGGACAATGTGACGGGCCTTGTGGATCTATCGAGCTCCGTCGCATACTACCGGAGGAGCGATCTCGGCCATGATAGTTGTAGGGCCGAAGTTCGAGAAGGAGAGGCCATTGGTACCTGGAGATGGTACCGGGGATGTTGGCGGCGAGGCGCTGGTGAGGTAGGGAAGGGTGTCGGCAACGGAAGACCCATCGAGGGAGGAGACGGGGAGAGGAATGATCCTTGATTGATTGAATTATTTTGCTCTGTTTTTAAAACAGATGAAAGTGATTCAGTCGGACGGTTTGGAGGGTCGTCGACTGAATTCGTTTGGGAGTGCCAGTGCGTATGCAGGGTGTGGAGAGGGTCGACGGTATCGCCGATACCCCCATACTGCGCTTCAGGTCAGTTATCGAAGATTAACGATTAACAGATCGGACTTACCCCTGCCCAGCCGGCGTCTTCGGCTCCGTAGTTCCCGAAGCCAATGCTCGGCTCGTAGGTATGACTGCATAGAATAGGTTCAGCGGGGATCCGGACGACCTTGTAGGCACTGGTGAAGGCTTACAGATTAGCATTGTACGGCTCGTAGTAGGCCAACACTATTTCTTGGGGCCGAAATACAATTGATTTACACCAAAACAGGAATGAGTACTTGAATAATGTACGCCCGCTCGGGAAAGGTGAACTTACTCAGGAACAGGCTGCTGGAGAAACGAACCCCAACTACCACTTTGGGGGTGTTGACCGTCCCCGGGCTGCTGGTCGCCATTGGGGGGTGGCATGAAGAGATCAAGGCTGCTGGTAAAATATCAATTTATTGTAGACGGAATGTATTCATAAATTAATTGACTTGATGTCATTACTATTGATATAATTGCAAACGGAATGTATTCATCAAGTTACTCACAACGACTCATACTTTCCATCGGCCGGGGTCTCCGGTGATGAAAGTTTGTACGAAGGATGATTGTTGTTGAAGAAGTTGTTCATTGTTAAAAGCTTTGGTGTTTCTGCTGGTGAGCTGAGAGATGGAGGTATGGTACCGATTCTCGACTCGACGAGCAGTATCCTTTATACTTCTCCCAATGACACGAGGGCCCTCTTGCGTGAGTCCCTGACAAGCCACATTAAAGCACAGCTGTGCCCAGATACCGGAGAGAAGTCTGCCGCAGTGGAAACTATTGAGAAATAAGGTTCGCACGGTGGCTCGGGACTCAGCAAGTAATCGCGACGAGTATTTAGATACATGTGTGCGGCTATTTATACTGCAGATCTAGCAATTCTAGTTATATCAAACACAATAGAGGGCATACGCGTACAGTACGCGCGTCGCGACGCGTCAGCTACGATCTCGAATCGTACGCGTCGTCGAGCTGTGGCGCTCGCATTCCAACAGAAACGAAGGGCGTGCAAGGGCGTGTCGTCGCCTGGAATCCCGCTATTCGGACGCCGATGGGAGCAGCCGGGGCCCCCAGCTGTCAGTTCTTCATTTGGTGGCTTGATGGAAGGGCCGATTCATCTGTCGCCAGGCAGCGCGAGGCGCGATGGTGATGCGACAATTGTCCGACACGTTCCACGACAAAGCATTGGACAAAGCAACGACAATTGGAATGAGGGTGGTGGGCAGGTCAGACCTTGAATGAGCCCCTGGACAATGAGGCTGGTTGTCTTGATGGACCCACAGCTGCAGCGCCGCATCGCGATAGTGTCTGCCGATCTTCTGAGTCGATAACAGACGGAACTTGGGGAAGTCATAATATTTCCGGATGCGGTGTTCGCAGACCCAAATTGGACATGTCTTCCCGACAGACGCCACATTCTGGGTCACGTAGCTGCCACGAGCACAAGTCAAAATGCTGTTCTGTCACTTTCTTGATTGTGTTCTAAAACCATGATTTCTAGTACGCGACCTTGACGCGACCACATGCTTTTGGCGAGATATTACAAAGGGTCCTTGGCCCGTGATCGTATGGTGCGCGATGCATGAAACACTAAACTGACACTGAACAGTCCCAGGATCAAGGACACAAAGTAAGTATATCAGTCTGCACGAAAACGCTTGTGTGCCGATTCATTTGTTCAGTAGACAAATTTGACAATTCCGGGCCCGAGGAGTCGGTCGCTGATCTGATCGACGGACGTTATATATGTGCATTTATCTTCTTTTCCTTGTATTTGATGCATTTATCTGCTCTCTCTGTGGAGCTTTCTCGACGTCGAACGTCGACCGAGACACTAGGTAGTTTCTCTTTTTTTTTGGGCGCGGCGCGCTGTATGTCGTTTGTGTTTAGTACTGAATGGCGGTAACACACATCGGGACATCACATTCCAGCTGTCTTTCTGGAACTGTCGTTCTTCTTGGGATGACCTTGTGTATCGACCGGTTCTCCTTTAATTATTCTTAAACTTTCTCTTGTGCCTGAGAGTGTGTTGTACATGCTGTCCTCGATCGCAGTGGAGCCAGTAAGGGGTCGTTTACTGAATCGTAGTTGGCTACCTGTGTGCGTGCGGGGATGTGGGAGTGTAGACGGTGTTGCTCACACTCTCATGCTGTGCTTCAAGTCAGTCATTGAAAATCAATAACTGTAATATCAAACTTACTTCTCAAAAGATGACACCATTCAATTGGAAGTCCCAAAAGCTACGTTCGGTCCGTCGTAGGCTTGACTGCGAAGTTCAGGACCAGCGAGGACAGCTTTAAAGGCTGTAAAAGACGTACCCACCGGAGTTATATGTTTCGTACTTGAACGAGGTTAGCTCTTGAGCGCTGAGCTGTCGCTGAACTGTGATGAAACACGTTACAGCGACTCAATCATGATGCGCCCACTGGGGGGGCAGGACGACCTTACTAGGGCGATGTGTTACGAATACGTTCTCGAATGCCTTGCTCCATCTCTCTCTTCCCCATCGCCACTATCGCCAATCCAAGATCTACCTCCGCTGCTGCTCTCGTCTCTAGAACTGAACGTTCTGATGACATTCTTCAGCACCCTTTCGCCCCCACCCCTGCTGCACTGCGCACGCTGTCATTCAGGCTTTTTTGACGTGGAAAACACGGATCGCTCTTGCACGATGGCGCACGATGACGATGCGGCTGAGGTCGAGCGGGTGGGCAAGGGCCGCCTAAGCATTGGCGGCGAGGGCGGCGCGAGATATGAGACGCTGTGAGGCTGCTGCGGACGCACAGTCGAGGGAGATAGAGATACGGGCCCGCCAGACGGGTGGTGTTATGAAGGACACACAGTGAGTGCTAGTTCTTAGTGGGGATTTGAACGAACGCATGCTAACACACTGCATAGACGGATACCAAACGCGCCCGATTCCGTGCAGACTCCACACCGCACGAAGATAGACTCACCCGCTGCACGCGCCGCTGCCCACCGCGCGCCGCCACCAGCCTAAACGCCCAACCAACCCTCCCTCCGCCATCCTCAGGGTCTGGCTCCGTATCCTCCACACAATCGCACACGCGCAATCCGCGCAAACGCACACGCTCAATGGCGCAGACACACGCAGAGCCCGAGTCTTCTGAAGACGAATCTGAGACCAAGTCCCACAAAGCGGAAGAAGAGGAGGAGGAGGAGGCCCAGTCGAGCGCGAGCGAGGCGATCATCGTCACCAAGCCTCCTTCGCCGAAAAAACTCACACCCAAACCGAAACCCACGCGCGGCACCACGCCCTCCCGGGCACGCTCGCAGTCCCGCCCCAGACTGCGACCCAAAGCGAAAGCCGCTCCTGCCCCATCCCATCTCTCGGCCCCGCGTCGGCCCCAACGCCACCCAGCTCGAGCCCATGCAAGCCAGCATGTTCCGCATCGATATTGTAAGCGGCGGCGGCACGGACGTTGGATGTGCAGCGCTTAATGCGGGCGGCCCATCCAGCTGTCCATATACTTTCACCCATCCTCAAGTCCTCCGTCACACCATCTCCCAAGCATCCATCTTTCCTGGCTTCTCGATTGTTGAATTCCGTGGTTTGATTTTTATTACCGTTATTTGCGTTGCTATCTATCTGTGGAGAGGACAATGACATCTTAAACAACGCGCCACATATACCTTGAGTCACTGGGCGGGGCAGAGAGGTTAAGGAGCCTTGCTCTCAAGTTTCGACGCCATTCAACAACGACGAAGAGATGTCACGAGGTCGTCGATCTTGCAACTTCTCCTTATCTGTACTTTTGTGCACTTGTAGAGTTGAAAGGATCTTTGGTCGACGCCAAGATCTGCGGGCCTATTACGATCTCTCTCTTTTTTACTTTGATCTGCTCTTGATCTGCTCCCTACACTTTCTCGACGATCCGTTGAGCATTGATCAAGGGACTAGGCAATATTCGGATTGCAAAATGTACATGGTATACCCTAATAATCAGATGTTACTAACAACATGCAGATCAGATGTTACTAACAACATGCAGTAACGACCATCCCGTTCCCGCCTCTCTTCTTGGCACCGCCCGTCGTGCGACCCGATTTCTTGCTAGCCTCTCCTTTCCTGACCAATTCGCGGGCGCGGGACACACACATTCTAGACCCCATGTGCCTACGAAGAGTGTGTAGGCGATGTTGGCTTACACTATAATCGCAGAGCTCGCACTTAATCAGCTCCACTTTAACCTGATCCTCAGGCGACTGCTGTTTGCGGTGCTTCTTGGTGTCCTTGTGCCGCTTTGTAAGCCAGGGAGCACTGGAGTTGGTGACACATCCGGGAAAAGGACAATGAGTCGGGCCTCGTGGATCTATCGAGTTCCGTCGCATACTACCGGAGGCGGCGATCTCGGCCATGACAGTTGTAGGGCCGAAGTTCGAGAAGGAGAGGCCATGGGTACCTGGAGATGGTACCAGGGATGTTGGCGGCGAGGCGCTGGTGAGGTAGGGAAGGGTGTCGGCGATGGAGGACCCATCGAGGGGAGGAGACGGGGAGAGGGATGATCCTTGTTGGATTGTACTATTTTGATCTGTTTTAAAAACAGATGAATATGGTTCAGTCGGACGGTTTGGAGGGCCGTCGACTGAATTCGTTTGGGGCTGCCAGTGCGCATGCAGGGTGTGGAGAGGGGCGACGGTGTCGCCGATACCCCCATACTGCGCTTCAGGTCAGTTATCGAAGATTAACGATTAACAGATCAGACTCACCCCTGCCCGGCTGGCGCCCTCGGACCCGTAGTTCCAGAAGCCAATGTTCGGCTCGTAGGTAGGACTGCATAGATCAGGTTCAGCGGGGATCCGGACGACCTTGAAGGCACTGGTGAAAGACATACGGATTGGGAGAGTACGGTTCGCAGTGGGCCGACAAGATATCGTGTGGTCGCAACGAACTTGCTGGCCTGCACCGAAACAGGAATGAGTACTTGAATGATGTATGCCCGCTTGGGAAAGGTGAACTTACTCTGGAAGCGGCTGCCGGGAGTACGCATCCCAACTACCACTTTGGGGGTGGTGTCCGTCCGCGAACTGCTGGTAGCCATTGTCGGGAGCCATGAAGGGATCAAGGCTGCCAGTAAAGATCAGTTTATCGTAGACGGAATGTATTCATCGAGTTACTCACAATGTCCCATACTGGCCATTGGCAGGGGTTTCTGCCGATGATAGTTGGTACGAAGTACCGGTGTTGTTGAAAAAAGCGTTCATTGTTTAAAAGTTGAAGGTTGTGCTGGTGAGCTGAGAGATGGAGGTGTGGTACTGATTCTCGACTCGACGAGCAGTATCCTTTATACGTCTCCCAATAACACGAGGGCCATCTTGCGCGAGTCCCTGAGAAGTCACGTTGAAGCACAGCTATGCCTAGATCCCGGGGAGAAGTCTGCCGCAGTGGAAACGAAGGGCGTGCAAGGGCGTGTCGTCGCCTGGAATCCCGCTATTCGGACGCCGATGGGAGCAGCCGGGGCCCCCAGCTGTCAATTCTTCATTTGGTGGCTTGATGGAAGGGCCGATTCATTTGTCGCCAGGCAGCGCGAGGCGCGATGGTGATGCGACAATTGTCCGACACGTTCCACGACAAAGCATTGGACAAAGCAACGACAATTGGGGTGCGAAAGACAATTGGAATGAGGGTGGTGGGCAGGTCAGACCCTGAGCGAGCCCCTCGGCAATGAGGCCTAGTTGTCTTGATGGACCCACAGCAGCAGCGCCGCATCGCGATAGTGTCTACCGATCTTCTGAGTCGATAATAGACGTTGAACTTGGGGAAGCATAATATTTCCGGATGCGGTGTTCGCAGACCCAAATTGGACATGTCTTCCCGACAGACGCCACATTCTGCAGGGCCCATGTAACTGCCACGAGCACAAGTCAAAATGTTGTTCTGTCACTTTCTTGATTGGCTTCCAAAACCATGATTTCTAGTGCGCGACCACATGCTTTTGGCGAGATATTACCAATGGATCCTTGGCCCGCGATCGTATGGTGCACGATGCATGAAACACTGAATTGAGACTGAACAGTCCCAGGACTTGGCTAATATTGCGGGAAACATGTGCTGTCAGGGTCCTTTCATTGCACCATCCTATCGGGCACAGAAATCGGGGGGCTGGAGCGGCCTCGTGTTCCATCAAATCGCAGGCGGGGTTGGTAGGAAAGGGTCCAATCCAGTGGTGGCAACATTGATGTTTTGGTCTAAGCTTCGCAATCGGATAGCGTTCAGCGTTCGGCTACCCTAGATGAAATAGAAAACCACTAGATGACTCGCGCATGGAATGTCATCGCAATCGATGTGATGACCGTTGGCGAGCTGACAGCTCAGAATCGGCAGTGCCTCGTCGCACCGCCTTGAAGATCAGGCAAACTACGCACAGCTCACACGAGCTAGGTCTGAGCGATAGGCGAAGAAGCACCCACACATACTCGTTATATGTCAGGGACCTTCTGCTCTTCGGAGGAATGTCACACATAAGGGAGAAAGAGTCCGCAGGCAGTGACAGTCCGGATGGTGATACAACATTGATTCCTGAGATACAGTCAAATACATCTTCTATCCCTTGCATAGCTTATAGCGATTATGCATCGTAACCTGGTGGACCATCAGTAGGAGTGGCCAACGCAGCGGCAGTCTGGCCTATGCTGGACCCAGGGCGTGTCGTTGTGGGAGAAGTGTATACCGCTGCAGAAGGGGAGATGCATTAGCTTGGACCGTACCAGTAAAAGAAGAGCATACGCAGTCCATCCTCTTCTTCTTCCTCTGCTTTCTGTCGCTTCATGTATATCGCCCGCTCTCTTGTCTTCTCAATGGCGCCGACAAATTCGAAGATGCCTTTATCCTTCAGTCTGATCTCTGCCTTCGTGCCATCAGACAGACCACCTTCGGAAGAAGGCTTGATCTCGAAAGCCAGGTAATTGGCGCCGAACATGGGCTGCTCAAACGCCGTAGACAAGATGGAGAGCAACGGGACCGAGAGAGACTCGAGCCCGCCCTTGACGTCAGGCCCGACAAAGATCAGCTGCAGATCAAAGTCCAAAGTCAAGCCAGGCATGCAAAAGCAGAGAGTACAGTATCCAGCGCACCCGCTGATCCGTGAGGTAAAGTCGGCCTGACTCCTTCAGCTTCTTGGTCCCGCCCGAGCCGCCTGCGTTGCCCGAAGGTGCTGGTGGTGCGTCTGGGATGACGAGAGACAGCTCAACACCAGAATCGATGGTCTTGATAGTCTGTTCGTGAGGAAGGGGCACCGGGGTCCGATCAGGCCCAATCATTGTCCAGTTGAGAGCCATGGTTGTATGGGTGTGAGAGAGATGACAGCAGACGACCATCAGTAATGTGACTGCGCCTCCCCAAGTAGCAAATATTGCCACTGAGTGGTAATGTCATAAACGTGACACCTTTCATGGATGCCTGGCGCAATGGTAGCGCGTTAGACTTCGATCGTCCAACGCTTATCTAAAGGTTGCAGGTTCGAGTCCTGCGGTGTTCATGTTTTTGCTTGTTTTTGGTAGCTGGACGTTTGAACGACGCGTGACCGCGATCATGTTTGTCGACGCGACTTGTCCACTGCGACCACACTAGCACTTGCAAGTCACTCTGGGCTGACTTCCAGGGCTATGGCGACTTCTTTTCTTTTCTCTCAGCATTCTTCTAATCCACTCGAACTCCCAGCCTCGGACGCGACAAACCAAGTTTTGCTGCAAAAGTACCAGCGAGCCAAAGCGGCTTGCGAAGAGGGCAGCACGTACTCTTCTGACGATCCCCAAGTGCTGAAAGAGGAGATCGGCACGTACCGCGTCCAGCGACACGACCTGCCCAATGCGCCCAACATGGTGGATCTCGATGAAGACTCGGAGAGCGACGACGAGCTGATGGCGCCGCTCGAGGACGACGAGATAGCGGCGGAGGGTGAGGACGAGGAGATGCCGGATTCAGAGGAGGAGAGTCTGTCGCGTAAACCGCCAGAGGAGCAGCAAGAGATTGAAGAGGAGATAGCAGACGTCGAAGAAACCGTGCCCCAGCTGACTCCCGACTACAAGATCATTGACCGTCTTGGCACGGGTACGTTCTCCTCTGTCTATAAGGCAATCGATAAGGCGTACCACACGAAGTGGGATAACGCGCCCTGGCATGGACATCACCCGACATCCTCCTCTGCCCATTACCAGACCGTTGCGCGGCCCTCGGGGAGCAAGGTCTATGTCGCGGTGAAGCGCATATACGTGACGAGCAGTCCAGAGCGCATACGGAACGAAATTGCAATCATGGAGGACTGCAGGGGGTGCAGGCACGTCAGCCAGCTGATCACGGCCTTCAGAAACGAAGACCAGGTTGTGGCAATCATGCCTTACCACCGGAATGACGACTTCAGAGTGAGCCGCCCTTTCATTCGTTTGCGTGCAGTAGTACTTATACAAGTACACAGGAATTCTTCAGGACTCTCCCAATGCTAGGCGTAAAAGCCTATTTCCGCTGCATGTTTCGCGCTCTACGCGACATCCACGCGCGCGGGATCATCCATCGTGACGTCAAGCCCGCCAACTTTCTCTTTGACCCGCGCACAGGCATCGGCACGCTGTGCGACTTTGGTCTCGCATGCGTGCGTCATCTCCCTTGTATCATTCATGTAGACTATAGCCTGACGGGGGGTTCCTCTAGCGCATGGAGCCGGGCCCGAGCCACGGCTGTTGCTTGCACACATCGGGGACGCTCGAGTTCCTGCATGGGCGGAACCGCCGCCGCGGGGAGTACGATGCTGATCATGTCAAAGAAATGCAACGCGACTCTCGCGCGAAGAGTCATTGGGCAGCCGAGAGGGTCGGTTATCCAGATAAAGATACAAGGTGCCTACGGTCCCTGCGCATCTGCGCCTGTTTTGAAGAGCTCTAACCTTCATGACGCATAGACCACACTCTAAGGCCAACCGAGCGGGCACCAGAGGCTTTCGTGCGCCTGAGGTTCTGCTCAAGTGCGGGGACCAGACTGGAGGTGACCTTTGCACTGAGACATTTGCAGGTTTTAACTAACACCACCATCTCGTAGCGATTGATGTTTGGTCGGCGGGGATGATCCTCCTTTTCTTCCTGACGGGAAAATTCCCGCTTTTCCAATCCAACGACGATGTCGAGGCGCTCATGGAGATCGCTACGATTATCGGACGTAAGAAGATGGAAAAGACTGCGACTTTACACAGTGCGTAGCGCCCTGTCGGTGGGCGACAGCTCCTAACACGTCTATCCAGGTCGAACCTTTGTGACCAATGTCCCCTCTGTAACTCCAGAAGGGATGCCTTGGCGAACTTTCGTATCGAAACAGAACGAGAAGCTGATGGAACCACACCCTCCCAACCCGGAACATTACCCCTACAACAGTACACCCCATTCCCAGTCACATATGAACGCACACCTCCCGCCAGCCTCGTCTTCCTCCGGTCTCGAGCGCTCCTCATCCCCTCAGCGTTCGTCGTCTCCAAATACGCCCTCACTCGGGCCCCCCACACCCGAGCAGCATGCGGACGACATTGACGCTGCGTTCGAGCTTCTAGAAGGGATTATGAACCCCGAGTCGACGCGTCGATTCACGCCGCGTGAGGCCCTGTATCACCGGTTCCTCGCGGATCCCGCCGAACCGGACGACGACGAGTTCTTCCCGCATCCGTTTGGGCAGGGCGTATGCGGAGACTGGCACCATGTGGACGAGGTCACGGATGAGCCTTGTGTGCGGATCAACATTGACGAGGAGGGGCACGGGGAGATGATCAGAGTCGCAGCTGGCGAGGGCATTGCGATTGGGCGTTGGCCCTGCGAGTTCCATCGGAGAGAGTATGCGTGCGTAGAGTGAGGGGCCAATAACTTGTTGATACTTATATTTCAATTAAACTGCTGAGTTTTGACGGGGAGAAAAAGTGTTTGCAAGCTTGCAAGGTTGAACATGCAAAAATATGAACACCGCAGGACTCGAACCTGCAACCTTTAGATAAGCGTTGGACGATCGAAGTCTAACGCGCTACCATTGCGCCAGGCATCCATGAAACTATGTCGCCCCGAGACACTTGCATTCCGCAACCATGTGGCATCGTATATCGGCTTCAGTGCTTCGACCAATGCCAGCCAATGCCTCGTACTGCCTCGTAGTGACTCGACCACTGACCAAACCCACCCGCCTGTGCCACCAGCACTACCTGCATAACCAGCAGGGCTATAACTGCAGTACCGTTGCAAACTGGTAGACTTAACTCTCTAAGGTCCTTTGGACCCTTTCGGAATGTGACTCAGGCTCTCACTATGAGGTAGGTTAAATGATGTCCACGCAACGCGCGTGCTTCGCTCAGTCCGTTCTCAGAGCCTATTCAGAAATAGAGAAGGCACCCAGCTATCAGTTCCTCATTTAGTGACGAGGTCCGATGGGGATCATCGCGACACGTTACAAGACAAAGCTTTGAACAATTAGGGTCTCAAGACCACTGACGAGGATGCCAATAAACCAGTCCCTGGACAACGAGGCACTGGCTTTCTTGATGGACCCTCAGCAGCAGTGCTGGATCAAGCTATATAATCTTCTGCTCGATGACAGGACTTTGAATTTGTGACGCGAGTCATAATTTTTCCGGATGCGGTGTTTGCAGATCCAAATGCGGCATCTGTCCCAGATCGACGCCACATTATGCCACCAGCTCTACCTAAGAAAAGGCCTATCAGGCCGGGTTGTACGCAAGGCTACATTTGGATTGAACTGTCCAGGGGCTGGGCGAACACTGGACGAAACATGTGCTGTCTGGGTCCTTTTATGTCGATATCGACCCATCGGGGACAACCAACATGGCCTGGGGGACCCTCGTGTTCCATCAAATCGCGGCCAGCGTCGGTAGTAAAGGATCCCAGGGCAATGGTGGCAAAGTAGCGGTTGAAGCTTTGAATTCGAACAGGCTTCGCGTAAAGGTAAGTGCATATAATCAGCAGCCTCGCAGCTATTTGGAACACAGTACTAGTACACATATCACGTTGTAAGTACCCTGGGAAGGGGTATACCAATTTCACAGTTCGCGAGTAGTAATAAGTAGTGAACATGAAGAAACGAATAAAATGAACGAGATACTCTGTTGGTCAAAGCAATTAATGCTCCCCGAACGACGAATACCTGGTCATGAGGTCAACTGCATTCTTCAAGTCAAGATAAACCCCAGCTCACTGTGCAACAGTCGCCTGTGCCACAAAACTCACGCCGCGGAGTCTGCAAATACCAGTTGGCAATGAAGCCACCGAATCCCCACTGCATCATCATTCAACTCGTGCAGCAGTGCAGTCATCATTTGAGCAGTGCCGCTTGCGCCCCAAGGAATCGCTACCAATACTGGAAGCGCTTCTGAGGGTACGTTGAATAATTGACACCACTCGTTGTAGAGAAAGACATCGTCCAAGAAAGGGAACTGGCGACTCCTGTCATTCGCGTCAATCTGTCGGATCCTTGCAACATGATTATCAAGTTGGCAAAAATCCAGGAAGAGCGCGGGTCTCATCATAGGGCGGCGGTTATTGGGTAAACCTTCCTTCCATGATGCTATGCCCACTTCTTGTACCTTCAGATCGTTGGCAATTAGGTAGGATAGGAAGTGCAGGTCCGGGTAGGATATATCAACGCAGTCTACCCATTCAAATCAGTT